>OU343065.1:1173863-1381424 GCA_910593695.2 Ocypus olens
GTTACGATAATGACACTGGGGCTATTAAGAGCGTCACAGCTACTCCCGCCGTTTACCCGCGCCCTCGGTTGCGATACTGACACTGGACCCTGTCAAGAGAGTCATCGCTACTCCCGCCGTTCACCCGCGCTATCAGTTACAATATTGACACTGGGGCTATTAAGAGGGTCATAGCTACTCCCGCCGTTTACCCGCGCCCTTAGTTGCGATACTGACACTGGACCCTGTTAAGAGAGTCATCGCTACTCCCGCTGTTCACTCACCCGCGCCATCAGTTACGATAATGACACTGGGGCTATTAAGAGGGTCATAGCTACTCCCGCCGTTTACCTGCGCCCTCGGTTGCGATACTGACACTGGACCCTGTTAAGAGAGTCATCGCTACTCCCGCCGTTCACCCGCGCTATCAGTTACAATATTGACACTGGGGCTATTAAGAGGGTCATAGCTACTCCCGCCGTTTACCCGCGCCCTCGGTTGCGATACTGACACTGGACCCTGTTAAGAAAGTCATCGCTACTCCCGCCGTTTACCCGCGCCATCAGTTACGATATTGACACTGGGGCTATTAAGAGGGTCATAGCTACTCCCGCCGTTTACCTGCGCCCTCGGTTGCGACACTGACACTGGACCCTGTTAAGAGAGTCATCGCTACTCCCGCCGTTCACCCGCGCCATCAGTTACGATAATGACACTGGGGCTATTAAGAGGGTCATAGCTACTCCCGCTGTTTACCTGCGCCCTCGGTTGCGATACTGACACTGGACCCTGTTAAGAGAGTCATCGCTACTCCCGCCGTTCACCCGCGCCATCAGTTACGATAATGACACTGGGACACTGGGGCTATTAAGAGGGTCATAGCTACTCCCGCCGTTTACCCGCACCTTTGGTTGCGATACTGACACTGGACCTTGTTAAGAGAGTCATCGCTACTCCCGCCGTTCACTCACCTGCGCCATCAGTTACGATAAGGACACTGGGGCTATTAAGAGGGTCACAGCTACTCCCGCCGTTTACCTGCGCCCTCGGTTGCGATACTGACACTAAACCCTGTTAAGAGAGTCATCGCTACTCCCGCCGTTCACCCGCGCCATCAGTTACGATATTGACACTGGGGCTATTAAGAGGGTTATAGCTACTCCCGCTGTTTACCCGCGCCCTCGGTTGCGATACTGACACTGGACCCTGTTAAGAGAGTCATCGCTACTCCCGCCGTTCACCCGCGCCATCAGTTACGATAATGACACTGGGGCTATTAAGAGGGTCATAGCTACTCCCGCCGTTTACCTGCGCCCTCGGTTGCGATACTGACACTGGACCCTGTTAAGAGAGTCATCGCTACTCCCGCCGTTCACCCGCGCTATCATTTACAATATTGACACTGGGGCTATTGAGAGGGTCATAGCTACTCCCGCCGTTTACCCGCGCCCTCGGTTGCGATACTGACACTGGACCTTGTTAAGAAAGTCATCGCTACTCCCGCCGTTTACCCGCGCCATCAGTTACGATATTGACAGTGGGGCTATTAAGAGGGTCATAGCTACTCCCGCCGTTTACCTGCGCCCTCGGTTGCGATACTGACACTGGACCCTGTTAAGAGAGTCATCGCTACTCCCGCCGTTCACCCGCGCCATCAGTTACGATAATGACACTGGGGCTATTAAGAGGGTCATAGCTACTCCCGCCGTTTACCTGCGCCCTCGGTTGCGATACTGACACTGGACCCTGTTAAGAGAGTCATCGCTACTCCCGCCGTTCACCCGCGCCATCAGTTACGATAATGACACTGGGGCTATTAAGAGGGTCATAGCTACTCCAGCCGTTTACCTGCGCCCTCGGTTGCGATACTGACACTGGACCCTGTTAAGAGAGTCATCGCTACTCCCGCCGTTCACCCGCGCCATCAGTTACGATAATGACACTGGGACACTGGGGCTATTAAGAGGGTCATAGCTACTCCCGCCGTTTACCCGCACCCTCGGTTGCGATACTGACACTGGACCTTGTTAAGAGAGTCATCGCTACTCCCGCCGTTCACTCACCTGCGCCATCAGTTACGATAAGGACACTGGGGCTATTAAGAGGGTCACAGCTACTCCCGCCGTTTACCTGCGCCCTCGGTTGCGATACTGACACTGGACCCTGTTAAGAGAGTCATCGCTACTCCCGCCGTTCACCCGCGCCATCAGTTACGATATTGACACTGGGGCTATTAAGAGGGTTATAGCTACTCCCGCTGTTTACCCGTGCCCTCGGTTGCGATACTGACACTGGACCCTGTTAAGAGAGTCATCGCTACTCCCGCCGTTTACCCGCGCCATCAGTTACGATAATGACACTGGGGCTATTAAGAGAGTCATAGCTACTCGCGCCGTTTACCTGCGCCCTCGGTTGCGATACTGACACTGGACCCTGTTAAGAGAGTCATCGCTACTCCCGCCGTTCACCCGCGCCATCAGTTACGATAATGACACTGGGGCTATTAAGAGGGTCATAGCTACTCCCGCCGTTTACCCGCGCCCTCGGTTGCGATACTGACACTGGACCCTGTTAAGAGAGTCATCGCTACTCCCGCCGTTCACCCGCGCCATCAGTTACGATAATGACACTGGGGCTATTAAGAGGGTCATAGCTACTCCCGCCGTTTACCTGCGCCCTCGGTTGCGATACTGACACTGGACCCTGTTAAGAGAGTCATCGCTACTCCCGCCGTTCACCCGCGCCATCAGTTACGATAATGACACTGGGGCTATTAAGAGGGTCATAGCTACTCCCGCCGTTTACCTGCGCCCTCGGTTGCGATACTGACACTGGACCCTGTTAAGAGAGTCATCGCTACTCCCGCCGTTCACCCGCGCTATCATTTACAATATTGACACTGGGGCTATTGAGAGGGTCATAGCTACTCCCGCCGTTTACCCGCGCCCTCGGTTGCGATACTGACACTGGACCCTGTTAAGAGAGTCATCGCTACTCCCGCCGTTCACCCGCGCCATCAGTTACGATAATGACACTGGGGCTATTAAGAGGGTCATAGCTACTCCAGCCGTTTACCTGCGCCCTCGGTTGCGATACTGACACTGGACCCTGTTAAGAGAGTCATCGCTACTCCCGCCGTTCACCCGCGCCATCAGTTACGATAATGACACTGGGGCTATTAAGAGGGTCATAGCTACTCCCGCCGTTTACCTGCGCCCTCGGTTGCGATACTGACACTGGACCCTGTTAAGAGAGTCATCGCTACTCCCGCCGTTCACCCGCGCTATCAGTTACAATATTGACACTGGGGCTATTAAGAGGGTCATAGCTACTCCTACCCCCGCCGTTCACTCACCCGCGCCATCAGTTACGATAATGACACTGGGGCTATTAAGAGGGTCATAGCTACTCCCGCCGTTTACCCGCGCCCTAAGTTACGATAATGACGATCGGGCTAATAAAAGAGTCATGGCCACTCCGTCCCCATGAATGCACCCTTATAGCACAGAGGTTCAGAATGTACATGCTGCCAGAGGTCATACCGTGTAAAATGCACCGGTTCTCGTCCGATCACCGAAGTTAAGTTACACCGGGCGCGATAAGTACCAGAATAGGCGACCGCCTGGGAAAATTGCGTATCACTGGCGCAATATCATATATATTTTTCTCTTTACTTGCTTATTTCACTTTGACTTGTCGAGAACTAATGATCCATAAACTTTTTCATTTGTTGTAAACTTTTCGGTTTGGTTTGGTTTGGTTTGGTTTGGTTTGGTTTGGTTTGGTTTGGTTTGATTTGGTTTGGTTTGGTTTGGTTTGGTTGGGTTAGGTTTGGTTGGGTCAGGTTGGGTTAGTTTAGGTGAGGTTTGGTGAGTTTGGGTTAGGTTTGATGAGGTTTGGTGAGGTTTGGTGAGATTTAGTGAGGTTTGATGAGGTTTGGTGAGGTTTGGTGAGATTTGGTGAGGTTTGGGGAGGTTTGGGGAGGCTCGGTGAGGCTCGGTGAGGTTGGTGAGGTTTGGTGAGATTTGGTGAGGTTTGGTGAGGTTTGGTGAGGTTTGGCGAGGTTTGGTGAAGTTTGGTGAGGTTTGGTGAGGTTTCGTGAGGTTTGGTGAGGTTTGGTGAGGTTCGGTGAGGTTTGGTGAGGTTCGGTGAGGCTCGGTGAGGTATAATAATAATAATAATAATAATAATAATATCAATTTATTCCCAACAGACAATTACAGCTTAAAAATGGAATTTTCGTAGATATATTACAAAATATTATATATACATATATAAGCAAAACATAAATTTCAAAACAAATTTAGCTTAATATACAATCAGTTTTAAAATTTTAAAAATATAAAATATAAAATAAAACACAATGGAAAAACTAAAAACTAAAAAAAAAAAAAAATAAATAAAAAATAAAAAAAAAAACTAAAAAACTAAAAACAAAAAAAGAGACATGAAAGTATAAAGCATAAAACATGAAAAAAAAGAAAAAAAAATGACTAACAGAGAGCAATAACGCAATCCAAGACCCTTGACTTGTACAAGGTAAAAGAAGAGAAAATATCCGCCCCGTATTGAATTTGATGGTAAGTACGAGTCATTTTTATTACAGGTGAGTTAGCGTGGTGAAGCGATTTTGGTGTCTTGTACGAAAAGGTCAGTGTATTTCTCGCATTACAACGAGGTATCCGGAACGTTAGTTGTTCAGTCAAAAATGGTGAGTCCAAAAGGCTATGTACCAGCTTATACAATGTAACAGCATTCAGGAACAGATGGTGGGTAGCAACCGATGGCATGTTATACTCTTCAAGTAAGTCTTGATATGGGTAGCCTTTGCAAGGGTACGTACCATGATCTCTGAAGTATAGCATTTTTAAAAATCTTTTCTGTATAGTTTCCACAAGCTGAATATAATGTTGTGTATATGGACTCCAAACAGTAGCGCAGTAATCTAGTTTACACAAGACCAATGATTTAAATAGAGAAATGAGTGTATTCCTATGTTTGAAGTCTCTGGTTGTCCTCATGATGAAGCCAAGTTGTTTATTGCAGCTTTTCACCACGTTAGTAATGGGTATGGGTATGGTGAGGTTTGATGAGGTTTGGTAAGGTTTGGTGAGGTTTGGTGAGGTTTCGTGAGGTTTGGTGAGGTTTGGTGAGGCTCGGTAAGGTTGTTGAGGTTTGTTAGGGTTAAGTGAGGTTTGGTAAGGTTTGGTGAGGTTTGGTGAGGTTTGATGAGGTTTGATGAGGTTTGGTGAGGTATGGTGAGGTTTGGTGAGGTTTGGTAAGGTTTGGTGAGGTTTGGGGAGGCTCGGTGAGGCTCGGTGAGGTTGGTGAGGTTTGGTGAAAATTGGTGAGGTTTGGTGAGGTTTGGTGAGGTTTGGTGAGGTTTAGTGAGGTTTGGTGAGGTTCGGTAAGGTTTGGTGAGGTTCGGTGAGGTTTGGTGAGGTATGGTGAGGTTTGATGAGGTTTGGTAAGGTTTGGTGAGGTTTGGTGAGGTTTCGGTTAGGTTGGGTTAGGTTGGGTTTGATTAGGTTGGGTTAGGTTGGGTTGGGTTAGGTTGGGTTGGGTTGGGTTAGGTTGGGTTAGGTTGGGTTAGGTTGGGTTAGGTTGGGTTAGGTTGGGTTAGGTTAGGTTAAGTTGGATTCAGGTTTAGGTTAGGTTAGGTTGGGTTAGGTTAGGTTGGGTTTAGGTTTAGGTTAGGTTTAGGTTAGGTTAGATTTAAGTTTATTTTAGGTTTAGGTTTAGGTTCGGTTGGATTTAGGTTTAGGTTAGGTTTAGGTTTAGGTTTAGGTTAGGTTGGGTTAGGTTAGGTTGGGTTAGGTTAGGTTGGGTTAGGTTGGATTTAAGTTTAGGTTAGGTTAGGTTAGGTTAGGTTAAGTTGGATTCAGGTTTAGGTTAGGTTAGGTTGGGTTAGGTTGGATTTAGGTTTAGGTTAGGTTTAGGTTAGGTTGTATTTAAGTTTATGTTAGGTTTAGGTTTAGGTTCGGTTGGATTTAGGTTTAGGTTAGGTTTAGGTTTAGGTTTAGGTTAGGTTAGGTTGGGTTGGGTTAGGTTGGATTTAAGTTTAGGTTAGGTTAGGTTAGGTTAGGTTAAGTTGGATTCAGGTTTAGGTTAGGTTGGGTTGGGTTAGGTTGGGTTAGGTTGGGTTAGGTTGGGTTAGGTTGGGTTAGGTTGGGTTAGGTTGGGTTAGGTTGGGTTAGGTTGGGTTAGGTTGGGTTAGGTTGGGTTAGGTTGGGTTAGGTTGGGTTAGGTTGGGTTAGGTTGGGTTAGGTTGGGTTAGGTTGGGTTAGGTTGGATTTAGGTTTAGGTTAGCTTTGGGTTAGGTTGGATTTAAGTTTATGTTAGGTTTAGGTTTAGGTTCGGTTGGATTTAGGTTTAGGTTAGGTTTAGGTTTAGGTTTAGGTTTAGGTTTAGGTTTAGGTTTAGGTTTAGGTTAGGTTGGGTTAGGTTAGGTTGGGTTAGGTTGGATTTAAGTTTAGGTTAGGTTTAGGTTTAGGTTAGGTTGGGTTAGGTTGGATTTAGGTTTAGGTTAGGTTTAGGTTTAGGTTTAGGTTTAGGTTTAGGTTTAGGTTTAGGTTTAGGTTTAGGTTTAGGTTTAGGTTTAGGTTTAGTTTTAGGTTTAGGTTTAGGTTTAGGTTTAGGTTTAGGTTTAGGTTTAGGTTTAGGTTTAGGTTTAGGTTTAGGTTTAGGTTTAGGTTTAGGTTTAGGTTTAGGTTTAGGTTTAGGTTTAGGTTTAGGTTTAGGTTTAGGTTTAGGTTTAGGTTGGGTTGGGTTAGGTTAGGTTGGGTTGGGTTGGGTTGGGTTGGGTTGGGTTGGGTTGGGTTGGGTTGGGTTGGGTTGGGTTGGGTTGGGTTGGGTTGGGTTGGGTTGGGTTGGGTTGAGTTGGGTTGGGTTGGGTTGGGTTGGGTTGGGTTGGGTTGGGTTGGGTTGGGTTGGGTTAGGTTGGGTTAGGTTGGGTTAGTTTAGGTTACGTTAGGAAATGTGCCACGATGCGACGGTGAAGGACATGTGGAAGAAGGGTGCGTGTACTGAGGGAATGTTGCCAGGGATGCCGGCAGTCTCCGGTTTCAAAAGGGCCACTGTTGGCAGTTCGCGGCTGCCACGCCCTTACGAATTAGAGAAAATAAAGTTGGTTTAGGTTTTCTTTTGTCAATTCTTTTCGATTTCCCATCATCGCATTGCACCCGATTACATCTTGATCGATGCACCACCTTCCATTTTTATATTTCAGAGTGAATTGATCAAAAACAATTATGTACTTTTTCAATTATTTGCGAAAATTCGTGATATCCGGTGTTGATTTTTGTTGTAAAATTGAAATTTTCGCTATCGTAAAGTCACAATTTGTGAAATTCTCTGGTTGTTTGTGCGGTTATTCTGGTTTTCTCATCATTATATTGCAACAAATTGCACCTTAATCGATGCTGCGCGTTGTATATCCATATCTCGGAGTGAATTGGCCAAAAACAATAATGCACTTTTTCTATTACTTACGTAAAAGTGCGATTTCTGGTGTTGATTTTCGGTGGCAAATTACTACAATTTTAATAATTATCTCGTTTTTGGGGCGGTTCCTTTCGATTTCTCGTCATCATATTGCAACTGATTACGTCTTGGTAAATGCAGAACGTTGTGCTTTCATCTCTCAAAGTGAATTGATCTGAAACAACAATGTACTTTTTCAATTATTTACTGATATGTGCGATTTTTGGTGTTGATTTTCGGCGGCAAATGGTCACAATTCGTGAAAATCTCAGTTCGGAAAGACATCCTTAACTCTGAGCATGAAACGGTTCCATAAGGAAGTTAATTGCGTCTTCCGGATCTATCTCGTCGAATTCGCTTGTTGGCACGACTCACACTTAAATCGGATAGACATTCTGAACCGCTGTGACAGAAACGTATTATCGCCGGAACGTACATTATTTCTCACGAACATAAAACGGTTGTTCTATGAGGAAGTTAATGGCGTTTACGGGATCTCGACGAATTCGCTCGTAGGCACGACTCACACTTAAATCGGATAGACTTTCTGAACCGCTGTGACAGAAACGTATTATCGCCGGAACGTACATTATTTCTCACGAACATAAAACGGTTGCTCGATGAGGAAGTCAATGGCGTTTACGGGATCTCGTCGAATTCGCTTGCAGGCACGACTCACACTTAAATCGGATAGACATTCTGAATCGCTGTGACAGAAACGTATTATCGCCGGAACGTACATTATTTCTCACGAACATAAAACGGTTGCTCGATGAGGTAGTCAACGGCGTTTACGGGATCTCGTCGAATTCGCTTGCAGGCACGACTCACACTTAAATCGGATACACATTCTGAACCGCTGTGACAGAAACGTATTATCGCCGGAACGTACATTATTTTTCACGAACATAAAACGGTTGCTCGATGAGGAAGTCAATGGCGTTTACGGGATCTCGTCGAATTCGCTCGTAGGAACGACTCACACTTAAATCGGATAGACATTCTGAACCGCTGTGACAGAAACGTATTATCGCCGGAACGTACATTATTTTTCACGAATATAAAATATTTGTACGAAAACAGAATTAATGGCGTTTTCTTTATCTCGTCGAATCCACTTGTGAACTTGACTCGCTCGCAATTTTGTTTTACCTTCGGACTTGCGTTATCGCTAAATGTGCAAAGGCACGATTAACGACGGGCCACAATGCGAATCCGCAATATTCGCAATTTACTTAAAAAGTAAAAACAATCATTTTACTTTTTGATAGGACTTGTATTTTTATCGCCGCATGCGAGCATTTGCGGAGAAAAATAAATAAATCAGGATACACATTCTGAACCGCTGTGCGAGAAGGGTACTTATGGGGGGGTCATGGAGTGATTGGTGAAACCTGTGTTATAGATTTTATTACTGAATCGTGTAGGTTTATTACTGTCTTTACTATAATAAATAACATGATCTGTATTTTATGACAAAAGAGAGGGTTCTTATGGCTCCCAACACCCGAAACCCCCGAAGGAGAAAGAGGAAAAACAGAGCGATTATTATTTTCTCGGCCCATGATATTTAATGCAAGATCATAGGTACCGAGATTATGATGTTTAAACGTTCACGTTTGATGATGGGTACCCTGGACCAAAAAATGCACATTAAGGTTGAAAATCTCTAAGCATGCAAATGGTTTTCTTCCGTGTATTTTCTTAAGGGTTTTTTTTAAATGTTTTACGCCCGTCGCGCGAACGAACGTACTGCAACTCTAACAGGTAGTTTCTCAACCTGTCCCAAAGCAAGAACGCGGGACCCATTTCACATATTCATTTATGCATATGGCCCATAGGCGATCAACATGTCCTCGGACATGTAATATTTTCAAAATTTGCAATAACTCTCCCAAATAAATAGCGATAATAATAAAATTGACGTTCAGTTGAAAAATATATCATCATTAAGTCAGACGTACAGGAGACCCAACATGCGTGGTCTCCGGCCGAGACGATGATTTTCAAACTAACGGAACGATGAAGAGTTTGTGTAAGGTATAACTCATAAAATTGGGAAACCAAAAAATAATTCTGAACCGCTGTGACGTATTATCGCCGGAACGTACATTATTTCTCACGAACATAAAACGGTTGCTCTATGAGGAAGTTAATGGCGTTTACGGGATCTCGTCGAATTCGCTCGTAGGCACGACTCACACTTAAATCGGATAGACATTCTGAACCGCTGTGACAGAAACGTATTATCGCCGGAACGTACATTATTTCTCACGAACATAAAACGGTTGCTCGATGAGGTGGTCAACGGCGTTTACGGGATCTCGTCGAATTCGCTTGCAGGCACGACTCACACTTAAATCGGATAGACATTCTGAACCGCTGTGACAGAAACGTATTATCGCCGGAACGTACATTATTTCTCACGAACATAAAACGGTTGCTCGATGAGGTAGTCAACGGCGTTTACGGGATCTCGTCGAATTCGCTTGCAGGCACGACTCACACTTAAATCGGATAGACATTCTGAACCGCTGTGACAGAAACGTATTATCGCCGGAACGTACATTATTTCTCACGAACATAAAACGGTTGCTCGATGAGGTAGTCAACGGCGTTTACGGGATCTCGTCGAATTCGCTTGCAGGCACGACTCACACTTAAATCGGATAGACATTCTGAACCGCTGTGACAGAAACGTATTATCGCCGGAACGTTCATTATTTCTCACGAACATAAAACGGTTGCTCGATGAGGAAGTCAATGGCGTTTACGGGATCTCGTCGAATTCGCTCGTAGGAACGACTCACACTTAAATCGGATAGACATTCTGAACCGCTGTGACAGAAACGTATTATCGCCGGAACGTACATTATTTTTCACGAATATAAAATATTTGTACGAAAACAGAATTAATGGCGTTTTCTTCATCTCGTCGAATCCACTTGTGAACTTGACTCGCTCGCAATTTTGTTTTACCTTCGGACTTGCGTTATCGCTAAATGTGCAAAGGCACGATTAACGACGGGCCACAATGCGAATCCGCAATATTCGTAATTTACCTAAAAAGTAAAAACAATCATTTTACTTTTTGATAGGACTTGTATTTTTATCGCCGCATGCGAGCATTTGCGGAGAAAAATAAATAAATTAGGATACACATTCTGAACCGCTGTGCGAGAAGGGTACTTATGGGGGGGTCATGGAGTGATTGGTGAAACCTGTGTTATAGATTTTATTACTGAATCGTGTAGGTTTATTACTGTCTTTACTATAATAAATAACATGATCTGTATTTTATGACAAAAGAGAGGGTTCTTATGGCTCCCAACACCCGAAACCCCCGAAGGAGAAAGAGGAAAAACAGAGCGATTATTATTTTCTCGGCCCATGATATTTAATGCAAGATCATAGGTACCGAGATTATGATGTTTAAACGTTCACGTTTGATGATGGGTACCCTGGACCGAGAAAATGCACATTAAGGTTGAAAATCTCTAAGCATGCAAATGGTTTTCTTCCGTGTATTTTCTTAAGGGTTTTTTTTAAATGTTTTACGCCCGTCGCGCGAACGAACGTACTGCAACTCTAACAGGTAGTTTCTCAACCTGTCCCAAAGCAAGAACGCGGGACCCATTTCACATATTCATTTATGCATATGGCCCATAGGCGATCAACATGTCCTCGGACATGTAATATTTTCAAAATTTGCAATAACTCTCCCAAATAAATAGCGATAATAATAAAATTGACGTTCAGTTGAAAAATATATCATCATTAAGTCAGACGTACAGGAGACCCAACATGCGTGGTCTCCGGCCGAGACGATGATTTTCAAACTAACGGAACGATGAAGAGTTTGTGTATAACTCATAAAATTGGGAAACCAAAAAATAATCCGCGATTTACGAGTTTATTAACAGCTGCTGTTATCGTATTTCGTCGTGATTTATAAATTAGTGGAGAACTTAACAGGTAGTTTTTGAACCTGTCCCATAGCACGAGCGCGGGACCCATTTCACATATTCATTTATGCGTATGGCCCATAGGCGATCAACATGTCCTCTCGGATATGTAATATTGTCAAAATTAGCAATTACTCAACTCGCAAATTAATAGCGATAATAATAAAATTGACGTTCAGTTGAAAATATATCATCATGAAGTCAGACGTACAGGAGACCCAACATGCGTGGTCTCCGGCCGAGACGATGATTTTCAAGTGCATGACGGAGCTGAAAAGGTGATTGCATACATTAGTCGCAGTTTAACGAATGCCGAACAAAATTACTCCGTCATCGAGCAAGATTGTTTGGCGGTTATTTGGGCTGTGGGAAAATGGAAGAGATACTTATAAGGTTACCACTTCAAAATTATGACAGACCAGCGGAGCCTCAAGTGGCTGCAGTCGATGCGAAATCCAACGACTGGCCCAACGACTGGCCCGGTGGATTTTGGAATTGCAGGATTATAACTTCGAGGTTATATACCGGAAAAGCAGCGAAAATATAGCCGCTGATGCTCTATCCCGCAGCACATAGGTTGATGCAATAGACGATACCGAGCCAGGAGTTGTGTGCGTGTGGCATGAGTCCTTGATACGAAAAATACAAAATGACCCCGTAAAATTTTCCCAGTTTAAATTGATTGGAGAAAATATATACCAGAAATTTCCAGCTAGGTCACTCACCGAAGGTTTTCATACCGACTGGAAACTTTGTGTGCCGACACCGCGGCGCGCAGCTGTCCTAGACGAGTGCCATTCCGTTGGGCATTTCGGAATGCGCAAAACAATTGCCAGGGTGTGCAGAGATTATTGTTGGCCTGAAATTTTCCAGGATGAGAGAAAGTACATCAATTCCTGTCCAGTTTGCGAGCAGTACAAGCATTCTCAACAACCTCCCTTAGGTGAGATGTGGTGGTCGAGGGTGAATGGGCCCTGGGAAGTTGTAAGCTCCGACTTGATTGGTCCATTTCCTCGCTCGACGAAAGGATATGTTTACTTACTGGTGTTCCAGGATCGCTTCACTAAATGGACTGAGATAATTCCACTACGAAGTGCGACAGCCAGTAGTATCATGCAAAAATTAAGGGAGTAAATTTACCGATTTGGCAAACCAAAAGTGTTTGTGTCAGACAATGGGACGCAATACAAAAATAAATTAATAAAAGATTTTTGTAATGATTTTAAAATTACTCACCAGTTTAGTCACCCTTACAGTCTACAAAATAATCCCGTTGAACGAATGAATAAAGTCATTGGCACGACACTGGCCCAAATGTGTCGTGGTAACCAACGAACATGGGATCAGTGGATACCGAAGATAAGCTACGCTATTAATAGCTCCGTACACGAATCTACGGGATTTTCTCAAGCATTACTAAATTATGGTAGGGAGTTAACGGTAGGGAGTTCAATACGCGAGGATGCTGACCCACAAGATGCAACTGTAATGGCACCGGAGGAATATAGCAAACGAATGGCGAAACTCCAAGAAATTTATGAACTGGTAAGATTAAATCAAAGGCGAGCTTTTGCTAAACAGCAAACGCACTACAATCTTAGGAGAAGAGCTTACCAGCCTAAAGTCGGTGACATCATGTATAAACGGCAGCATCATTTATCAGACGCGTCAAAGAAGTTCTCAGCGAAACTAGCACCAAAATTCAGCGGCCCATATAAAATCCACAGGGTGATTTCACCGGTCATCGTCGAGCTCATGGACACGCGGGATCAGCTGCATGGAAGGTCACACGTGTCAGAGTTAAAACTTAGTCAGATGATATAGAAAGAAAAAAAGGAAAAAAAACACATCTTTAAGTGGAGGGGCAATGCCATTTGAGGTATAAATTCTCACCTGTACAACTGAAGTCTTCAGTTTAAATTCAACCAGCATGATACCAGCAAGAAGAAGGAGCAAAATACGCATCAGACCATGGCAGCCGCCGCCGACTGTTCAGCCACCAAAGACGCCACCTCGAAGCACTTTAGTGGAGCAGGATGGAGCAGAAATTTTGCAATTACACTGCAGCCCCATTCCTGCTCTACTGTCTCCGATTAAAGATACCGCCCCGAAGTTGAGGTTATTCTATAAAATGGAAGAACTGTTTGGTAGGTCTCCACCGACGCCGCCTAGAAAACAGGGAATGTCACAGTTGTCGCCGCTCCCGAAGACCCCGGAGGAAGGCCAGCTTCTACTTACATCCGGCCGGAATATGCGTCCTTCCCGGTCCGATGTTGCAAATGCAAAACCAACATCGTGGCACGAGCTGTTGGCGAACGACTGGGGAATGGCGACCGTGACACGCCTGTCACCGCTACCAAAGACCCCAGAGCAAGGCCAGCTATCGATAACACCCGGCCGGAATATCCGTTCCCCTCCAGTAATAAGCTTACCTGAATCCGCGGGGTGGGAAAGCCTGATGGAGCTGGATGCAATGGGGTCAATGGAGAGCGTTGACGGGTCGGTCGCCATGGCGGACGACATCGGTGTACAGGCGCTACCAACTGTGAATAACCAGACATCGCAACCGGTGCACTTTAAAATCCCAGACATCCCAAGAAGAAAATCCACATAAAAGTCGGGGACAAGTGGATCAAGATGGAATACCGGAGGGCGTTAAAGAAGGGATTTATCAAATAGGTCCTTTCTTTTCCCCAGGGTGAGGATGGTATGTAACGACGCGATATGCAAAGAGGGCCAGAATTAAATATATTGTTACGGGTTATTTTGGCCCGTAATAACCTAATGAGAGAAATAGAAAATTAATTTGCGAACCGCGAGTATTAGGTTGCCTATCTAAAGCGGCCTGCAGAACACAATTAATTTAGAAACTATTAATTTACCAATTGCTGTGGCGAAGTTATCAAATCGTCGCAGTTACGACGTAGTCCGGTGTAACTCCCCGACGAAATCGCATAACTCCTTTTCGTTGGGCTAGCGAGCGCGTTTTCAGTCAGCTGTCGGTTGAGCACACGAACCATAGAGTGTACTTTAAAGAAGAGACACCAAGGCCAATACTCATTCGATATACCGAAGATTTTCCGCTTAAGTTTCTCTTTTATATAAATCCAGGGAAAGGCTAGGCAAGGTCCCCTATTATCCTATTGTACCCAAATTGGGTTTCGGGAGACCGAATACTAAGTTATTACCCAGTGAGTTCGGGGCGCCATCTATTAGGCAATTGCTTCATCATTTATCGGTAGCTTGTAAACGGCTACTTAACATTCGCTCAAGTTACGTAATGTGTGGAGGTAATGGCGGGAAAGAATAAAGTTGAGATTCGTAAACGTTTATTTTCAATTTTCGTCTCATTGGTATTATCAGCGAAAGTCGCTATCGAAAGAGAGTTTTTTTGTTTGTGGCAGACATATTATTATTCATTGTTGAGCTCCTCGTGGTGCTGGATGGACGTTAATCGGAAATTAACAAATCAAGTGGTATGTAAATTGATTTTGTTACCGACTGTTGGTCAGATATATGGTTACGCGGTCATCCACAGTGGGCTAAATTTTCCGAGTGTTGGAATAAATCCACTGGTGACGCTTTGTCGGATCGCATCCAGGAGTCACGCAAAAAGCATAATCAGGAGATCCCGGACAAATTCGAAGCCGGAGGCACCCCTGAATCCACTCAAAGAACCGCCTTACAACTCAGGTACGTTCGATGCGTAATCTAGAACAATTAAAACTCTCTTTGAAAAATCGCCACCCACGTGGTTTCCGAATATTTTTTTTTTGTTGCAAGCTATTTCTAAACGATACGCTTTTAGGTTCTTTTACCCTGTAATCAAATTTTCCCGACGCATTGTTGCGTCCCGAACAGGCCGTGTTGCCCCTCGCCGTGGATAGCGAGAAGTTACCCTCCGAAATTCGTCTTTGTAACACCCGGTGCCTAGCAGTTTCTGTCGAGGGACGTGATTGGACACGATCGTTCGTTGTCCTTGTCGTAGGAGTGCTGGGAGGAACCGTTGGTGTCCGAGGAGCGGTGGCTGTTGAATTTCCAGGGGGCGGCGATAGGAGTAACCACGAGGAGGGAAAGGCCAGATAAGCGATAATAGCGATATCTTATTTTGTTATTGATTTTATTCTCCATGTATTACTGTTGCGGGGGTATCTACCAGTGACAGAATATTCAAGATTTATTTTACTAATAGCTTAATACTGTCGAGTTGGTACTTGACAGTGACATAATACTAAAAATTTATTTAACTAGTCGTTTAGCATTGTCGAATTCACATTGGAGCGCGGCATAATATTTAGAATTTATTTTAATAATAGTTTAACATCATTGAAGTATAATATTCAAAATTAATTTTACTGATCGCTGAACACGGTTGGATTGGGATTCGACAGTGACATAATATTTAAGATTTATTTTACTACCTGTTTCTTGTTGTGTAGTTGACCCTGTAAACACGGTTGTATAGGCGTGCCTGACGCGTTAATTTAATTTTTCTTGTTTTCCAACTTGCGTTACGTCGTTTCGTCGATACCATTAGCGCTAACGGTTCCTATCGGCGACGCCTACCCTTCGTAGCCGCGAATTCGGGGTACTCTATACAAGCCGGGTGTAGATCGTGATATTGTACCCTTTATTGTTTTTGTTACACCCGTATTGGTAGATAACGGAAATATATGCTGAGAGAAACTGTTCTGATAATCCTTTTACTTTATTTGGGTGAGGAACGTTGGGGACGATATCCGTTGGTGGTAATCATTTTCGTGATTTTAGTAAGTTTAGTCCTGTGCTGGTCGTCGTGGTAAATAAAATCACAAAATCAAAAAAGGAACAAAATAAGTAACCCCCCCTAACTCCGTTGAGCGAGTCGGACGGCGACTATATAATCGTTTTTTGATCCAGCAGGACTAAAGGGCAAGCCCGAACGTAACAATATAAAATATATTTGTGGCGACTCTGCATATCGTTTCGTCATTTTGAATTAAAACTTGAAATGGCACATTCGACCGCGTCAAAAATCCGAATCCTCACGATTCCGTTCGCGCGCGCCACAGCCGCAATGCAGGAGAATTCCCAGCTGAAAAGACCGAACAGTGGGGACAATGGGGTATGCGGATATAAACAAGGTCTGGAGCGCTCCTGCTTCAGAGCTTGTATGGCATTGGCCTTTCCAAGGTGGCTTATACAAGATCCTGAGTGACGTGCAATCCGGATTAGCCATCTATGGGTGTCTGTCCCAGGCTAGGACGAGTACAGAAATCTACCGTGGACGTGGCCGTCCAAACATAAAGGGAGCGGCCGTCCAAACACAGAGCGAGTAGCCATCCAAACACAGAGGGAGCGGCTGTCCAAACATAGAGCGAGCAGCCGTTCAAACACAGAGGTAGCAGTCGTCTTGCTATCAGTTTTCTTTTGTATTATTTGAATTATGTTGATTTCCCATTTTGTATATATATTGTAAATAAACTAGTTAATTATTGTTGTGTGTATTTATTGGATTAAGGAGGTTTTATCAGTCATAAATATAGTCAACCAGAAAATAATAAATAATAAAAAAAAAATTAAAAATAAACTAAATGAACCCGGACCGACCCGTGGTAAAATAAAACTTTACGTTTGCACCACTCATTGCACAATTAAAATTATTTAGTGGGTGGCAACGTTACAATGTACGATATTCACAGTTCACTATAGAAAATTTCCAGAAAAAAAAAAGTCCAGACACGTCCATCTCTCCATACTGTCCGCACTCGAGGAGATTTTTAATCCATTTATGCGCATCACTAATTAGATGACGAGGCATTTGGCTATTACAACATTTATTTAAACATAAATACATATAAGGATTGACAAAATAATATAATGTCAAACACAAATATATAAATATGGACACGTATTACAGCAGTAGATGGCACCCCTGCCGGACGGTGGCCGAGACCGAACTACACCCCTAGTGGTTTCGCCCGGCCCGGGTGGAGCGATGGCGAGAGCGCGTCAGTAGGATAGACTGCAGCAGGAGGACGCCTCCGATGTTGTAACCCTACTCCATATAGCTCGTATGAAGTCTGCATGGATTGTCGACCCCCACCGCTGTAGCGTGCCGGTTTTCATTTTGGGTCCCGCTACGGTTCACAGGAATATTAATATTGAAATTTGGGGTTTTAACGTAGGCAACTGTGTATGCTTAGGAAATGGAATTAATTACGGGGAGTAATTAGAGATAACAGGTGATTACGAGACAACAATCCGCATGATGGATTATGTTGTGTATTTCTTAGAAGTTAGTTGGTTGCTATGAAGAGAAATTAAATGATAAATTATCGATTGGAAAAATTTGGTTCCAATAAGTTGGCAGTGATAGAAAGGAATAAAAATATATCAGTTGGTGGATTGAGATGAGAAAAAAACAACAGAAAGAGAAGCGAGCGTGCTGGAAAATGGACGCTAGCTGAACTGAGCGAAATAATCCAACGAATAACGAAGAAGCCACGAACATCCAGGTAAATTATCCAATTAATTCATCAATTGAAAATGATCCTGAAATCATAAAGTTCATATTGTATTGGGATACGTGTTTTAAGGCTTCATGGTTCCGGATTATATTCCGTCTCCAGTGGGTTATTATTTTTGGGCGATCGAGGAACTGAAATTCCGAGCTATAAGGCCAAGGCGGCGAACAATCCGCATGGAATATCGTTGTGGTGAGGTTCCATCGACCCCAGTGAAGAAAACAGAGAAGATGCAATTTGATCCTACCGCACACGTGGGCGGATTGAGGTTAGGAAGTTCAATGTTGATGCCGTTGTTGAGATCTATTGGAGCGAAGGATTGCTGCAACACATAATTCTTCCTGCGTGTAGTCCCACAATTAATACTCGGACTGAGGCGAGGAGTTTGGCGAGGAGCGACCGTAGTATGAAATGTCAGGCGAGTTTTTAATGTTTTGTTTGGTTTAGAAAACAATAGTCGAAATTGTTGATCGTGTTTAAACCTTTTTGGATAAGATTTAATTTGTGTCGTTGATTGCGAACCTAATCGAAATGACTAGGCGGAATATTTTGACCTGTTCATGTAGAATTTTGGTATACTAGGTTTTAAGTTGAAATTAGGTACGGTTCATATTTTTTTTAGAAACTTTTGGATTGAATTTTTATTGTGTAAAATAAGATGAATTTAAATTTAACGTCACAAAGTGGTGGTTATGTTTTTTTTAAATTTATCGAATGAAATTTTTATTGGGTGAAAATAAATTGAATTTGAATTAAACGTCACGAGACTGTGTACGATTTATGTAAGGACACACTATGAAGTAATTAATGTTTAGTTACATTTGTCCTGCGGGTGCGTTTGAGTTTGGCTAATCTCGGGTATTCGTGGGTTTAAAATGATTTATTTAATAGGTATTGATCCTATAGCTGATAGCATAGTATGTTCATAGGAGCTCGTTTTGTTTTGTAAATTGAAATATAGTTTAAGAAATAAATTGGTATCTGTGGTAAGGCCATTGTTGTCGAAAGGTATGCTGCACGTTTTGATTTACGGACATGCCAAGGTTGCTTTATACCGATGATTATTTAGGTTGTATTAGTATTTAAGGTTATAACTGACAGGCAACGCCAGATTAGAATTGGTAATTAAAAGTTTGAATTTAAATGAATATACATTTGGTTATTAATATTCTGTGTTTTTTTTTGTGGGCCTGATTTGTGATTTTCAGTGTTTACATGTGCTCAAAAACTATCGTTTGCCTTAAAACAAATCACATGGCGCCCAAAAATTTTAACAACTAATAACTCACTCCCTACGCACCGCTGTCTAAAAGCTGAAGGGTAAGGCAAACTGATAAGAGTAAATTTGAAAAACTGTGATTTGTCTAAATATAATTTTGTTTTTTTTTTTAATCGAATCACCACTATTAATTGATGGTGAAAAAGGGCCGTCACACCGCATAACGGAAGTCACGCTCCCTTCGCGAAAGCTCGCACTAAGCCCCAGGAGCTCATTAGTAGGACGGTTGGCAGCAGTCGTTAGTAGGCCGCTTCTACGAAGTGTAGGTTGTCGTACACGCGACGCTTTCGATCCCAAAAGTTGGCCAAGGACTGCGTCCCCTCCCACGATATATAGACATCCGAGACGACTGCCTCGTTAGGTGTTCGTAAGACCACCACGTCAGGCTTGTAGAGCCGACCGTCGAGGTGGCGAACCTAAGGTTCCTCCTCGACAGTCCACCCCTTGGCCCGACAGTGGATGGCCAACCGCTTGGCGATGTTGTTGTGTCTGTCTATCCGAGTGAAGTGGGTGGTTTCACAGCCCTGAAGGACGTAGCTGATGCTCTCAACATGAGGGCACCCTGCCCTACACTGCATCATCTCGGCAGGGTTGGACATTATGCCCACGGTCGGGAGGTTGTTGGTGCGCAGTTGTACAGCGCGGATAAAGTCCCGCCCCACCCAATACGTTGAAGGACGCGACAGCCAGGACCGACTGGCACGGTCATGCACAGCCTCAGCCAGACCCTCGGAGAAAGGGCTAGCAGTCAGCTGAGCCGCGTAGAAACTAGGGCCCCGGGTTTCAGCAAGTTTTAAAATCAGGTTGATGAAACTGACGTATGACGCACAGTCCCTTAAACCCTCGGCAAGATACCCCTAATCCGCCATCCCTAACATTAGCATAAAGCAGATGGTCAGGGGTGTATATGTTGAGGTGCAACACCCGTTTCACCGTCCTCTTCAAAAGTTTGTCGGCCTAGTTGCGGCCCGACCCAGTGATGGACGGTACTTGTAGCCCATGCAGCAGTTTGGGGATGATGTGGGAAAGAAGGAGGGAGAATTTCTGGAATAGTTTCAGGGGCGCCCGCTCGAGTGCCGGTAACCATCTCAAGAGGTTATATAGAGAAGGCTTCAGGATCCCGGACGGACACACCCTGTGACCTAGGTACTTGAAGGAGTTAGCGTCTGTGGTAATGGGCAGCAGTTTACCGTCCAACCGGAAGCAGGGCTTGGACCGTGGCACACTCTTGCCCTCCAGGGTAGCAGCTGACAGGGAGTGAGATTTTAGGGGATTAATCCCCATCCCCCTGCGTTGAAGAAAGTCAGCCGCAGTCTGAAGAGCAATGGGCACATCGGCGTCCCTGTCTCAAAAAGGATGATGTTATCCGCATACGCGAGGGTGTGGCACTTGGAGCCCCCACTTCCTAAAGAACCGCCCGTTCCCGAGTGACCCAAGTCGAACAGCAACCGGTCCATTATGAGGAAAAAAGGAAAGGACTAAGCGGATCTTCTTGATTTACGCCACGTTGGATGCGCAAAGGTCTCGACGACGCGTCCCCACTTTTAATAGTGGTAGTAGAGCCATCCAGCGATTCCATGATGTACTTGGAGAGCCCCTCCGGAAAGCTAAATCTTCGAAGGGCCCGGATGGAGTGATAGGACACGGTATCAAAGGCCTTCCGCACATCGAACGCGACGATGTTGTAGGTCTTGCCAGCAGCTTTCCTGCTGGCGATGTAATGGTGGACTATTGTGCTATTGGCCACAGTACTGTCAGTGTTGATAAACCCCCTCTGGGAGGGGTAAAGAGGCGCTACGACCGTCATTCGGGCAAACACAATACGGTGGAAAAGGCGCTGAAGCCCCAAGGCGATAGTGATAGGACGCCAGTTCGAAGGGTCCTTTCTATCCCCGTCTTTTGGGATCAACACAGTCCGCAGTTTTTTTCCAGGAGGCTAGTGAAATGCCACGGATCAGCATTAGGTTGAATAGTAAGGCGAGGAAGTGCGGACTTGCGCGTCGAACATCGGCTACAGAAATGCCGTCGATGCCCGGCGCCGCCGCCTTCCAATTACGGACTGCAGACTGTACCTCTTCCGGCAGAACAGGGGAATAGAGTCCGGAGAGGTCGTGGGGGGCTGGGTCATACGTCTCTGAGTCAGGGGGTGATGGGAACTCAAAGATGGAGCCGTAGAACGCCTCTACGGCGGCAATGGGCGATGTTGTCTTGAAAAAGGGAGGGCCTTCTCCGTTGAGACCAGACAGCACCTAGTGCTGCGTTTAAGCGGGGAGGAGAGAGTTTGCGAACAGACAGCGATGCTGTCCAGAAACTTTCCCTGAATAGAGAGGTGGCGCGTAGAGCTGCGAAAACGTGGGACCCTGGGGATCGTTGTCGCGCGAGTAACAACCTCAGGGGTTCTCCTAGTGACCACAAGGGGGCTGGTGGCCAACCGCGGACGCATTGAAGGCGGTGCGTTAGGCGGGGCAAGACAGCCGACAGGGGGGTTTCCTGGTCCTCTTTGGCGTTGGTCGGCTTGAGCCCGCCAGAGGCGACACAATCCTTGCTCGCTTGGAGCCCGTGGGCGGATCTAGAGTTAGAGGCGATGGTCGAGTTGGCACTGTGTCCTCACTAGCAGCCAGGCGGTTGTCCTTGAGGCGTGATGCTGGCGGGTCAGAGGGGCGGGGACAGCTGGGTGGTCCCGAAGTGGTGGCGATGGCGGGGACGCTCGGAGCCGCGGTAGTAAAAAGTTTCTGTGACTATTCAAGCACCCGCTTCCGTGCTTGATCCAGATACCTCTGGTAGGTAGCTTGCACCCTTTTACACCGGACCTGGTGTGAGGTTATCCCGGTGGCAGCAACCATGGCCGCAAGAAACGAGGCGCCCTTCTTGCTCCTGGCCTCTACGTCGGCCGGTTGACTCAGGAGTATTGCGGCGGGCGCCGGTAGTTTAGACTTCAGCTCCTTCTTGTAGAAAAGGGTGCAACCTCGCTTCGTGCTGCACTTCAGTTTTTCAGCAAGACCACAGCGTATGAAGCACAAGTGAAGCGTTCGTCGCGAACTCGCGCTGGCACTTAAGACAACCAAAACATCTCGGCGCTTTCGAAGACGATGATTTGGGAGGACCCTGGGTGCCAGAACTAAATGTGAGCCGTGCCTACAAGTGAATTCGACAAGATCCGGTAAGCGCCATTAACTTCCTCCTCAAGCAACCGTTTAAGATTCGTGAAAAATAATGTACGTTCCTGCGACAATACGTTTCTGTCACAGCGGTTTAGAATATTTATCCGATTTAAATGTGAGCCGTGCCTGCAAATGTACGCTCCGGCGACAATACGTTTCTGTCACAGCGGTTCAGATTGTCCACCCGGTTTAATTGTGAGTCGTGCCAACAAGCGAATTACACGAAATCCAGTAAACAACATTACCTTCTTTATCGAGCAACCGTTTTATGTTCGTGACAAATAACGTACGCTCTGGCGACAATACGTTTCTGTCAGAGCGGTTCAGAATGTCTATCCGATTTAAATGTAAGCCGTGCCTACAAATGTACGCTCCGGTGACAATACGTTTCTGTTACAGCGGTTCAGAATGTCTACCCGATTTAAATGTGAGTCGTGCCAACAAATGTACGTTCCGGCGACAATACGTTTCTGTCACAGAAGTTCAGAATGTCTATCTGATTTAAATGTGAGTCGTGCCAACGACCGAATTGGACGAGATCCGGATAACTTCCTCATGAAACCGTTTCATGTTCAGGGTTTATAATGTCTTTCCGACCTGAGATTTTCAGGAATTGTGACCATATGCCGCCGAAAATCAACACTAAAAATCGCACATATCAGTAGATAATTAAAAAAGTACATTGTTGTTTCAGATCAATTCACTTTGAGAGATAAAAGCACAACGTTCAGCATTTACCAAGATTTAATTAGTTGCAATATGATGACGAGAAATCGAATGGAACCGCCCCACACAGGTGGGCCAGCATCCCCCATTTAATTTTTACTCTAGCCGAAAAATGGTTCAAACAAATCGAGAAGATAATTTCACTATTAGCATTTTTGTTATACAATTTATATCTAAAAATAGTAACTGAAATTGGAAACTTCAAATTTTAGAAAACAAAAATTATATTACATCATGTTTTTATTTAATTATAAAATTATTCACAATTCTTCCAGAATGTCGAAGACTGAACCGCGTGGCAAATGCTAGTTTCTCCTGGTAGTAATTTTCCACCTAGTGGCGTAATTTTCCGTTTTTGAGACATCCGTCAATTAAGTAAAAGATTTATACGAACCTCTGGATTTACCACTAGAAGATCCAGGTTGGGGTTCATTTGGTAAACACTTCCATTTCATTTAGCCAGTTTGAATATTTATTTTCAAAATTTCAAAATGCTCTATTAGAAGTTTGCCATTTCATTGCCAATTTTGACGTAAAATGTGTTATTTTTTGTTTCAACGAATGTAAATTTTCAGTGTCCCATTCAATATCAACCTTCATAATGTCAATCACAAAGAAAAAAACTGCTTTATTTTTTTCTTCTAGCGTTTGGTGAGCGCGCGAAATGTCGAATAATGTTCTCCGGGAAACGGTTACGCTGCCTAAAAAAAATCACTGCTTGTAAACGGGCAAAAACAAGCATTCCATATTACTTGTACATTAAACTGATTAGTTAATATGTATACAAAAAAAAAATCATTGCGGATATCGGCGGATATAATAAACTTTAACCTTATTATAATATAATGTTGTAAAATATAATAGTAGGATTCTCTACTAAATTTAAATCATTGTATCTATGTGTTAACTAAATTTAAACAAAGAATAATTAAAACTATGTTGTATATATACCAGTAGGATATATATCCATCGTTAATTTAAATTTTGCACTAAACACAAATGTAAAAAAAAAATGTTAAACGTACACGTTTGGAGCGCGTGTAATTCGCAACTAAGCGACGTAAACGAAGCGTGCACTTTGGGTACCGATAACTACTGGAAAAAGGGTCGGAGGGTTTTATGGCTTTACCTGCGTACCCTCTGGACATTCTACTACTCATATTTAAAGAAAAAAATGGATTTCTAAACAGTTGATTTTCGGCGAAATGTTCAGCTAGATTTAACGTTTCGTCCACTGTGCGCCCCAAGAACCCGAGAATTATCCAAATTGTAGTAATATGCCACCGAAAATCAACACCAGAAATCATACTTTAACGTAAATAATTGAAAAAGTACATTATTGTTTTGGCCAATTCACTCTGAGATATGGATATACAACGTGCTGCATCGATTAAGGTGCAATTTGTTGCAATATAATGATGAGAAAACCAGAATAGAACCACAAACAGCCTGAGAATTTCACAAATTGTGACTTTACGACAGCGAAAATTTCAATTTTACAACAAAAATCAACGCTGGATATCACGAATTTTTGCAAATCATTGAAAAAGTACATAATTGTTTTTGATCAATTCACTCTGAAATATAAAAATGGAAGGTGGTGCATCGATCAAGATTTAATCGGGTGGAAACAAAAACAAAAAAAAACCTAAACCAACCTAATTTGTCTAATTCTTAAGGACGCGGTAGCCGCGAACTGCCAATAGTGGCCCTTCTGAAACCGGACACTGCAGGCATCCCTGCCAACATCCCCACGGTACACGCAATATTCCTCCTTATGTCCTTCACCATCGCATCGTGGCACCTTTCCCTGCGGTCCAGTCCCCTACAGTCCTTAGCTAAATGTCCATATTCCCTGTTAGCGGGTTTGCGCGGCGCTGCTGAATATATCCTTATTTGTCTCATGCTTAATTGACGGCCGATCACTTCTTCTGTCCCTACCACGACCATGGCTTCTAACCCGGACCACTTACACTTCATCCAGCCACAACTCCACACTGCAGGCCGCCCTAACCTCGTCTCGTGACGTACTTGACACCAGGCCTTCTACCTAATGTAACCTAATCCCTGTCCCCTAACCTAACCCAACCTAACCCAACCTAACTCAACCTAACCCAACCTAACCCAACCTAACCCAACCTAACCCAACCTAACCCAACCTAACCCAACCTAACCCAACCTAACCCAACCTAACCCAACCTAACCCAACCTAACCGAACCTAACCCAACCTAACCCAACCTAACCCAACCTAACCCAACCTAACCCAACCTAACCCAACCTAACCCAACCTAACCCAACCTAACCCAACCTAACCCAACCTAACCCAACCTAACCCAACCTAACCCGACCTAACCCAACCTAATCCAACCTAATCCAACCTAATCCAACCTAACCCAACCTAACCCAACCCAGCCCACCCTAAGCCAACCTAACCCAACCTAACCCAACCTAACCCAACCTAACCGAACCTCACCAAACCTTACCTAACCCAACCTAACCTAACCTAACCCAACATTACCTAACGTAACATAACATAACCTAACCTAACCGAACCTAACCTTACCTAACCTAACCTAACCCAACCCATCCTAACCTTTTTTTTGTGGTATAGGGGAAGCTCTACCAGCCTGAGTATGGAGCCCTCATCCACTAAACCCCCTTCCACTTGGCGTATTAAATACATCCTGGAATTACCTTCCAGTATTACTTGCGCCCGGACCCGCCTTCTGTCGGACTCTAGTTGTTTTTGTTCGCTTTCCGTCTTTGTCGTATCGCCCTCTGTATAGCCCTTTCGTGGCTCTCCTAGGTCTTCATGATGTCTATAATGAGGCCATTTACAAGGTTCCATTCTTCCTCTCCTCCAAGCATGGTGCTAACCAAATTGTCAAGCTCCAGTTTCACGCCCAGGCTTCTCTCCGCGTCCTCCCCTTTATTTTGCCATCCGTCACATATAAAAATGGTATGTTGAGGCGAGTCCTCCAGGTTACAGTAGAAGCACTGCTGCTGTCACTCAATTTATACCGCTTCAGGTAATTTCCGAAGCAACCGTGTCCTGAGAGTACTTATGTTAGGAACTAGTTCGGTTATCCAAATGTTCTTTTCATCCATGGTGTATTCGTCTTGATTAACCTTTTGGTCCACACCGCTTGGTCTTCTTCCTTTCGCCACTCTTTCTCCCAATGCCTTAGAGATGTGGCTTTCCGGTCGCCTGCAATTACCTGGATTGCCTTCGTTGATACCGTTGTATAGGCTCGTATCACTTTTATAGCGGCTTTCCTTTGTACCCCTTCCATCAAATTTCTATACTTATTGCATAGCAACTAGTCTCTTCAGATTGGAGCCGCATGGAGTTGTGAGCTGTTCCGCTTTCTTAGATAACCGTTCCACGTGATGACCCATGTGGGTATTATGTCCAATGTCGACACCTAAGTATCTGACCCACTTTTTGCCATCAATGGTCACGTCCCCCACCCTGATGCTGATTTCTTCCAATTTTTTCCTACCTACTATTATTACCATTTCTGTTCTGTGCGCGGCTATCTGTAGCCCTTTCCTTTCTAGCACGAACCTTATCCGGGCTATAGCATGTTCCGCATCTTGCACAAGCTCTCTTACAGAGTCATCTCTTACCACTAACGCCAGGGCTTCGGCGTGGGCCACTGTAGACACTCTTTCTCCCAGGTCTAGTAGGAGCACACCATCATAAACAATATTTCAAAGGGTTGGGCCTATAATAGTGCCTTGCGGCAGTTCATATGTCCGTTTCTTCTTCCTATCCCCGTCTATTTTCAGGTTTCTATCATTGAGGTACGATTGTATGATGTTGACTGAAACGTCTAGCATGCATTTCTCCTATAATATCTTTCCACCCGACTGTGTTGAAGGCATTTTTAATTACGTACTGCGTCCACCGCCGATCTGCCTTCTCTAAAACCAAATTGGTTATCAGAGAAGTCCTGTCATTTGTCTAGCTCCTCCTTAATCCTAGCAACCAAAATTTGCTCAAAGAGTTTGGATAGGGCATTTAAGAGACTGATGGGTCTATAAGCCATTTCATCCTCACCTTTCCCTGGTTTTTCAAGGAGCACCAGCTTGCCTAACTTCCATGCTCTCGGGATTTTCCCTTTAACGAGAATTTTGTCGAACACCATTTTGATGATCTTAGGGTTGTGTATTGCAAGGCCTCTAATGACCTCCGCAGGGATCAGGTCCGTTCCCGTGGCCTTTTTGTTTTTCAGTTTCGCGCCTACAGCCCTGATTTCTTCCTCTGTGCATAGCGGTATCTCCCTCCTACACACTCTTTGTCTCCCCCAGTAGGTCTCCTCCACCGACGGAAAGAGCATCTGAGTAATGTTATCCTTCTGCTCCGGGGTTAGTCGGAGGGTGGGTCTTTTTCCCAGTTTTCCCGTAACTATTTGGTATTCTCTCCCCCATATATCGTCATCAATCTGCTGACAAAAGTTGTTCCATGCCATTCTCTTCGACTTTTTTCCGGCTTGTTTAAGTTTACCTCTAGCCTCAGTGTATTTTGACTTCAGGGCCTCTTTTATCACCTCGTCTGTACCACGGTTCCGTCTGGTGCGCATCCTCCTGATATCGTTGCACTCCTCTCTAATCCCATTAATCTCGTCGTTCCACCAGTATAGAGTCTTCTTAGGTTTGGTACGATTTCTTTTTCCCAGGGACTCCTCGCATGCTTCTTGAATAATTTTGATGAGTTGATCGGCACTTCTTCTTCTCTTTCTTGTTCTCTGCCATTTCTTGTTGACCTTTCCCCTGATTTGAGGCTGTTTATCATTTTTAAAATACCACCCCCCTTGTGTGTCTTCTTCGGGCGTCTGGCTACCCTTTTTGTCATTTAGCCAAATGAGATGTTGTTATGCAGGCTTAGGTTCTCCTCCTCCCCGACAGACCACTTCTTGATATAAGGTACCACATCTTGTGAGCACACCGTGATATCGATGTGCGAGTTAGAGCCATTCTTTTGGAAGGTTGGTATATCCCCCTCGTTGAGTACCACCATGCCCATCTCCGCTAGCCACTCACTGAGTTCTTTCCCCCTTTCGTCTTGTATGAGTGAGGACCATTCGAAAGCTTTGGCGTTAAAGTCACCGCCCACAATGACTCCTTTACTGTGTACCTTTATGCTGTGGTCCAGTTCTTTGAGGAAGTCTTGAAAGAATCCCATCCCGACGTTTCGTGATATATAACACTACTACTTTTTCCAGTTTCATCCATACGAATCCTCGACCACGTCCCACGTCGAAAACTCCTTCGTTGCCCAGCGGGAGGTATATGGCGGCATCAGAGCGTCCTGCAGCCACCGATTGCTAGCCCTTGCAATTGTCTTGTTCTGTTCAGCGATAATCGCGTGGTCGATGCATTTCTCAGCACATTTTGCCGTCATCGGATCTACAGTTAAACCAAACCAAACCAAACCAAACCAAACCAAACCAAACCAAACCAAACCAAACCAAACCAAACCAAACCAAACCAAACCAAACCAAACCAAACCAAACCAAACCAAACCAAACCAAACCAAACCAAACCAAACCAAACCAAACCAAACCAAACCAAACCAAACCAAACCAAACCAAACCAAACCAAACCAAACCAAACCAAACCAAACCAAACCAAACCAAACCAAACCAAACCAAACCAAACCAAACCAAACCAAACCAAACCAAACCAAACCAAACCAAACCAAACCAAACCAAACCAAACCAAACCAAACCAAACCAAACCAAACCAAACCAAACCAAACCAAACCAAACCAAACCAAACCAAACCAAACCAAACCAAACCAAACCAAACCAAACCAAACCAAACCAAACCAAACCAAACCAAACCAAACCAAACCAAACCAAACCAAGGAGTTTAAAACAAATTAAGAAGTTTAAAACAAATTAAGAAGTTTATGGATTATAAGTTCTCGACAAGTGAAATTGGTATGACCACTGGCAGCATGTACATTCTGAACCTCTGTGCTATAAGCATGCATTCATGGGAAGGGAGTGGCCATGACTCTCTTAATAACCCCTATATTATTATCGTAACTGAGGGCGCGGGTAAACGGCGAGAGTAGTCATGACTCTCTTAATGGCACCAGTGTAATTATCGTAACTGAGGGCGCGGGTTAACGGCGGGAGTAGCCATGACTCTTTTAACAGGGGCCGATGTCATTATCGTAGCTGATGGCGCGGGTAAACGGCGGAAGTGGCTATGACTCTCTTAATAGCCCCAGTGTCATTATCGTAACTGAGGGCACGGGTGAACGGCGGTAGTAGCCATGACTCTCTTAAGGATCTGACCAGTCCTTAAGCCGGCAAGGGGACCGGTATGGTGAACACCTCCGCGTGGTGGGAGTTGGAGATTGGGGGACGTATAAGATTCCCCCATGAGCAAAGAGTCACCGGGTCATAGGGGTCTCGGGGCGTAGCTGGCTTAGGGACTGTCAAATCAAAGCTCCTAATACAGAGAACTTAGCCTCGGATAGGGAGGGGCACGGCTCCGCCCCGACCGAACGGCCAATAGAGCCGACACAGGGAACTGCACGTAATAACAACGGCTCGAATAGGGCCAGCCTATCACAGCAAAATGAAACGGCTATTAGAATATGGTTACCCTTCATTTCAGGTCTGTGCGGTGTGTGTCTCGACACCGCGAAGGGTAACTATATGGCACTGAGCTTAAACGATCTAGTAAGGCATGTTTCGGAATTCCACAATACGTGCCAAGTGGAATTCAGCTGCACGAGTTGCCAAAAACAATCGATAACGAAGCATGCCGCTCAGTGCCATGGGGCACGGTGCACCGGTCCTAAATCTCCCGCACATGGCGACGCAGAAATGTTCAAGTGCGAAGAGTGCGGGGAGTCCTTTTAAACAAAAGGTGGGCGATCTACGCATCAGCGTTACAGGCACCCGTTGCCTGTCCCCCACCTCTGAGGTAAGCTTCTCGCTTCACAGTCGAAGAGGTCGAGCTTAAGCTTCAGCTCGAGGTTCGCTTTGCAGGTCAGCCGTGCGTCACAAATGTATGCAGCCCATGATCCCGGAGAAAACTATCAGGCAGCTCCGGGACAAACGTAACACGGTTGCATACAAAGAAAGGCTGGCGGGGGTTCTAGCAAATATAGAACCCGATGACCAGCCTGATGAAGTTCTAGAAGCACCAGCGGGGATTAACCACCCCGGGATGGAAACGGCAACGATTACCGTAGAGAAGCCTAGCCATAGGTTGCCTGAGGTCTCGGTAATCGTAATTACAGAAGCACAGGAAGAGTACTTCGACTCTCCAGGGTCCGCTAACTGGAGAGTGAGGTTTATTGAGTCGGCCCTGGCTCAAAAGTTGCCCATAACTAAAAAGGCCCCATCACAGGAGTACCTAGCTGTAGTCCAGCAGCTGAGGACGTCACTGCTGTACGCTGGAGATATGGAGGGAAGGGTCCCTCAGGCACATGTCGACCATATCTATGAGAGCGTACTAAACTACCTCCGCGGAGGTAGTTCCCCCCTCAGGGAGGCAGAGACGGAGCCCAATCCTCGAAAGAAAGGGCGTGGTAAACGAGCATTCCGGCACTACGTATACTCGCAGACCCAGGACCTCTACAACACAGTCAAAGGATCCCACCAGATATTGATGTTAATATGCTCAATCATTATTTCATAAATGCAGCCACTACTCGGCAAAATACCGGTCGATCGTTACCAACTAACCAAAACACACCCCAAGTAATGCACACAATATACATTCAACCTATTACGACCTTCGATTTAAAAAATATTGTAAAAAATATGCCAAATAAAAAGAGCTCTGGCCTAGATGAAATCCCACAGAATCTTATAAAAAAATGCATAAATTTCATTGCGGAACCACTAAGTTTTATAATTAACGAATCACTAAACAATGGTATATTTCCTACTAGTCTAAAACTATCAAAAGTTGTTCCTATTTTTAAAAGTGGCGACCCAAAAAAGGTCGAAAACTACAGACCTATCAGTCTGTTGTCTACGTTTTCAAAACTATTTGAATATGTAGTTTCCGAACAAATAAATTCCTTCTTAAAAAAATTCAATGTAATCTCCAAATACCAGCATGGCTTTACAGCCAACAAAAATTGCAATACTGCACTCCACGACTTCACTCGGCTTGTATATTCCGCAGTAGAAAACAATACACTAGGTTGTGGCGTGCTATTGGACTTGTCCAAGGCTTTTAACTGCTTTGATCACAATATTCTATTATCTAAATTGTACGACATTGGCTTTCGAGGAATCTCACATACATGGATAAAGTCCTACCTATCTAACAGAACACAACTTGTGAAATACAAACTAAATAATAAGGCAATGCAGTGAGAAGTCTTGGACATCAAAAGTGGGGTACCACACGGCAGTATTCTGGGCCCACTGCTATTTAACTTGTTTATCAATGATCTATTTCAATTCAATAGTAATCATTTTTTTTTAAATAGTAAACTATGCCGACGACACAAACGTATGCATAACGGGGAACACTTGGCAAGACCTATGCCGAAATGGTTCAAACGCAATAAAAATTATATTTGACTGGTGCGAAAATAACAAGTTAATTATAAATGAATCTGAAATAAAATGTATTGTTTAAAAAAAAACGAGGTAGAGTCGATCTATTGATCTTCGGTGACACCGAATTAGAAATAACCCAATCGGCAAAGTTCCTAGGGGTCAACATTGACAGCAAACTAAATTGGCATGAACACATTAACTATGTGGTAAAAAAACTATGTAGAGCAAACTATATGCTTAGATCTTTAAGAGGCAATGTTTAATTTCAAGTGTTAATGACATCATACTATGCGTACTTTGAGACTGTCTTGCGGTATGGATTAATGTTTTGGGGAACATCATCACTTATCAGTAAAGTTTTTTTAGTACAGAAGAGAACTCTGAGAGGTATGTTAGGACTCAAACCGAGAGATTCGTGCAGATCAATATTTTCGGCTCATAAACTATTGACTGTTGCCGATTTATTCATTATGGAACATTTGTATGGAGAAATTAAACACCTACTTGCAAGGTATGAACAACAACACAGCCATGCAACACGACATAAAGAAAATTTTGCATACCCCGTCCATAAATACCGCTTCACGGAAAGAGGACTAGAGTACAGTGCAATTAAATTGTTTAACAAACTTCCGAAGGTCATCATCAAAACAGAATGTAATTTTAAGATATATAAAAAATCTATTCGTGATTTGTTATTAAGAATTGAACCATATAGTGTAAATGAATACTTAGGCTATACTTATTAAATTAACCATTTTCCAATTGACGCCTGTTTCTGTATTAAGTGTATTCTTTTTGTATATTTATGTGGAAATAAAGATGTATTGTATTGTATTGTATTGTATTGTATTGTATTGTATTGTAAGAAAAATCCAGGTCGGCTTACGAACTGTGTGAGATAGAACGTCCCTTGGTATGGGGATACCAAACACCTGTTGGTGGAAGAGGACGTTCGCGAGTTGTATACACGATTATGGGGGACCCAGCCGGAAATACAACTACCTCACATGGGAGACCCAGAGGCACCAATCGACTTGACAGATATCCTTGGCCCCTTTACAGCCAAAGAAGTCGAGGGTCTCCCGAATGAAGGCTCTGGGGAAACGCAACCCAAGAAGTCTTCCTTAGGCTGTTTAACTTCCTGACTGTAACAGGAAGTCAGCCTGGTGAATGGAGGATGAACCGTACGAGCCTCCTATTAAAGGACGGCAAGGACCCTAAACTGGCAGAGAATTACAGACCTGTGACGATCGGCTCAATTCTGAGTTGGCTATATTGGGGGATAGTCGACCAGAAGATCAGATCACACGTACGGTTCACACCCCGAAAAAAAGGGTTCGTATCAGAAGCGGGGTGCTTCAATAACTTGCACATCCTGAACGAGCTGCTGCGGCAAGCTAAAAGTAAGTCGAGCCCGGTCGCAGTGCAACTGGACGTGTTTAAAGCCTTTGACACAATACCCCACCAAGCCATTGGGGTAGCACTGCGTCGCAAAGGGATTCCGGAGCTTGTGGTGCGGCTCATAGAGAATTCCCACAAGGATTTGCACACGGTCATCAAGCAGGGTACGCTGCGGGTACCCATGCGCCTCCAGAGAGGAGTGAAACAAGGCGACCCCCTGTCTCCACTCCTCTTTAATGCAGTTTTGGAACCACTTCTGCTACAGCTGGAGAGCTAGGCCGGATATAAGATAAGAGAACCTGCGGGGGTCTCTTCGCTAGCCTTTGCCGATGACCTAATTCTAGCGCACTACCAGGTGATACGGAAGCGTACCTATCAGGGCTAGGTCTATCAGGGCTAGGTATGAGTGTTTCAGCGCCGCCTTCCGTATCAAAAGTATCAAAGACTCTTGGTGCCTAGTAGATCCGGGCCTGGTATTTAAAAGTAGAGAGGCTGTACCATACGCTAAAGCAGATACAAAGCTAACGTATCTGGGTGCAAAGATATCTCCATGGGCGGAATTAACTCATGAAGGCCTACAAGAAGAGCTTCGGGGCACGATACTTAGGGTCCGGTGTTTAGCTCTGAAGCCGCACCAAAAAGTACAGTTAATCTCCACACACCCAATCTCACACTACCTTTACAGATTGGTTTTTGGATTGGCGGGCCAAGAAAGAAGAGCTTGCAAGGTGGACCACTCTAGATTCGCAAGGCAAGTCAGTTGAATAACTCACTGACGACAAAATTTCCAACGCCTGGCTTTATAACCCCAGCCTTCTAAAGCCAGGTGCATACGTAACGGCCCTCAAGATGCGATCCAACCCCACTGCAAATAGAGTGGTGCTGAACGGAGCGGCTCACCAGGCGGACCTCAAATGTAGAAAATGTAAGGTCCAGCTTGAGACACTGGGCCACATTTTGGGCCAGTGTGTGTACTCCAAAGCCCCGAGGATCCGCCGCCATGACGAGATAAAGGATATCGTCATGAAAGAAGTGATGTTGAGGGATCAACAGGTAGCAGTTGTCAGGGAGTCTAACATCCAGCTCCCTGACGGAAGGAATCTCAAACCGGAACTGGTCATACTTAACCAGGAAAGGGTCCATGTGGTCGACATCACTGTCTGCCACGAGAATGGAGATCATCTCGTACAGGGACGCAGTCAATAAATACACTCCGCTGCTACCTGTCCTCCAGCAGAAGGTAGGGAGAAAGGCTGGAGAAGTCCTACCGGTAGTGGTAGGAACAAGAGGAGCAATGCTCAAGGAGACGGTCGAAGTCCTCAAAAGGCTCAAAATTACCGACCGCCAAACGCTGATTACAATGTCAATGATAGCGTTACGTAGATCCATTCAAATTTATAGCGAATTTATGGACTACGATGCTCCTACGCGAGCGGACTAATGAGACTTGCCCATCCGCTAAAAACTTCTGGCCACAGGAAGTAGCCCGCAGTCGGTTGCACTTGTTTTGTGTCAGTACACTTCATGTTGTATGTCTTATTTATTGGGCACATGACCACTTACGGTTTTATCCTTATTTTCTAGTCAGTGTAAGTAGTCATTTTTATCTTTGGTATGGCACACCGAGTCGGGTGTCATATCCTGTTTCTATTGCCCACCTGACGTTTAAAAGACGAACTTTTATTTATTTATTGACTACATGTTAAGTGTTTGTCGTGCATTCCAGACAGCGGTGCGAGTCTTAGGCAAGAAGTGTAGGCTTATGCTTCTCCTAGGGCGGCGTATCGCGGGCTACCTTTACATGCCCGGGCGGACACCTCCACGAGGTACCCTGAAGGTGGGAGCCACACTAGATGGCGACCGGCTAAGTTCAGTTCCTCAGACGAGGAGTGCGTTGAGATTTTTCCAATGCCTGTTAATTGCTTGCACCTCCTTGTGCAGGTCAGTCAGACGGTTTCCTCCGAGGAGGCTTCAGCCAGAAGTCGCTAGATATGTGGGGCGAGATGGTTAGATGACTCGCTAAATTGAGGGACTTTGTTAGTCGTCTCCGTGAAAAGAGGGTCCAAACTAGCAAGTAGGAACCTCACAGCCGGGACGATGTTGTTGAGTATGACCGCGTACGACCACAGCGGGAAGTGTGAGCCAAAAGGCCTATAGTAACTGGCCAGTGTCATTATCGTAACTGAGGGTGCGGGTGAACGGCGGGAGTGACTCTCCTAACGACCGCAGTGGCATGCGGACGTGTGAGAGTGCAGCGTCTCGACGCGCCACAGACGTCGTTATACCGGCGGAGTGATGTACGGGGCGGAGGGCGCCGAGTGTGTGCAGAAATCCTTTTATTTTTGTTATGTTAAGTTTTCGGAAAAGCGCGCCCGGAGAGATTCGGATGAAGAAGGCGCGAAATGCGAACTGCCGCGGAGTGGTACGCGTATTTAATTAAATGTGATTGGGGGGCACCACCTCTCGTCGCGGCCTCTAGGTCGAGCAGTGTGCGGCATGACCAGAAGAGAAGCGCCTGGGGGGGACGCGGCCCGGGTTCTGTATTGTATTGTATTGTATTGTATTGTATTGTATTGTATTGTAAGAAAAATCCAGGTCGGCTTACGAACTGTGTGAGATAGAACGTCCCTTGGTATGGGGATACCAAACACCTGTTGGTGGAAGAGGACGTTCGCGAGTTGTATACACGATTATGGGGGACCCAGCCGGAAATACAACTACCTCACATGGGAGACCCAGAGGCACCAATCGACTTGACAGATATCCTTGGCCCCTTTACAGCCAAAGAAGTCGAGGGTCTCCCGAAGGAAGGCTCTGGGGAAACGCAACCCAAGAAGTCTTCCTTAGGCTGTTTAACTTCCTGACTGTAACAGGAAGTCAGCCTGGTGAATGGAGGATGAACCGTACGAGCCTCCTATTAAAGGACGGCAAGGACCCTAAACTGGCAGAGAATTACAGACCTGTGACGATCGGCTCAATTCTGAGTTGGCTATATTGGGGGATAGTCGACCAGAAGATCAGATCACACGTACGGTTCACACCCCGAAAAAAAGGGTTCGTATCAGAAGCGGGGTGCTTCAATAACTTGCACATCCTGAACGAGCTGCTGCGGCAAGCTAAAAGTAAGTCGAGCCCGGTCGCAGTGCAACTGGACGTGTCTAAAGCCTTTGACACAATACCCCACCAAGCCATTGGGGTAGCACTGCGTCGCAAAGGGATTCCGGAGCTTGTGGTGCGGCTCATAGAGAATTCCCACAAGGATTTGCACACGGTCATCAAGCAGGGTACGCTGCGGGTACCCATGCGCCTCCAGAGAGGAGTGAAACAAGGCGACCCCCTGTCTCCACTCCTCTTTAATGCAGTTTTGGAACCACTTCTGCTACAGCTGGAGAGCTAGGCCGGATATAAGATAAGAGAACCTGCGGGGGTCTCTTCGCTAGCCTTTGCCGATGACCTAATTCTAGCGCACTACCAGGTGATACGGAAGCGTACCTATCAGGGCTAGGTATGAGTGTTTCAGCGCCGCCTTCCGTATCAAAAGTATCAAAGACTCTTGGTGCCTAGTAGATCCGGGCCTGGTATTTAAAAGTAGAGAGGCTGTACCATACGCTAAAGCAGATACAAAGCTAACGTATCTGGGTGCAAAGATATCTCCATGGGCGGAATTAACTCATGAAGGCCTACAAGAAGAGCTTCGGGGCACGATACTTAGGGTCCGGCGTTTAGCTCTGAAGCCGCACCAAAAAGTACAGTTAATCTCCACACACCCAATCTCACACTACCTTTACAGATTGGTTTTTGGATTGGCGGGCCAAGAAAGAAGAGCTTGCAAGGTGGACCACTCTAGATTCGCAAGGCAAGTCAGTTGAATCCCTCACTGACGACAAAATTTCCAACGCCTGGCTTTATAACCCCAGCCTTCTAAAGCCAGGTGCATACGTAACGGCCCTCAAGATGCGATCCAACCCCACTGCAAATAGAGTGGTGCTGAACGGAGCGGCTCACCAGGCGGACCTCAAATGTAGAAAATGTAAGGTCCAGCTTGAGACACTGGGCCACATTTTGGGCCAGTGTGTGTACTCCAAAGCCCCGAGGATCCGCCGCCATGACGAGATAAAGGATATCGTCATGAAAGAAGTGATGTTGAGGGATCAACAGGTAGCAGTTGTCAGGGAGTCTAACATCCAGCTCCCTGACGGAAGGAATCTCAAACCGGAACTGGTCATACTTAACCAGGAAAGGGTCCATGTGGTCGACATCACTGTCTGCCACGAGAATGGAGACCATCTCGTACAGGGACGCAGTCAATAAATACACTCCGCTGCTACCTGTCCTCCAGCAGAAGGTAGGGAGAAAGGCTGGAGAAGTCCTACCGGTAGTGGTAGGAACAAGAGGAGCAATGCTCAAGGAGACGGTCGAAGTCCTCAAAAGGCTCAAAATTACCGACCGCCAAACGCTGATTACAATGTCAATGATAGCGTTACGTAGATCCATTCAAATTTATAGCGAATTTATGGACTACGATGCTCCTACGCGAGCGGACTAATGAGACTTGCCCATCCGCTAAAAACTTCTGGCCACAGGAAGTAGCCCGCAGTCGGTTGCACTTGTTTTGTGTCAGTACACTTCATGTTGTATGTCTTATTTATTGGGCACATGACCACTTACGGTTTTATCCTTATTTTCTAGTCAGTGTAAGTAGTCATTTTTATCTTTGGTATGGCACACCGAGTCGGGTGTCATATCCTGTTTCTATTGCCCACCTGACGTTTAAAAGACGAACTTTTATTTATTTATTGACTACATGTTAAGTGTTTGTCGTGCATTCCAGACAGCGGTGCGAGTCTTAGGCAAGAAGTGTAGGCTTATGCTTCTCCTAGGGCGGCGTATCGCGGGCTACCTTTACATGCCCGGGCGGACACCTCCACGAGGTACCCTGAAGGTGGGAGCCACACTAGATGGCGACCGGCTAAGTTCAGTTCCTCAGACGAGGAGTGCGTTGAGATTTTTCCAATGCCTGTTAATTGCTTGCACCTCCTTGTGCAGGTCAGTCAGACGGTTTCCTCCGAGGAGGCTTCAGCCAGAAGTCGCTAGATATGTGGGGCGAGATGGTTAGATGACTCGCTAAATTGAGGGACTTTGTTAGTCGTCTCCGTGAAAAGAGGGTCCAAACTAGCAAGTAGGAACCTCACAGCCGGGACGATGTTGTTGAGTATGACCGCGTACGACCACAGCGGGAAGTGTGAGCCAAAAGGCCTATAGTAACTGGCCAGTGTCATTATCGTAACTGAGGGTGCGGGTGAACGGCGGGAGTGACTCTCCTAACGACCGCAGTGGCATGCGGACGTGTGAGAGTGCAGCGTCTCGACGCGCCACAGACGTCGTTATACCGGCGGAGTGATGTACGGGGCGGAGGGCGCCGAGTGTGTGCAGAAATCCTTTTATTTTTGTTATGTTAAGTTTTCGGAAAAGCGCGCCCGGAGAGATTCGGATGAAGAAGGCGCGAAATGCGAACTGCCGCGGAGTGGTACGCGTATTTAATTAAATGTGATTGGGGGGCACCACCTCTCGTCGCGGCCTCTAGGTCGAGCAGTGTGCGGCATGACCAGAAGAGAAGCGCCTGGGGGGGACGCGGCCCGGGTTCTGAGAGAGAGTAACGAGCAGGTGGCCTTCGCACGCGCTTGCCCGGCAACCGAGTGGCGAACGGAACGCGATTTGCGGAAGAAGGAATCGGGATCTCAAGCAGTAGCTGGGGTGAGTTAGAACGTCATTTCCGCCTGTGGTTTTTGGCTGGGCTCTCGGACGGACTGCCATAGAACGGGTTTTTCTTGCAGATCCAAGGTAGCCATTACGACTCGGAGAGCGTGGATGCCAAGATAACCCATTGTTAGGTATCCTAAGACAAGTTGGATCGGACAACAGACCACCTAGGGGGAGGCCGACCCGCCCTGGCTACTTGCTGTAATCTGTTGCGGACGAGCGCCGTGGGGACCCCGACGGAGGCGAGCGGCGGTGGTGACGCCGGTTAAGGGGAGCAGGAAGAAGGAGGCGGCATGATCGACACGGATCCGGTCTCGGCCGACGGCAGGTATAGCGCCTCTAATCGTTTTATGCCCGCGGGGCACGCTTTCCGAAATCTTTGCGCATCGCGAGCGGTTCCGTTTATCAGAACGAAAATGTAGTTTTTGTAAACCTGTTTTTGTTGGGACGAACAATATATATTTATTTTGGAGGAGACAGTGTAAATTAATAACATATCGATAATTAAACCTAGACAGCCGCCAGTCTACTGTCGGAGACTGACAGCGCACAAGTTTTTTTTACCAACAGTGGCGCCCAGAAGATAACCACCCACACAGACAGAACCCACGAGCCGCTCTAACCGCATGCTCCAGTGAGCAGAGCTGCCGTCCGCGGTCGTAAAGGCCCCTATCAAGAAAGGGGTAAACAACAAGAGCAATTCGGTCCGGCAGTGAATATAACCACCAAACTCACAAAACGTAAGGGGCCCCGTAGTTTGAAAAATCCGGCAGAGTCCCCGAAAAATTCGGCAGAGTCCTAAAAATCCAGGAATCCAGAAAATTTGGAGAGGTCCAGGATTTCTGCTATACCACGGAACCGGGAATTCGGACTTCTAATTTCTGCGGCCATAACATCATAGCGCGGTAAGTCGCATCCAGCTCTTATATATCCGGGCCTCCGACAACACCAGCGGAAGAAAGGGTCACCCAGTATTGTATAACCTGGAGGTGGAACGCAACGAAGCCAACAGGGTGGTACGGCCGTGGTGGACTCTCGAGGTCAAACAAATGGCCTACACGGAGGCCTACCACGTCGGCCCGACCGTACAACTGTTGGCCGCCATCTCGCAGCAGTTCGACCGGACGGTGGAAGCCGTCAAGGCCAGGAGGAGACTGGATCCCACTTGGAAACAGGAACTGGCGAGGATTACCGCCAACATCAGGGAGGCAGCCGAGTACGCCGAGGAAGAGGAGGGGGCGGAGAGGAGTCTTCTCACCCCAGGTCCTCTCATGGCTCCGGCGGCCATTCGATTTTTTCCTGATGATATGTCGCCGCTCAAGGATCCCCCCCTGGCTCACCCGTCCTAGAGGATGTCTTTCCAGGACCAACACCAGCTTCTACCACCGTTGGACCGGCCGCGCCTGAGCCCTCAGCTTCACTCGGTACACACCCCGAACGATCAACTGACATCACCCCTGCTGAGGTAAGTAGTGTAAATCCAATGCTGCCTGTCCCCGTCATACCTGAGGCCCTTAGCCAACGGCCTTCAGCCACACACATCATTTTTAATTACCTTCACAATCTGAATCTCACCGATGACGACGACATCGACAGGGACCTTCCAAACTCGACGGTCACGGCGCCACAATCGCCCTGGACCACTACGTGACTACTCTCCTGGCTCACCGACTTAACCGGACTAACAACAAACGACGCACAAACACGACATCGACGGTTAGACGGGACCGAGCTAGCATATTCAGGACGGCTCAACGCATGTACACAAAGAGGCGTCCTGAGCTGGTTTAGAAACTACTTGACGGACGCGACTTGAATGACAGTGACGAACGTCCTCTGCTTGGGGACGTCGAAACTACATATAAGTCCCTGTTCGAGACTCCCTCTTCGGAGGACCTCGAACGGATTTGGGATGCCAGGTGGCCGGTGACGATTAATCAACCAATTACAATTGAAGAAATCACCGACGCCTTGGCATCAAGTCGCTTCCAAGCGAAGGGTCCCGACGAGATGACCCTTAACGAGGCCAGGAAGGTGATTTCGAGCGAGGTGGTATTATTGGCATGAGATAGGGTGGTCTTTCGTTTAGAGAAATTGCCAATAGAATGGAACGTGACGCAACCTCAGTAATGAGGTGCTGGCGAAGATGGTCTGAGGAAGGTTTTCATGGACGTCGGAGAGGATCTGGACCACAGCGAAGAATGACAGACCACGAAGAACGCAGGTTGAAACTTTTGGCAATAAGAGAAAGATTATCCACTACGCGGGCCATTGGAAACACTTGGAGGGATACATTAAATGTTAGAATCTTAATGGCATCGATATATCATCGAATTCGGAGTTTTGGAATGCGTAGTTATCATCCTTTTTGTTGCCCTACCCTGACTCCACGTCATAGAGCTTCCAGGTTGGAATGGTGTAGATAACGGATGAATTGGAGACAAGAATGGCAACAAATTGTGTTCACTGACGAATCCAGATTTTGTTTGTGGGCCAACGATGGACGTAGACGTGTCAGAAGTTTCCGCGGGGAACGCAGAAATATGGACTTCGCGCTTCCTCGGCATGCTGCTCTCACGCAGGGGGTGATGACTTGGGGTGCTATCACATATGGTGGTAAGTCCCCTCTAGTTTTTATTCCTGGCACCCTAAATGCTTGACGCTAGGTACATACTATTCTAGAGCCCGTTGCACTGCAGTACTTACAAGAGTTGCAAAACCCTATCTTTCAGCAAGATAATGCTCGCCCACATACAGCAAGGGTAACAATAGAGTGTTTAGAAGAACCTAACGTTGTAGTGCTTCATGGCCTTCTCGTTCACCAGACCTTTCGCCCATCGAACATGTTTGGGATATGATAAGCGTCAGACTAGAAAATTTACCCCGTGCCCCAGACACTTTGGACGAACTTCGTTTGCGGAATCGGGAAGCTTGGGATGAGCTACCCCAAAAAGATATTGATCACCTCATTCAAAGCATGCCGAACCGCGTGAATGAGTGCATCAGAAACAACGGAGGACCGACTCATTACTAAAAAAAATGCTTGTGTAAGTAAGTTTTTCAACTGAAATTTTGATCGTTTACTTAAGACATTCAAACACAACTTCTGTGCAATTTTCATTAAAATCTGAGCACAACTTCTTGGTGTTGCATTTTTCATTCAAATCAGTATATATTCTTTTTTTAATGCTCAATTGTAAACCAAAAGATTCTCAAGGTAGAAACAATTTTGGTAGCACATTCTGAACCGCTGCGCGAGAAAGGTACACATCACCGTAACGAAACAATTTTCAATCAATCTTGTTTCTTCGAAAGACTGGTGGTTGTTTTATTCGACAATAGTATATTGTATAACGAGCATGGAATGACATACATTTCTCGCGAGTATAAAGTTTGCAGCATGGCGAATGTTGCAATTCATAAGAGCGAGAAATAGTCATTCCATGCGAGTTGTACACTTTACTGTACCTACGACAACTTTGTTGAGCTTCATTGTGATAGTAAAGATAATTAAAAACGGGAAAAACTTTGATCAGAGACACCTGCTTAACGTTACCGCGGAAACAAATTTGAGTCAAAAACCAAGCCGCCAGCCGCAACATTATTTATGGTTCATCTCATTTCTCGAGTTTATACATTCTTAGTGTTTAAAAGTATATACAGGGTGTCAATTTGAAAACTTTTAATGCGAATATCTATGAAAATAAAAGAATAAGAAAAACGCAATTTGGTACAAATGTTAAACAGGTAGGGGGAACTAGAACCATCATATTTTGGTTATGGGGTGAGTGACCCCTTGGGCCCCATTCACTCTAACCCCAACAAGATGGAGCGCCACCATACTATTTTCGTTCTGTGAGGCAATTTTTAAATGGTATGTTTCCAGATCAGTAAATTGGGAGAAGCGGTCCAATAGAATGGCCGGCGAGATCACCAGATCTAACACCCCACGACTTTTTTCTCTGGGGTCACTTAAAAACTGTTTTATTTAAAACACAACCAGCTTCACTTGATGATCTTCGGCAACGGATTATTACTTAAAGTACCTCTATTCCAAGAGAAGTGTTTCAGAATGTAAGAAATGAGTTTGAAAGTAGATTGTATTTTTGTTTAGCCCTAAATGGAACCAATTTTTAAAATCTAATGAAATAAAACAGCATTTCATAGAAACAGATTTTATTTTAATTATACTTTTAATTCGGCCCTGTATTACATTTAAAACAAAAATCTTGAGCTGTTGAATACTATTCAAAAGAACGTTTAATTTAAGAAATCAGAAAAGGGGTGATGCCATTTAAAATTTTAGGGTTAAGGTGAATGGGGCCCAAGGGGTCACTCACCCCATAACCAAAATATGGTGGTTCTAGTTCCCCCTACCTGTATAACATTTGTACCAAATTGCGTTTTTCTAACTCTTTTATTTTCAGAGATATTCGCATTGAAAGTTTTCAAATTGACACCCTGTATAAATAGTATAGAGACAAACATCGAAAACAACAAATTTGCCGAAGTACTACAACTAACGCCCTATGTATGTAGAAGCGGCGAAGCAAATATCTTTAAATCTACTCCGCCATTTTGACACATTGAAGGTTAGGCTTCACGCGTGACAGTGCAGTATTGGAATATAATATATTCTAGCACAGATAATGGATGCGAGAATGAAATGCGTGAGCAATGCACTACATATACTAATCATTAACAAGCATGTAATGAGCATATATCCAAGTTGTCGTAGGTAAAAATATTTTCCGCCTTAATTCAGATATTAGTCATTAATACCGAAAAATTGGAAACAACAATGCGACTTTTTGAAGAGGCAAAAAATTTGGGAGCATATTCTGAACCGCTGTGCGAGAAACGTATCCATGACCGTACCGATATGATATACAATCAATTTTGTTGGTCCGCAAGACGATGGTTTTTATTCGTCTTTCTTTAATACTGGGTTGTAAACCAAAATATTTTCAAAGTGAAAACATAGTTTATGTTCGTGCGCGACGAGAATTTTGGGTGAAAATTCTGAACCGCTGTGCAAGAACGGCTCTTATGGGGGAGAGGAAGGTTTAAGGTTCGTATACAGCAAAAATTTGTTAAAAAGCGGAATAGCTAAATTATGCATACGTCCGGTTTCCTTTCGACGTCGGGTGTGTTTGTGTGTGCGCATGTGAAAACGCAAACGCGGAAATAGCGAAATAAATTTTTGGGTGATAATTCCGAACCTCTGTCTTTGCAATTTAACGTAGAAATAGCATTTCATAGCATTTACACAATTAAAATAAAAAAGCAATTCTTTTTGTAATATTCAATAATTTTACTAAAGTCTAATCATTAAAATTATTGAAGAAAGCGAGCAACACACGCACTGTATGTTTGTTTATACTTGTAAAATATTATTATATTATACAATAATTGAATGCCATAAACACAGCATTTACGATCAAGTGTGACCGAAATTTTCGCCATAATATAATAAATACCATAATTGCAGCACACCTCGTATGATGGCACAATATAATAGGACATAATTATTAAAAGTAATAAAACGATGATGGCACACGTTAAAAGTGTCAATGGATTCTCGCTAGCGCAAACGATCCTCACTATGTGTTTTTTTTTCTTAAAATTTCAAGTAGAAATATCCATCATTTGCTCAATTAAAATAAAAATGCAATTCTTTCTATAATATTAATTATTATCATTATTATTAACTCGAGTCATTAATTTTATTGAAGAGATATACATCCATCACCTCTTTTCAAAAAACGACCCATTACATGACGCATGATGAATGCGGCGGTTGGCGAATTCTTAAGCAAAGGGCAGAGTCTCAACAGATCGCAGCATGGTAACTGCTCTACCGGGAACAACACCCTGCTAGATACATAAGTCGTCTACAAACAATTCCGAGTTCCCACATCGAAATATAGACCGATAGTCGACCTTTGGAGATGAGGTAACGACGAGCCGAAATATCCGGTCGTCCGCCATTCATCCCGTACAGGCAATTTAAGGGCCAGTGCGACGCGCGGTGCGAACACTGCAGGCCTAGCAAAGTCATTATGGTTTAGAGCCTTTCGACTCCCGGAACTCCTAAAGGTATCGTTGCCTACTTTGACTAGACAGGATACGGCCTTATAGGCGTTCAGGCATAATCCTACGGATGGTAGCTTCGCACCACCGACCGATCGAGCGAGTGCGTTAACCAAATGTCCGAACCTGCGGTTCCTCTCGTACTGAGCAGGATTACTATCGCAACGACGAGTCACCAGTAGGTTAAAACTAACCTGTTTCACGACGGTCTAAACCCAGCTCACGTTCCCCATAGGCGGGTGAATAATCCGACGCTTGGCGAATTCTGCTTCGCAATGATAGGAAGAGCCGACATTAAAAGATCAAAAAGCGACGTCGTCCCCGTGGTAATTTTTCTGACACCTCTTGTTGAAAACTCTTCAAGCCAAAAGGATCGATAGGCCTTGCTTTCGCAGTCCCTATGCATACTGAACATCGGGATGAAGCCGGCTTTTGCCCTTTTGCTCTAGGCAAAAGGACACCTGCGTTATTATTTGACAGATGTACCGCCCCAGCCCAACTCCCCGCCTGGCAGTGTCCTCGAATCGGATCACGCGGGAGCATATGACGGCGATCGGACGAAGGCCTCCCCCGAGAGGTCGCACGACGCTCTACGCCACTCGGCACGCTTGGCTCGAGAACACCTTGCAGACCACCGTGGTCAGCGAACGGCGCACGCGTTCCACCTAATCGAGTAAGTCAAGAAACTATCCAAGTGGTGGTATTTCAGATTCGACGACGCGAGGCCGCGTTTCACTTATGCTGCACCTCTCAAGTCTCCTTATAGTGAAAGACTAGAGTCAAACTCAACAGGGTCTTCTTTCCACGCTACTTCGTCCAAGCCCGTTCCCTTGGCAGTGTTGTTGCCAGATAGTGGGTAGGGACAGTGGGAATCTCGTTAATCCATTAATGCGCGTCACTAATAAGATGTTGAGGCATTTGGCTATTACAATGGCTTTATTGCAACACATGTAGTAACTCATTAACAATAAAAAACTTAAAACTAACAAGTTAAACCACAGCATGCTGCCACATTTCGGCATGGTTAGACCGATGCCGTACGGCTCTCTAGGGGTTACTTCCTTTCCGGATGAGGATATTGCTCAGCACTCGGGTGGGGTTGTTAGGGGCGGGCGGAATTACCGGGTAGTGGGACCGACTCCATATCGCCCTCATGAAGCTGGCGTGGATAGTGGTCCCCCACTGCAAAGTCGCGTAGACTCACGCCGTCCTGAGACCCGCGCCAAGATTTAGCTTGTCGACGGTGACGCGGTTGCAGGCTGGCCAGATACTCCTCGCACCTAAAATCAGAGGGCTAAAAGTGAGAAGCACGCCTGGCCATTTGAGGCCCGCGGCTTCTATAAAATGATGATTGTCCTAAACGATTCGCTTGGCCTTGACATAATCCTTACCTGGCCAGAAGGATGGTGGCTGCTGAATCCAGGGTTGGCTCACCGTATCGTACCGTGCACCGGCTAGACCCTTAGAACAAGGACTAGCCGCCAGGTCGGTAGCAAAGGCCACAGTGTCTTGTGTGGAGTGCAAACGCTCTACGCGTGCAAGAAAACGATTCAACATTACCACCCCGAGAAGATTCTCCTCCAGCATCTCTGTTATCCTGGCTAACCTGCCAGCGTAGATGGTTGGCACCTAACTGCGCAGGTGCGGCTCCCCAAGCCCCCCATCCCTGCCCCCTGCATAAAGCAAGTGGTCAGCGGTATGGAAGTTGAGGTGTAGCACCCGTTTGATGGTCTTGCGAAACAACTTATCGACACTTTTTAGTGTTTCTCCAGTTAATGTTGACACCTGGAAACCATGTAGTAGCCGAGGACACATGCGGAAGAGAAGCAAGTGAAACTTTTGGTTGGGTTTTAGGGGGGGGTCCCTCGAGAGCCGGCAGCCACCTCGAGAGGTTATACAAGGTGGGCTTCCTTAGGGGGTTGATTCCCATTCTCCTGCGGCGAAGCAGCGAAGAAAGCCGGCCGCCTTCTGCAGGGCAACAGGCACATCGGCGTCCTGGTCCTCGAGCACGATGAGATCATCGGCGTGCGCGAGGATGGGGCACTTGGTGCTCAGGTTTACCAGACAGCCACCGAAACCAGAGGCCCTCAGGTCGGAGAGCAGTTCGTCCATCACCATGTTGAACAGGAACGGGCTTAGAGTATCCCCTTGCTTCACCCCGCGTCGCATCCTCAGAGGCCTTGACACCGCCCCCCCCCCCCCCCACATTTAATGGAGGTGGTACAGCCATCCAGAGACTCCAGAATGTAATCGGATAGACCCGCCGGGAAATTGAAACGGCGAAGGGCTCTCCGCATGGAATGGTGAAAGACGGTGTCAAATGCCTTGCGGGCATCCGAGGCTACTACATTATATGATTTCCCAGCCGCTTTGCGACTGGAGATACAAAAAAGCACTAGCGTGCTATTAATGATAGTGCCGTCAGTATTAATAATACCCTTTGGGCGGAGTTCAGGACCACCGTGCGGAACAGTCGAACCTACAATACCCTGTGAAACAGAGGCTGCAGGGCCGAGGCGATCGTGATGGGGCGCCAGTTAGAAGGATCATTGAGGTCTACATCCTTCGGGAGAAGCACCGTCCGCAGCTGCTTGAAGGACGCTGGTGATACACCAAACATCAGGATGATGTTGAAAATAGCCGACAAGAAATGCGTATTTGCCTTCTTAACGTCGGCGACGGAGATGCCGTCGACGCCAGGGGCAGCGGCAATCCAACCTTTAGCAGCGGACAGTATCTCTTCAGGAAGAATGGGGTCGTATAGATGCGAGAGATCTTCTAGCGTAAGGTAGGTAAGAGGTTCGTTGTCAGGTGAAGAAGGGGATTCGAAGATATTTCCGTAAAGCTTCTCTACTGCCGACATGGTAGGAGTAATTACCGGCTAAGTGAGCGAAGAGCCCGACAGAATTCTGTCAACAAGCAGACCCAGATCCTTTTTAAACAGGTCCTGCGCAGCCCTGTAGTACTGTACCCGTCGCTGCCTTATAGACGAAGCTGGGTTATTTGGGGGGGGGAGGGGGCTGCGGCCAATGCATGACGCCCAGGTGGACGTGGGCGACTTTTGATCTTGAAACTCGTCTTAAGAACCCGGAAGGGCCTTGCGGGATGAGACCAAGCACTTACGGATCAGGGCTTTCTGGTCTGGGGAAGAGTGCTCGGCGCACATCGTGATTGCGCCGAGAAAAGCTGGTCGGGACGAGTCAAGGTCAGTACAACTTACCGATCTTCTGGAGCCAAGGGGGGCCGGCGGACGTGCTGACAGGGTGGGGCTGATTTGGGGTGCAAACGGCGTTGTGGCAAGCCTTGGACGGAGAGCTGGTAGTTTGTCTGGTGGTGAGGCTGGTCGCGTGGCGGAGGTCCCACGGTCGGCGGGTTGGTGACAGGGGTGGGTAGCGCCTTATTCCTCTTAGACTGTGGCCTCAGGGAGGATTCTTCCGAGGACAATATTCGGCCACGTTTGCCAGGGGTGGGGGATAGCTCATCTGAGGTGCTGGTTGAGGCACCCATTTTGGCTGCTAAAATTATAGTGCCCACAATGGGAGCTATGGGCGGTGGTTTAGGAGAGCGTGGGGTAGGCTGAGTGGAGGGAGTAGCGGAAGAGATGGTGGGTCCCATGCTGGTGGTTGGCCTCGATGAGGAATAAGCGGTGGTCCCTCCAAAGATTTTGCGGGAGTCCTCTAGGCCTTCTTTCCTCGCTTGATCGATGTATCGCTGGTACATAAGTTGCTCCCTCCTATACCGGATCACATGGTCTGGTAATCTGGTGGCCACCCTCATAGCTTTCAAGAACGGTTTACCCTTCTTGCACCTGGCCTCTTTGCTGGCCAGCTTACTAAAGATTATAGCATCTGGGGTAGGTAATTTGGCCTCTAATTCCCTCTAATATTCGAGAGGTGATGGCGAGACTCATGGTGCCTCACGAGATTAGAGGAGCTGAAATGAGAAATAATACCTGCACGCAAGCTGCCCTGGTAGAGAACACCCGAGTACATTTGGGGCACGGATGAGTTGAGGCTGCTGCGGTGGGTGGAGGATCCTGGATGCTGGATGTGCTCGCAGCAGCGTGGCTGGTTGTGGGCTTGGGGTCCTCCTTGGATCCGGATCTGGCCGGGGAGGTCGAAGTTTTTGACCTCGTTTTGGTTTTCGCCGGGCGCGATGAAGAAGACATTCTGACTTTTTAATTCAGGGGCGTGGGTTGCAGACTGATTTATTAGTAGTGCCGCGGGGAAAGAGTTGGGGTGTAGGTGAAACGGTGAAAAAAGTTGACTTTAGGCGCCTAGTAAAGGATTTGAAAAAACTTGAGTTTGGGATAAAATTTTGAATTTTTGAACAGGGGAGCGAGTTTTGGAAAAAAAGGTTTGACCTTGACTTTAAGTTTCAAGGTCATGGGTTCTAAGTTGAGGATATAGGATCTAGGATATGAGGGATGTTTGGAAGTTATACGGGAATTATTGGGGAATTATTAGGGAATTATTTGGGAAATATTTGGGAATTAAATGAATTAATTAATTGGGGAATAATGGCGGCAACTTTCTGGGTAGGAGACGCGGCACTGCTACCTTCGGACGAACCTCGCGGACTGATTACGTCGGCTGGGCCTCCTTACAGATTCCCAGTTCGCTTGGCGTCGGGCTTTGCCCCAGGCGATGAGACGAAGGTTATGCACTGCAGGCGGAGCGATTTTCACACATGTCCGTACCACGCGCTTGCTTAAATTTCTTAAACCTAAAGGTATAATTTCTGTCATTTTCTGCGCCGATCGCTTTCATGAGATCTCCTGTCTCATACCCTTTATTAGGGGTCAAGAGATTGTAATTTCATTCCGCATACCCCTCCTTTTGCACAGCTCTGAATACATAACACTCCAATTCCTTTAAAATTGGTGTTATAACCATGTGCAAGTGCTTGATTCTGAAGATCTAATAATACCTCATCTACTTTCAAGTATTGGGCATGAGCGACCTCCCCTGAATAAGCCAGGAACACCAGTGCATAACAAAGATAGGCAACTGATCTCATATTTAATGTTCAGTGCTTACTGTTGATGTGGTAGTTGTAGATATGACTTTATTAATCCCTGTGATCTCGATTGTCGGGTATCTTTTTTAATTTTCCTTTATTTCTATGCATTTCTTGCTGTTTAGCATCTTTATCATTTCTTCTTTTTGTTAATTTGTATTGCTTTTTTCAAGGCTTGTATCGGGTCTGCCTTGTCTGTAACTTCCACTATCAGATTGTGTCTTTTTGTTTTGGCGGGGCTTTGCCACTCTTTTTGGACTCTCTGTGTGTCCTCCCTATTGCCTCCTGTGGTCTCGGCGTATGTCCTTGTATTCCTTTCCGCCCCTCGTTTGACTTTTGTCCATTCTTCCCCTGCTTCGCCTTGCCCTTCTTTGTTTGTCTGGTTGTTGTTCCTATCTTTTGTGCTTGTCTTCTCTTTCTTTTCTCCGTTCTCTATTTCTGTTGCGCTTGTTTCCGGTGTGCCTTTAATGACAGTCGGACGCTCTGGAATCCTTGTTATATATTCTGCTTCTTTTTCGTTTTGCCTGACCTCTTGTAACAGCCTTTCGTTTTGGCCTTGCAAAATTCCCATTTTGTAGGCCCAGCTCGTCATAATTGTCTGCAGAGCTTGTAGCGACTTATTTACCTTTTGCTGTTCTGTTCTGTTGTATTGTATTTTTAAGTTCGCGTATTTATTCGCCGACTCGTGTATACGCCTTTAATGCCCTTCTTAGCTCTTGTCCTGTATCTTCGCTATCTGCTTGCCTTGTCTCTTCTTGTTCATTTCTTTCGTTTTTGGCCCTTTCGTTACTGCTGTCTGTTTTAGCTTCGTCCTCAGCCTGTTGCCTCCCCATCGAGCTGATGCTTTGTGACCGAAGTCTAGCTACTCCCATCTCTTCGTCTGTGCTTTGTGTTTTGTTTGATGTGTTAATATTTGGTTCCCACGAGTAGGTGAGTTCTATTTCGTCGCTCCGGACGGAGCTCCCTTCTCCGGGGAAGGCCAGTGTCCATGGGGTTCGCCACGTCTTGTCTTTTGTCGTCACGCTCGTGACAAGTCTGCCCACCAGCCATGCATCCCTTCGGCACGGACCTCCTTGAATTGGGGAGTTTTTATCCAGTGGTTTCACCTCCACTTGGCCCAGGCGGAAAAGCTAAGGCCCTCGTGCCCCTGGTTACCTCTACAATCTTTGCTCAACGCTCCGGTTGGTCTTTGTGGCCTACCAGCGATTTACGGTATGAGCCCCCCTCCTCTTTTGCAAACGGGGTGAGCACCGTCCATGGCGGGTTTCTCCGGTCCAGACCTTTAACCAGATACTTATTTCGAGGCTGAGTCAACCTTGCCCTCTGTATCTAGGCCCTGCCTTGTGTGTAGAGCATCATTCAATACGGGGCGGACATTTTCTCTTCTTTTACCTTGTACAAGTCAAGGGTCTTGGATTGCTTGATTGCTCTCTGTTAGTCATTTTTTTTTATTTTTTTTCATGTTTTATGCTTTATGCTTTCATGTCTCTTTTTTTGTTTTTAGTTTTTTAGTTTTTAGTTTTTGCGTTGTGTTTTATTTTATATTTTTAAAACTGATTGTATATTAAGCTAAATTTGTCCTTCTGCGCCGCATACACAAACGCATCGGCCGTATGTATGGGCAGGCGGACTTAGCGTTTCTAGGCGCCGCAAATCATCCTGTCAGCATTCCGGAAGACTTTTCTCTGCATCCTGCTAATTTGGCAAGAGAGCAAATACTCCCTCAAGATTCAGAGCTTCTGATGGGGTTTCAAGGGGGCTCTACCGATCCGCCCCAGCTCCTCCTGAAGGGACTGGAGCGTGGGTTTAATAGTCACAAATTTGTTGTATTGAACACCCAAATAACGAAAGTCCTCCATCCCGGCGGGTCACAGTGCCCTTCCCTCAAGATAAAAAGCAGCCTGGGTACTGGTGAACAATTTCTTGCCCCCAGGGCCCGGTCTTAGCATAGAGGTCAACTCTTGAGGGGATTGATCTTAAGACCCCGAGCCTGACAGAACTTATCGCAGCGCCTTAGCAGTTCTTGGGCCTTTACAAGGCTGGGGGCCAGAATCAGCAAGTCGTCCGCGTAGGCCAGACAACTGACCTTGGCCGACGAGTTTATTTCGAGGCCATCACCTGCGGGCATGAAACAGAGAAGCTCGTCAAGAGCAAAGTTAAAAAGCATATCTATATAGGTGTCTACCCCGACAAAATTCGCCATAATGTATTCGGTGGAGAGCTCATCAATCCCCATACGTCTAAGCGCTCTCCGGATGCTATAGTGGGATACAGAGTCCAAGGCCTTGCTTATGTCGAGCATGATGACAGTATGGGGTTTAACTCTACGGCGGTGATCCTTCAGGATGGAATGGACCGTAAGGTTGTTGGCCACACACCCATCCACCCTGGAGAATCCCCGCTGCAGCCCGCTAATCTGTATAGAGCTCAGCTTTCGACTCCACATCTTGTTGCACAACCGTAAGAGCACCGGCGATTTGGTTATCGGCCTCCACCCCCCAACGTCTTGTCCCCCACTACTAGACTTCGGAATCGGGATGGTCCTATAGTTCCTCAGTACAAGTGGCACATGTCCAAGAAGAAGCATCGCGTTGAATAACAACGCAAGCTTCTCCTTCTTCACCCTCCTAGCCTCGTTAAGGGTCATCCCGTCGGGACCCATCACTTGGGAGCGACTTAATGCCAAGGCGCCGGTAATTTCTTCAGTTGTGATTGGTTAATGAATCATCACCGGCCCCTAGGCATCCCAAATCCGTTCCAGGACCTCCAAAGTGGGAGCTTCGAACAAGGACTTATAAGTAGTTTCGACGTCCCCCAAGCGGCGGACGTTTGTCACTGTCATTTAAGTCGCGTCCGTCAAGTAATTTCCGAGCCAGCTCAGGACGGATCTTTGTGTACATGCATTGAGCCGTCCTGAATGTGCTAGTCCGGTCCCGTCTAACCATCGATGTCGTGTTTGTCCGTCGTTTGTTCTTCGTCCGGTTAGGTCGGTGAGGCAGGAGAGTGGTCACGTAATGGTCCAGGGCGATTGTCGTGTCGTGACGGTTGAGTTTGGACAGAAGGTCCTTGTCGTCGTCATCGGTGAGATTCAGATTATAAAGAAAGTTGAGAATGATCTAAGTAGCTGAAGGCCGTTGGCTAAGGGCCTCGGGTTTATCGGGTATATCAGGTATAGGCAACATTGGATTTATACTACTTACTTCAGCAGGAGTGATGTCATTTGATCGTCTGAGGTCCGTACCGTGTGAAGCTGAGGGCCATCTTTCGGGTCCCAGCATGTACGCTCTGGATGCGCCTCAGCTCGCGAAGAGCACGATACGCTCCGGGAGTGCGGCGCGGAAACGTCGTCCTGCACATCCTCCCTAGGCAACGCGCGCTAGGCACGGCCTTCACTTTCATTACACCTTTATGTTTTGCTAAGTCCCAATGACTCGCCCACATGCTAGACTCCTTGGTCCGTGTTTCAAGACTGGTCCTGAAAGTATCCAAAGCTAAAGCGTCACCGACTGGCGTATAAAACGGAGTCTGTCCGAGGACACCGTCGGCAGCAGTCGAGCGGGTCCCGTGATGTCAAGGCACGAGTCCTCAGACGCCCACCGGATATCCGCAAGCACTTCCGACGGGCCGGACGCGTATCGTAAGATCGCGGCCCCGCGCCACTGTTGTACTGTCGGGAGATGGGGGTCCGAACGAAAACAGCCCGAAGGAACCACTCGGTCTCCACCCCGGTCTTTAGGCCTGCGCCCAACGAGTCGCGACGTCCTACTAGGGGAGAAGTGCACGCGTTTGTCACCCCGACACACGGAGCGAGAACGGAGCGAGAACGGAGCGAGAACGGAGCGAGAACGGAGCGAGAACGGAGCGAGAACTGAGCGAGAACGGAGCGAGAACGGAGCGAGAACGGAGCGAGAACGGAGCGAGAACGGAGCGAGAACGGAGCGAGAACGGAGCGAGAACGGAGCGACTGGCCGGCGGCCGCGAGGGCCACCGGCACGACCATTTCGAGCGTCCAACGCTCCAGGGCGGACGAGACACGCTGAATCTCCCCATTCGACCTTTCGGGTTTCTGAGGTTTACCCCTAAACGGTTTCACGTACTATTGAACTCTCTTCAAAGTTCTTTTCAACTTTCTTGATCCTCCCGCTGTCGGCGGCGATCGCTACAGGCCTGGCACCCTCTGCGGGCAAGTGTCCCCATTCAAGAAGGACTTGGACGCACCGCACGGCCTCGGGATGACGGATCCTCCCTAACACCACATTTCCCGGCGACAACGCGTAAGACGGCCGCGGGATGCGGTGCTGGGCTTTTCCCTGTTCGCTCCCCGCTACTGAAGGAATCCTGGATAGTTTCTTTTCCTCCGCTTAATAATATGCTTAAATTCAGCGGTTAGTCCCACCTGCTCTGAGGTCTAACTCAGATTTATATATAAAAATATATATACGTTTTCGTTTTGACAACGTTCGCATACACTGTAAATTATACATTTTTGGTTTACATTTCACTTACACCCGACCCAGACGGCCGTATTGGATCAACAAAAAGATAATTCACATATATATAAACACACCAAAAACGTCAACGCACGACGTAACATCTCACATCGCTGATAGGTTTGTGTGATGTTTGTAACGTCTTTTGCGTTTCGCGAACAAATAGTGTGTTGTCCACGCGCTCTACACGCACGCCGGACGTCCTGAGAGTCAATGTCTACTAGGAAACGACAACCGGTGTGTTCTGCGCGGATGACGACGATTGTTCATCTCGTTCGCGAACGCGGTTCTTATCTATTTTAAGAGGACGGAATTCTATCAAAATGCGAACCTCCAATTTGAGCCCCGCGATGTTATTCCTCATCATTCGTCTCCAAATGTCACACACGAAAGGGGTGGACGGCAATAGGAACAACAACCGGGCAGTCTTGGAAATAGAAACGACCCTCAGCCAGGAATGGTCCAGGAACAGTATCCAAGGATCGCAATATGCGTTCGAAATGTCGAAGTTTATGTATCCTGCAGTTCAAAATAAGACGCGCAATTAGCTGCGTTCGTCATCGACCCACGAGATAAGTGATTCACCGTTCAGGGTAATATAAGAGTGTTTTGAGAATCAAGTAGAGGCAAACCTCTATCTAACATTCTGCCACTCTTGGTGACGGACGTTTTAATTTTTTTTATTTCTCATGGAAACTTTTTAAACAACACATTAATTTTACAATATTTTTAAGAAAACAAACAAGTTTTCTTTGCTCTTTTATAATTTCTCCTGACGGATAATATTATTATTGTAAAAGAGTCGTTACATGTACGTTCTAATAAATGTTTATCTGTGAACAGGCGAAATACATTTAAGACCCTCTGTGTTATAATTTATGTTATAATAAATTTTAGACCAGGGTACCTTGATTCTCACAAATAACATAACAAAATCGTCGTTATAACACGTCTACGTGCGTGGATGGTGCTGATGCTCCGTATTGCGTGTGTAATGTTATTTCGACGAGAATAATAATAAGTGGTGTATATAACGGTTACGCACAAATACATACGTACACAGCTTACTCACGCCACCGCGTGGTTACCGTATATCACAATATTGCGTTCTCTTCGTTATATCTCCTCTTTTCTTATCGTCTTAAACGAACACGCACACAACATAATAATAATAATGCTGCGGTTGGTTCTTTCTCTCACAAGACGACGGATCTCGCACATAACATGCGAGAAGCGAAACGTCCGATGGTATTTCGTATTGCGTGCGCAGTGTTATTATTTCGATAAGAATAATAAGAAGTATATAATATAACGGTGACGCACAAATACACGTACGGATACAGCTTACTCAGGCAATCACTGATCGCTTGGTTACCATATTACGGTACAGTATTGCGGTCTCGTCGCTATACATTTGCTCTTTTCTTCCTCTCGTTGACAACAAAGCACACACAAACACCCTATTAATAATAATAATATCATTCATGTTGTTTTTCTTGTCACAAGATGACGGATCTCATTATCACATATAACATGCGAGAGAGAGAGATGCGAAACGTCCGATAGTGTTTATTACTTCTTATAGAGACAAAGCAACACAACAGATATACATATTATATACATATATAATACAGTCACACTCGCACACACACAGTTTACTTACAGGTGGTGGGTGATCTTTATTTTTGCACGTATTTTTGTTATTATTATTATATAATAATTTAAAAACGTTAATGATCCTTCTGCAGGTTCACCTACGGAAAGCTTGTTACGACTTTTACTTCCTCTAAATGATCAAGTTTGGTCATCTTCTCAGCAACGTTACCGAGTACCGGTCCGAAGACCTCACTAAATCATTTAATCGGTAGTAGCGATGGGCGGTGTGTACAAAAGGCAGGGACATAATCAACGCAAACTTATGACTCGCGCTTACTGGGAATTCCTCGTTCATGGGGAACAATTGCAAACTCCGATCCCTAGCACGAAGGAGTTTCAGCGGGTTACCCGGACCTTTCGGCCAGGGAGGACACGTTGTCTCCTTCAGTGAAGCGCGCGTGCAGCCCAGAACATCTAAAAGCATCATAGACCTGTTATTACTCATTCTCGTGCGGCTGAAAGCCACTTGTTCCTCTAAGAAGAATTGATTGTACGCTGACAGTAGAAATCGTTCGCACAATACGCTGTCGAAAGTACGCCTAGTTAGCAGGCTAGAGTCTCGTTTGTTATCGGAATTAACCAGACAGATAACTCCACCAACTTAGAACGGCCATGCACCATCACCCAGCGAATCAAGAAAGAGCTCTCAATCTGCCAATCCTTCCGGTGTCTGGGCCTGGTGAGGTTTCCAGTGTTGAGTCAAATTAAAAAGCAGGCTCTACTCCTGGTGGTGCCCTTCCGTCAATTCCTTTAAGTTTCAGCTCTGCAACCATACTTCCCCCGGAACCCAAAAGCTTTGGTTTCCCGGAAGCTGCCCGCCGAGTCATCGGAGGAACGTCGGCGGATCGCTGGCAGGTATCGTTTATGGTTAGAACTAGGGCGGTATCTGATCGCCTTCGAACCTCTAACTTTCGTTCTTGATCAATAAAAGGGTTTTTGGCAAATGCTTTCGCTTTAGTCAGTCTTGCGATGATCCAAGAATTTCACCTCTAACATCGCAAGACAATTGCCCCCATCCGTTCCTATTAATCATTACCTCGGGGTTCCGATAACTAACAAAATAGAACCGAGGTCCTAATCTATTATTCGAAGAGCTAAGTATTCAGGCAAAGTTTTAGCCTGCTTTAACCCATTTAAACCTGAAACTTATTTTTTAGTATTCACTTGAAATTGCGTATATCACTCCCATGTGCAACAGCCATCATGGGAAAAATGAAAATTAATGTTTCTCAGAAATGGGTGTCCTTTTAAAATGACAGTAGGACTATACACGGTCAAAAAAAACAAACTATGTTTTATTTATAAATGTAGAAAAGTTATAAAATATTAAGCAAAAAAAGAGTGGAAATTTTCAAAAACCAGTTATATGGTATGAAAATTAAGAAAACAATCTTTTGGATGCAATCCAACATTGCATTTGTTGCACTTTTTGTGAAACAAAAAACATCTGGCCTGCTTCTCCTGGTAAATGATAATATGGCTAATTCCATCGAAACGAGAATGCTCTTTATATGAATGCAATTTCTTGGACGGACCACGTTTCTTGGATGTTTTATGTATTTCCAGTAGCTCGGACGCGATAGAGCGTCTGAAGGTAAGTTGATCTAGTTTTCCACCATTAAATTTATGGAGATGCCAAGCATTTTGCTAAAGTGTATCGAGTGTGATACTACGTATCACTCAGGATGTGTTTAGAAAGTGAAACACCCATCAATTGTTGTATCATAAACGAGGATATAACCACTAAATTGAATGGCCCAAGAAAGCAGGATGATAAAGGGGAAATTTCAACGCCTACTACCGATAGGGAACTAACCATGGACTTTCTTAAGGCAGTGGTACTATTGCTTAAGCAAATCATCAAGGAGAAAGAAGATAAGTACAATTTAATTACTAAGCTACTTGTTGAAAAAGATAACATAATAGCAATATTAAAGAAACCTACAAATAGTCAAGTTCCGAACCAATTAAATAATAAACAGAAACCTGACAATCCGACTGAAAGAGATATATTAAACAATCTTGTTAACAGCCTGGTGTCACACCAATATAGATCGGTTGTTAATTCAATCGACCGAGAGATGTCGGAACCTACTAAAAATGTAAATAATTTACAGGTTCCTCGAATACTTAAAATCAAAACTAAGGAAAAGTCTGCCAAAAATCAAAGAATGCCAGTGATATCTTCGCCGCAATCCAACGAAGCAGCGACAACACTCAATACACAATACGATCCCGAAAAACCCGACCAAGCAGGGGAATGGTCAGACGTGAAAGGCCGCAAGAATAAACGGGTAGGACCAAAAATCATTCTAGGCACCGCAACGCAGAATAACTCGATAAAGGGAGTGGGGCGTTACGGATGTCTACACGTTTATAATCTGGAACCAAATACAACAGCTGAGGAATTGAAGAAATATCTGGGAGAGCTACATTTTCAGGATATTAAATGCGACCAACTGAAATCGAAATATCCTGAAGAATATTCCTCTTTCAAAGTGGGCGTACCACTGAATCAACTAGAAGATTTGAAAAAGCCAGGTATCTGACCTGAGAACGTAAATTTAAACAATTTTTTATATGGAGGATTCAGTGGAAAACCAATATGAAATAAAAGCGTTATTCCTTAACGCAGAATCTATTAAAAACAAATTGAATGAATTTGAGGCGCTAACTTATAATGACAATTTTAGCTTGCTAGCAATTTGTGAGCATTGGCTCTCTCAGGAAAATGCGAAGTCTCAAAAATAAATAATTTGTCAGCTAGGGCATTTTATTCACGAAAGGAAAGCAATTATGGTGGAACCATTATTTATATTAAAGATAATTTAGCCATTGATAAATATAACGCTCTAAGTGATAAAGTTAGTATTGATAAAGTCTGTGAATTGTCAATGGTGTACATTCCCTACTGTAATTTTTTGATGTGTTTATCGTTCACCTTGTGGTGATTTTAATCTATTTCTTAATGTTCTTTCATCATTTTTAGATAAAGTAAATTATAATAACTGTGATTTGTTAATGGCAGGCGACTTTATTGTAATATTCAATGTTAACGATCCTAGAGAAGCTCAGCTCGTAGACCTGCTTGCAACATATGGACTCTATAAGACCGTGTACTTCAACACTCGCAAAAATAATTGTTTAGATAACATGCTTACAAACTGTCATGAATCCAAAATAAAAATTGAATGCTTAACACATGTCTATCCGACCATCAAGGCCTAATGCTATCACTATGCGTTAACAGTCACGAAGTTAAGCAATCGGAGTGTTCTTATAGACCACTAACTCCGGAGGGTAAGATCATTTATCATAGTATTATAGAAAGTGTGGATTGGAGCTTTCTTGATAATTCAAATTTGTGAATAAACAAAAAATGGGATGCTCTGTATAATATACTAACAAATGCATTAAATGAGGCATTTCCAATTAAAGTTCGTAAGAACCAAACAAAGCCACCACATCTTATTAAGTGGTCTAATTCTGATGTTAAGAATATGCGGGAAACTTTACATCTTGTTGAAGACTACCACTCCAAGTATCCTTCCACAAATTCTCAGTAACTTCTTAAGGAGTGTATGTTTAAATATAAGTGCTGTATAATTGCCGCTGAACAGCAGGTCTGTGACCAATTTAAAATAACTCAAATAACAAATTGGGAGCTTTCTGGAATATTACAAATGATTTACGAAACAAGTCAAATAAAACTTCTAGCTGTGATATATCCTGTGATAATTTTAATACATATTTTACTAATAAAGCAAATGAACTTTTAAAAAATTTACCCACTCATCAGTCATCAAATATTCATGTTAATTTTAATGCAAATGTTTCATTCTCATTTAAAGAGGTCTCACATAATAAAGTACGAGACACCGTAAACAAATTAAAATCACGAAAAAGTTCTGATATATATTATATAACAGGTGATATTATAAAAGGGGGGAAGGACTTACTTATATCACCTTTAACTAAACTTATAAAAGGCATTATTACGTCAGGCATCTTTCCTGACGCATTGAAATATGCCAAGGTTATACCCATCCATAAAACGGGGGATATTGAGGACATAAACAACTACCGACCCATCTAGTTGCCTCCTATTATTTCTAAAATAGTAGAAATGATTTTGAAGGATCAAATAGTTGATTATCTAGATTTAAATCAGATATTAAGTCCCTATCAGTTTGGTTTTAGGTCACAGCGATCGGACGCAATTTTATCTTTGATAGGATATCATCTCAAATTGTTTTCTATATATGAGTAAAGCATTCGATTGCATATCGCATGAACTATTGTGTAATATATTGCAACAATATGGCTTCACTGCAAACAGCTTGAAACTTTTGTCATCTTATCTCTCAAATAGGTTGCAAGTGGTAAAATATGACAACAAAATATCAAGTACTTTACCGATACAGCATGGTGTTCCTCAAGGATCAGTCCTTGGGCCCATTCTATTTATAATATTTATCAACGATATGCTAAATTATGTCAAATCCGATATTATAATATTTGCTGATGATACAACTACGGTTAATACGGCAACTACAGTTGAGGAAGTTATAGATAACAGCGTTGGTACTCTTAACTTAGTTTCCACATGGTGCAACAACAATAGGCTAATTTTAAACGAATCAAAAACCAAACAAATCTTATTTACATTAAATAATACCGAAATCGAGCTTTTAAATATTGTTAAATTTCTAGGACTCCACCTAGACACCAAACTTAAGTGGGATATTCATGGAGATAATTTAGCCAAGCAATTATCAAAAAATATTTTTTGTCTACGTAATGTATCATATTATAAAAATACAACATATACATTAAGAGAAGCATATTTTGCATTATGCGAGTCACACATTAGGTACTGTATCATTGTGTGGGACACTCTGCCTCAAGGCACAGAATATTCTCCAAACAACGTCGTGCTGTAAGACTCATTTCAGGAGCAAAATACATTGACGACTGCAAAAAATATTTTATTAAATTTAAAATATTAACATTGCCTTGCTTATACAGTATGTTTTTTTTTATCGTGGGCCATAGGATTTTACATGCTAAAAATTGTACCTTTTGTTAATGTATATTTAAACATGTTTTATTCCATTAAAAAATGAAATTAATTCACTAGTCAATCTGACATTTCAGAAATTCAAGGTACTTTGATTATTTTTGCTCAGTTATTTTTTTTAAATAATTTCATTTTTAATGGAATAAAACATGTAGAAAAATAATTGATTTATTACTAACTAAAATTTCCTTCAAAATTTTATGATTAAAATACATTAACACAAGATATAATTTTTAGCATGTAAAATTCTATGGCCCACGATAAAAAAATACCCTGTACATATTGGAATGTCTTATTCACATAAAAAACAAACATACACCTATATCCAGATCACAGTCATCATGATTACCTCACGAGACATAAAAATGAATTATACCAAAACCAGATACGACTGCAAACCACGCATACAGGTACAAATTACTACAGTATTAAATTTTTCAACAAATAACACACCATATAACATGCATGCCTTTAATTTAATTTAAAGCAGTAATCAAAGACTATCTCCTGTCAAATGCATTCTACTCATGGGATGAATTTTTAAATTGCGATATTACCATTTAACTGCCAACAATTTTTTATTTCAAATTTTATTTATTGCCGCATATTACGATTTATTTACTACTATTATGATATATAATATATAATTATTTAATTTTATGCTATTTGCCCTATTTATGTTACCACATCGCCAACTGATATCTTGTTTCCATATTTTGACATATGCAAACTATTTTTGTTAAACACCAATAAAGATAAAATGAAAAACTGAGTTAATATATTTCTGGTTTTCTTTTATTGCAATAAATTAGTTCGTTAGCTAAGTAGGAGTTAAAATAGTTTATGTTTTAAGTCTAAGTGAAATTTGAATGGAGAATACATAAATTATTTAAAAAAACTAATCGTGGAATATTTTCAATTTCAGTTTGAATATCAATTACTCAATAGAATAAGAATAATTCTTTTATCTATTGTCAGTATGTTCTAAGTTTTAATGTTGCTATCTCTTTAGTTTTATATGAAATACGGCTTAAAAATGGTGAGCAAATATTCGAAAATAAAATCCGGACAGTAGTAGTTGATATGAAATGTCAGTGTTTGTAATCTAAATTTTTTGACACAAAAAAATAATTAAATTCGATTTGTTTATACCACAAAGAAAACATTCAGAATATAGGAGTTTTGGAGGACATTTTTTGCGTGCTGTTTCCGACTTATTTAGTATACTAAATACTTAACTAAAAAAAAAATTCAACCTCAAAACTAATTCTAGTGGGTAAAGGAATTATTTTAATTTTATTCTGACCATTTAAATTCAATAATAAAGCTTCAAACTGAAATTGAGAATGGAAATTCCTTATGAAGCGTCTCAAAACGGGACACAAGGTATATATTTAATTTGATATTAATATTAACTTGTAGATTTTTCTTTGTAACATGTTTCAGATTATAATTTTAATAGAGGTTTAGTTTATTGTTTAAGTTGTAATGTAAACAGATAACACTAATTTAAATTATTTTGTATTACTGTATACAATAAATAATAAACTGTATTGTGTTTTGTGCATATAAGCTTACATATTTTTTTTATAATTTATTAAGTGAATTTGATTCCGTTTTAAAAACCTACGTATTCGCTTTAAATTTCAATAAATTATTATATCTTTTTTGTATTGTCAATTATTAATGTTATAACCTTCTGATTCGATTTAAAGTAGTTAAAACCATCCAATAACTTGGTAAAATGAACGAAAGTTTTACACTAGTAGACTACGTTGACACTCTGTTTACTTCTTACTCAATGGTTGCAGCCAGCGAAAATCGCTAAATGGCAGTGGGTTCATCATTGCATGAGAATACAAACCATTTGCGTCTAGACAGAGAATTTCAGAAATTGTTTTATTATTATCAACATTTTTCATAAAAATTGAATTTGCCTATGCATGTCTACAACTGACTTGAGTTATACACTCCCCCCCCCCTCCCGTATACCTTTTCCAAAAACAACACCTTATCCACATCTTTCAATAATGACAGATTTATTTTTGATACTTTTAAAGCTACTGAAAATGCTAGTCCGGGTGCTGTATAAAACGAAGTTGCATCCAAACCATACGTTTTCAGAGTAAGTTCGCGAAAATGTTTAAATATGTCGGCTAATAAATGGACATCAATTTTTAGATACAAATCAGAATATTCTCCTAAAGTACTACATTCAAACGTATTCCAAACTTTTTAGCAGTGAGCATAATCATCTGGAGAGATATTTTGTTCATTTAATTTACAATAAAATTGTTCATACTGCGGTAATTCTATTTCGTTTAATTTTTACCAACTGTTCACATAATCGTAAGGAAATATACCCTAACCGCTAATTGCAATTTTTCTGGGTTGGGAAAAGCAGATTTTGATCTATGGTTAAACTATTAGCAAGTTTTACAATAGACATTAGCGTAAATCTTAATGAATCAATAAAATGAAGATAAAATCCGCAATATTTTCTGCGGAATGAAATATATGTTTCATCAGTTGTTGGTATTATTTGAATTTGTTCTTGATCAGCTTTCGCCAAATCTTCAATTAAAAAATGGGAATCGTACCGAGAAAGATTATGGAAAATGATGGGAATGACATTTCTAAATTTGCATTTTAAATTGCAACAGTTGCATAAAGTTAATATATAATCTCCAATAAAATGATCATGATGCAGTACTTTATTATTTAAAGAAGTAAATTCTAAACTGCATATTTCACATGTTTTGGCATTTAAATGAAAAATAGTTTGTTGTTCAGTTAAAGGTATAACTTTTGCAATGCCTGGATTGCAAAATTGATTTTATTTCATTTGCCTCATTGAAAATTTGATCAATAAACCATTTATGAGGATTATTACCGCGATATATTTGAAACGTATTCAGCGAATTATCAAATGAACACACTCTTAAATATTGCGCACAAACGCTTCATGTTTTTGATAAGCTTTTTGAAATGATCTCGTTTTATTATTTTCAGAGCCAGTGATTGGTACTGTTAGAGCTTCAAAGTCGCCATATATTACAAAAGGATTTCTTAAAGTGGCTAAAAAAATATTAAATCTTAAAATATTATTTTAATCGTTCGGTAACTCTATCTTAACGGATTCCTGTGTACTGCAATCGTTAATGTGATTTTTTAAATTATTTTTAGATGAAAAGTAGCACAAACAACGATCACATATATGTTTTTTAGATATTTGTTTTGAACATAATTTTGACAAATCTTTACTTAAACAGTAATGTCCAAAGTTTTTATTCCTATTTTTAGTAATATACAGGGTCTTCATTTTAAAAGGAGCCACCCTGAATAACTTTGGATCTGAAGTAGTTACGGTTTTAAGCAAAAATACGTCAATTTTGTTTTCGAGGGGGAACTTAAAAAACACCGTTTTTAGAATTTTATCTTTTACCCCCTCACCTCCCCCCCCCCCCCATCTTTATAATTTCAAATGGCATCCCGTTTTGTGCGACACCTCATTTTAAAGGGCATACAAAATATTATCCAACCCACTATTCCTTGTTTGAAATTCTTCCAGTTGATAACAATTAATAAAAATTAAAAAAAAAAAAACAAAAATATATCAATAAAAAGAAGTTACTTTATTTATGATTTCATTTATAAGTGAATTCAGGGCTTCAGCGATGATTGCCTGTTGATAGATTTCAAAGTTTTTTGTATTAATATATTTAAAATCAGTTTCATCAGAATGAGGTAAAATAAATTCTCCACAAAACGTTCAATTAATTTTGAAAGCACGAATTCTTTTCCTCAAATTTTTTATTCTTTTCTCCAAAAGTGTTGTTGAATCACTTAGGAATTGAAGGGGCTCGACGTGTTCAATGTTGATAATTACTCCTGTCCTAATTCGAGATTTGAAAGCCACAGCCAACTAATAAAAAACGAAAAAATATAAACAATTGCATTTTTAATTTTTTTATGACCTCTTTCCACACTATGCGATTGGATCTGCTATTTTTCGTCACAGCATTTTCCGGACGTCTTCTGGGTCTCAATAATTTGCCAACACAATGGGATGCAAATTGTTTAAATTTTTCAATAAAATTGCATTCGAGCGATTTCAATTTTGCCAAACTAGAACGAATTTTTTGTTTTTCGTGAACATTTTTCTCACTGCGTAATAATTTATTGCACTTTTTAATTTGCACTTTATTGTTCTGATCTAGCTTATTTCATGTTTCATGGTTAGCACACAAGTCCAAAATATTGAATAGTTTGCAAGGTTCCATATTGTAAGTTCTATATATATATATATATATATATATACCGAGTGTCTGGGATAAGTGGCGAACATAGGGATTTAACATGTAAAATTAAAAATGTGTAATTATTAGCTCCCCTATTCATTTTAGAGAAAAATCGTAAAGCAATATTTTTTAGAGAATTAAAAATTGTAAATGAATCATTCATTGAATTTACGTTTGTACCAGAATTCACCTCAGAAATAATAAAAATAAGTTGAACAATGTACCATTAAAAAGAAACCCTTGCCATGAGTTTGACAAATGTCATGTCATAGTGAAAATAATTTTGCTAGTCAGATATCAATTCACGCATTGTAATTACTATGAACAATAACGTTTGGTTCGTTGTAAAGTGTGAACTAGCATTCTTCGGTAAAACAGACAGACGGCAAAAAGTTAAGCTTAGTTTAGTTTTTAGTTAGTTTATTAACTCGCAGCAAATGTTGCTATTTTAAATATGTAAATGCATGTTAATGTAAGTATGTTGTTCTCCTTAAATAAACTACGGCAAGTCTCCAATCTATTTTTTTTTTTAAATAATCTTAATATTCTTTTCTGGGCTATGAATATCCTTTGAATATGACTTCTTTCCGACGCTTGTATATTATAGGAGAGATAAGGATATACCCACGGGTGTGAAGCCGAGATACGAATATCGGCAACACGAAAGTATGTGGGCCACCCCAGGACAGTGGGGCGAGGGGGAATTTCAAATTTGCCGCTTTTGTAAAGATGGTTCCCTCGATGTTGCCAGATTTATCAAAGATCTTATTAAGGGGCATTACCGTTTTTAATAATCTTAAAATTTCACTACAAAGTGATAATTTTAACAATTAAAATTATGTTTTAAACATAATTAGACTCACTATCGCTTATATGTGTCATAATAACTTATGAAAGTATAATATTACAGTTTATTAAATATAATCATGTGCATTGTATATTTTATACTTCGATGTATATGCGGCAACGCTTAATGAGTCTCACCATTTATATTAACTAACCTCAATAGTGCTGAGTGCTTGTAATTAATGTTTGAAGGTAAGTTATTATATATTCTGTCTTATAAACTCGTCAATTGTATTTATTAGTAATGGAAACATCAAATGGCTGTATTAAATATTCTTGTAAATAAATATCCAGAATATCAAAATTCTTTCTTTTCCGATATAACTAATGTCGACTACAAAAATAAACATTTCTATAAATTTCCCAAAAATTAAGAATATCTTAAAACATGGAAAACCATTTGTGATATTGAACAGTCTTCATTGTCTAAATTTTCATTCATGTGAAGATCATTTTATTCATAAACATTTTGTTAACCATTTCCACAAAAAATTAAATTGCAATGCTGTTCCGACACCAAGAAGTAAGACAATATAACTACACTAATTTACTTTTTTAACTATTTTAATGTCATGAATCCTGGATACGAGCAAACAACTGACCTGTTACGACGCCTGAAAGAAGAACGAAGAGACCTGATGGAACATTGCACCTGGACTAGACCCTAATACCCGATTGTTGTGATATTTTTATATTTGATAATTTTGTTAATAATAATGTATATAATTATTCTGTTAAATATATTTTTTCCATGTAGGCCTATTTTTATTTTTATTTTGTGAAATCCAATCTTTTTTCTTTTACCAAAACCAGTAACTTCTTCATTTATGTACTATCTAAAAGTATAATCAATTATGTGCTCCAAAAACATAATTGATTATATTTTTAGTGTTATTAAATTGAAATATATGTGTAGACGAGTATACCATTTTTAAATTTTGGCGGAGATCGTAGTAATTTGCCACCCCGACACCAGGCGGCGCCAAAAATCGTGTTTCCGAAATTTAACATGCAGGTTTCACTTCTAAAGGTATGTGTTCTGTGGATATACCTATGAGTAGAAGAGAGTTATGATTGACTTTGGTGCTAAAATTGGTTTTAGTTTAAGAACTGCATATTAAGCAGTATTTAATTTACTACACTCATAATCAACATGCTGACACCAGGTGAGTTGCTTGTCCTCAGCAATCCCAAGCAATTTGGTGTTCTGATTTAAATTAACAATTGGTGTCTTTCTATTAAAAAACTCAATGTTTACTGTTTTGTTATATGGAAGTAAATTATTAGCATTCATTATGGTCTGTATTTGATCGATCCTGCATTATTTCGCAGAATACACGCCTCCTTTCTTCATCCACTAACAGTATCTCCTGATGGCATTGATGTTTTTAAGAATGATAACCATGCTTCTTCAGAATTGTCTGTACAGAGAATTTAGACACGTTGCACTCATGAGCAATGCATTGTATGCTAGTTGTTGGTTCGGCATTTATCAAACCCAAAACTGTTTCTTCCAATTCATCGTTGTTCCTTCTGTTCCGTTTGCATGTAATGTCACGAACTCTGAGTAAACTGACGCCACTGCAAAATGTTTTGATAATGAATACGCTCTCTTCATTGGAATAACTCAGATAATTGGTTATAGTAATTACAATGCGTGAATTGATATTTGCCTAGCAAAATTATTCTCACTATGACATGACATTTGTCAAAGTCATGGCAAGGGTTTTTATTAAATGGTAAATGGTTAAACTTATTTTTATTATTTCTGAGGTGGATTCTAGTACAAACGTAAATTAAATGGATGATACATTTACAATTTTTAATTCTCTAAAAAATATTTCTTTACGATTTTTCCCAAAAATGAATAGGGGAGCTAATAATTACACATATTTGATTTTACATGTTAAATCCCTATGTTCGCCCCTTATCCCAGACACTCGGTATACATATATACATGAACTTTATTCCTACATACATACATACAAAATATACATATGTTAGAAAGGGCCATAGACCTAGTCCTTCAGCCCTGTAAGTTCTATTATCACAATTATCACTTTTTGATTATTGTTTATTTTATTGTTTCTGGAAATTTTTCCACTTGACAAATTCTACAACATTTGCAGGATTGTTCTTCTCTCGTGCATCCTTGTTTCCCTTGTAAACAAGTGCAACTTGTGTTTGCAATAAATCATTGCAGTCCCGTTCGGAGAACTTTATTGAACCGGTCGGGCAGGAATACGATGAATGAATTTGCTATTTCAGCAATTAGTTTTTTGCAATTCTTCGTTTTCATGAATCGCAAATCACTAACCGCGTACCCCTTCCCCACATCCAACTCACTCACTTTTCTGATCGGCAACTGTGTTCCTTCACCAACTTTATTCCCTTCACCTAAATTTGCTATGATATTTGTATTGTTTATTGGACGGATTATTACAATCAAGTGAGAAAAATATGCAAACTAGCGGTGTATAAACGCAAGTTTGAAGCCGCGGTTTCCGCTAAACAAGTCACCTAAAAATTCGCTGATAGTCTCACCGCGATTATTTATTACCCTCTTAATCCGTTTTTGTGAAATCAATTTCCAATTCAGAAATCCGGTCTGTTGGTGAAATCTCCGATGGATGACGGAAATTCGTTAACCAAAATATTATTTTTTTCATTTCGCGGTTTTCCTTATAATAGCAATCTTTAGTAAAATACAATTTTAATCATTTCTTAAATCCAACGATTTGCCTGAATTAAAATTTCGTACTTTTTCGACGTTACGTCTACCTAGATTGACTTCTCCTTTTCTTCTCGATGCCTGATGGTTATTGTCTTGATGATGCTGTTATCGACCATGTTCTGCAAATCTTTACACATACACACCTCTGGTTATTGATGATCACTATTTTGGTTCTTTTTCGATTCAGATTTTGATTTGATTTAAATTTGTCGCTAATTTCATTTATTCACACTGTATATTCATCGAAAATGATTAGAATTCGGTTGGTCATACTGACACACACACACTCATTGCCTCGATGTTATTGCATTTGTGTGATAACAATTCAGTTGGTCACACTGTTCATGCGCTTTACATTATATACAAGAGAGATTCCCAATAATTAACATTATATACAAAAGAGAGAAATAAAACATTCATTCGCAACAAGAAAGAGAGAGATAAATAATTCACACTCCAACATCGACTTACATACCGCCGGAAACCTTATCGTTTTCTTATCAACACAAAATATAAACACGATTTGCGCCAATCAGGCACAAAATAGATATTTTCTCCCTTTACATTTGAATGACTAATAAAATTCCGATTCCAATGATACCGCACACGACACCCTTACTACTTATGCAACCAAAGTTACACCAATATTGTATTGGTTGTTCGGAAGTGAATTGGAGAAGCAACAGTGTCAGTGAGTGAGCAGTGAAATTATTTCTAAATACTGTGGTAAATACCAATTGAAATTTTATCAATTTTTACACAGCGCTAGTTGAATCAGTGATTCTTATATTGTATGAGTTACAGAACAATTAATTTGGAGGTTCAGACGTAGTTTACTAAATAAGAATTAACAACCGCATGTACCTGCACATATTTTATATCCCATATTTCTTCTGTCACTGACATGCGTGGCCATGATTGGAGTGATTTCGGCCTTTTCGATATAAATTTGTGTTTAACAATTTACCATTTAATAAAAACCCTTGCCATGACTTTGACAAATGTCATGTTTCATGTTATAGTGAAAATAATAATATTGCAAGTCAGATATCAATTCTAGTTATTACGATGAACAATAATCTTAGTTATTCCAATGAAGAGAGGGTATTCATTATTAAAACATTTTACAGTGGCGTCAGTTTACGCAGAGTTCGTGACTTATTTTCGGTTACATTTAACAATCGACCAATTCCGTCTGTATCAACAATTTCCAAATTTGTGAAAAAGTTCGAAAATACAGCAAGTGTAGCGGCAGATGATTCAAAAGGTATTTCAATAGTCCAATTTTAACAAATATTATTTCAAAAACATTAACATTGCAGGCAAACGGAAGAGAAGAAGCAACGATGAATTGGAAGAAAGAGTTTTGGGGTTGATAAATGCTGATCCAACAACTAGCATACGATGCATTGCTCGTGAGTGCAGCGTGTCTACATTCTCAGTGTATAAGATTCTGAATAAGCATGGGTATTATCCCTACAAACATCAATGCCATCAGGAGATATTGCTAGTGGATGAAGAAAGCAGGCGTGTATTCTGCGAGATAATGCAGGATCGATCAAACATAGACAGAAACTTTTTGCAATCTTTCTGTTTTACGGATGAATGCACGTTCACACTTAACAACAAGCCCAACACTCAGAACACGCGATACTGGACCCAAGAAAATCCGCGGATATGCCTTAGAACTAGAACCCAGTTCCCGCAAAAAATCAATATTTGGGCTGGTATTTTTAAAAATAATATTATTGGGCCGTTTGAAATATGTGGAAATTTAAATTCGAATTCTTATTAAGACCTTTTAATCAACCAGGTTGGGCCTGCGTTAGAAGAAGTTGCACGTAACAATCAGGAGATATGGTATCAGCATGATGGATGTCCAGCCCATTATGGTTTAAATGTAAGGGAATATTTAAATGCTAATTTTCCCAATTGCTGGATTGGTCGCGGTGGCACTATCAACTGGCCACCAAGATCTCCTGATTTAGCACCATGTGATTTCTTTTTGTGGGGTCACTTGAAAAACAAAATTTACAAAAAACAGCATCCAAATATTGAATCTTTGCGGGAAGCAATTTTTGTGGAATGCACATTGATTACAGATAGGCAGTTGGCTAATGTTAGACATGCATTTTATAGCCGATTGGGTTATTGTTTACACCAGAACGAAGAACTTTTTGAGTACTTGCTCTAAAATTTCCCGTTGACCGCTGGTTACGGTAAAACCAAAAATATATCACGAACTGTGTGTAATCTGACACCACTTTAATTCAATTCATCGTTGCTTCTTCTCTTCCGTTTGCCTTTAATTTTAATATGTTTGAAATAATATTTGTTGAAATTGGACTATTGAAATACCTTTTGAATCATCTGCCGCTACACTTGCTGTATTTTCGAACTTTTTCACAAATTTGGAAATTGTTGATACAGCCGGAATTGGTCGATTGTTACATGTAACCGAAAATAAGTCACGAACTCTGTGTAAACTGACGCCACTGTAAATATTTTGATAATAAATAATACCCTCTCTCCATTGGAATAACTCATATTATTGTTCATAGTAATAACAATGCGTGAATTGATATTTGGACGTGGATGGAACTGCGGGTTAAGGAGATTGAATGATTCGGGAAATTGGCATCGGCTACGAGGCCATCTGCCATAATCATTGTATTGTAATATATCAGAAATTAAATGAATAACTGAATAATGAAAGACAAATGCCATGTCCATGGTCCCGAGCGAATATTCCGCGACCCCGAAATCGTTCGCCTGGGCTGGGATTCGAACCCTCGCGGCACGCGGTGCAACCGGCATAAGCGCTCGCTTGTACCCACTACACCAACGGGCCGCCCGAATTAATGTTTGACTAGTAAAATTATTCTCACCATAACATGACATTTGTCAAAGTCATGGCAAGGGTTTTTATTAAATGGTAAATTGTTAAACTAATTTTTATTATTTCTGAGGTGTATGCTGGTACAAACGTAAATTAAATGGATGATACATTTACAGTTTTTAATTCTCTAAAAAATATTCCTTTACGATTTTTCTCTAAAATGAATAGGGGAGCAAATAATTACACATATTTAATTTTACATGTTAAATCCCTATGTTCGCCCCTTATCCCAAACACTCGGTATATATATATATATATATATATATATATATATATAGTAAAAATGTCGAAGAAAAGAAGAAAAATCCTCGTATCAGGGAATCCGACCAAAAAGGGTGGTTAATAAATCATCTATTTATCATAAAACCGAGCTTTCGCCAATGTTTATTAGCTTCTTCAGGGATAACGCTACAAAATAATTTACAAGAGTGAAAAATTTTATAAGTTAATGAAATGAGGTTATGCACGTGTTCGCGACGCACGTGTTGGCGAAAATGTACTTACATGGAAGATGTGAAAAAATAAACCGTTGAACATACGGGATTAATGAAAAGGCTCGATGCAGTAATAGTGAAATATATTAAAATTTGTTTAAAACGTTGATGTCACAGGATTAAAATTTACAAACACACATCGCCGGACATGTTGGTTCGAGACGATGACTAACAGTGATTGTGAACTAGGTTAGATTGTAATGGCCGAGGTACAAGCCAAACTGGAGGGAGAGCACTACACAATTAGTGCCAACCCTGGGAATTGATGCCGTCAAAGTGGCGGTAAAATTTGAATTTGACAATTTAAAGTGTAAAAGAGTAAAAGTGTAAAAATGTATAAGAAAAAGGGGGGTGGTGTTGTCTGTGGCTATCAATTTAACCTTTACAAATGTAGATTATAACATTAACAATGACTGACTCATTTTAACGCTATAATAAAATGTAGGGGTTAGGATTAATAGATGAGTTAAAAAATATATATATAATATAAGTGTTAGAGGTGGTAGTTAAGTGATGGTGGTTAAATGGTGAGCACACCATTTATGGTGAATAAAGTGGATTAATGTAACCCCCAGATTGTAAGTTGTAATATTAACAATGTACAAGTCATTGTAGTATTATAACAAATTGCAGCGGTTGCAGGGTTGTTATTGAAAACGTATAAGTTACGTAATGTTAAAGATATATAAAAAAGGTAGTGTTTAAGAGTTTAAATTATTTAGGTGTAATACAGCAATTTCAATAAATTGCTGGGGGGGTAAGAGAGAAAAAGTGAGATGTATAATAATAATTGGTGTGATTACTGATAACGAGAACAATTAACTAGATCCAAACGAAAATCAAGCAGCAGAAACTAAGGAGTTGTGTGAATTATCAATCAGGGGATCGTTATTAGTCTTATGATGGTCTGAAAGACTGATAAGGTAGGAATAGATATTACTTAAGTGATCTGTGTCTGATTTGAAATTCATTGTTTTTCCACGGTTCTTCTGAATGTGATACATCTCCAGAAACAGTCTGCCCCTGTAGGACTTACAAGTGTCGAGAACTTTTACGTTGTTGAAGTCTGGGTTGTGGTTTGAAGAGTTGCAGTGAATAGAAAGAGCACATGACTTCTTGCCCAGTCTGTAATCGCTCCTGTGCTGTGTCAAACGTGACTTGAGCCACTGTGAAGTTTGACCCACATAGGAGAGATCACAACCCGAGCAAGGTATATTGTAAATTACGTTGGACAAGACATCAATTGAGTTCTAGGCTAAAAGACAAGAACTCAACTGTATATATAAAATAACACACCAATTCTTTCCTCTAATCTCAAACATTTGGGTTTGCTTCGGAGGGGATGCTCTATATTATTTAAAAGTCGATTAAATTTCAACGCTGCCGAGTCATTCATTTTAATCAGTTTTGCCAAAGCCCAGAAGTTTGGATGCCTCGGAAGTTCTGTGTTGAGTCCCCTATGGAAGCTCTCAATTGCATTATTGGTCCGATCTGGAGACTCAAGTACGGAAATATCGGCGTTAGTCCATTGCCGCCGCCAGTAATTAATGTACTGGAGAGCATTTTCTGGAGCCAACGCCATGCGAGATTCCGTAAGAAACTCAACTGCTCCATCCAAAGCATCCATAGGCAGCAATGGCAAAACCTTGTATTTATGAATGACAACTCGTACGTTGTCTTGTCTGTATAGACCTAGTTCTCGACCTAAAATGTAAATGCAACTATTAGAAATCGAAATAATATTGTAATTGTTCTACTTGCTTTTAAATCAGGCAGTATGCTAAAGGAATTGCATAAAATAAATATAATAATAAATATATTTTATATTTCAATATGTATATAACTTACAGTTTTTTGGTTCATGAAATGAATAGAAAAAAAGCTGTGTGGCACCTCCCGATCTTGGCACCACACGAAAGGTACCATCTAAAGCTATGTCAAGGTTATTAATATTATTAGCTATATTATCAAGATTATTTTAATTATCACTTACTTCTATTGTTGTATCAACTCAAAAGCGTGCAGTAAATAATTCGGCTTAGGCGGCGTCGACTTCTTCCTCTGGCGATACCTAAGTTGTACCGCATTCACCTGCGATAGTTGACTAGCCCCTATATAATTAAAAAACCGTAATAATGAATAATCATTTAAATATTGTGCTTACTATATCTGGCCTGAATTTAACATACAATTAATCCCATAATTAAAGAAGAATTAATTTCTTGTTTAAAATCATGGATAAATCAAAATTATTTTCAATGCAATAAATGATATACAAACAAAATTCAGGTTCAGCAAAGGTCCTTTACTAACAGATTTTCATGAGTCGTTTAGAAGGAAAAAGTCATAATAATGTAGATGAAACTAATTACATCTTGGCACAGGTATGTAGATGATATCAACATTCAAGAATTTTTATTTGGAATTATTTGATAGGGATATGCGTGCAAAACCTAGGCAAACTATTTTTTATATCGAAAATATTAATGACAAAATAAGTTTCTTATACAATAATATATTGTCTGTATTCGGTCATCATGCGCCTTTAAAGACCGTAAAAATAACTAAAAAAATAAGCACCATGGATTACCGACAATATTAAACTTTTAATGCATCTAAGGGATGAAGCTTTAAAACGATATCACAAATCAAACAATGACAGTCACAAAACAAATTACAAATCTCTTCCAAACTTCGTATTAAATATAATCCGTTTGGAAAAAAAGCTTACTTTAAGCACGCACTTAAGGAAGCAAATAAAAAAATATTATGGAAAAACCTAAATCAACTTAACATAAAAGCAAACAAATAAGTGAATATTACTGTGGGAATAGGGGATGTCAATCAAATAAATGACTACTTTATCGATTGTGTTCCAGACACAGCTGATAATTGTAAGACGTTAATAAATTGGTACCGACCACATCAGTTCAAATACTTTAAAACTCTGCCTGCCTCATATTTTACCTTACATAATCCATATAATAAATACTTGTATTGTTTATAATATTTTTCCTGATTCTTGGAAATCAGCTATTATTCAACCTATTGCCAAACACTTTAATCCTAGCACTTGCGCCGATTTAAGACTTATCAGCATTCTTCCAATTCTCTCACAAGCGCCTTGCTGAAGATCACAAATGATATTTTGCAAGCATCTGATCAAGGTTTGCTTTCTGTACTTACACTACTTGACTTCAGCAAGACGTTTGACACAATTAACCACGACTTATTATTGGCTATTTTGAAATTCATTGCTCTGGATGATAGCGCTTGGACGTTGATGAGTAGTTACTTGAATGGTAAGTGGCAGATAGTTCAGCTAGACAGCACTACATCCCAGAAAAGATTTGTTGGCAAAGACGTCCCACAAGGTTCAATACTTGGCCCTCTGCTCTTTATAATTTATACATCCCGCTTTAATAAAGCCATCAAAACTTGTAATAATATAATGTACGTTGACGACGTTCAAATTTATCTCTCTTTTGAAGTTGACTAAACCTTGGAGTTATTACATACTATTCAAAGAGACCTTGACGCGATTGCTGAAACTTCTTTAAATCATGGACTTGAACTTAACCCAATCAAGTCTACTATTCTGTTATTTGGTAACCAAACTTAAGTGTCTCTGCTACAAAATATAATTAAATTAAATATAAATAGCACTGATATTCCGGTGAAATGTGAGGCAAAAAATCTTGGGCTTATCATGGACAACACTTTTAAATACAACACTCAAGTTAACAACAATATAAAAAAGCTTACGCCAATCTTAAACTCATTTATCCTCACAGGCACTACTTATCTATCAAAGTGAAAACTATGCTTTGTAAAAGTTTAGTGATGTCGTGTTTTACTCATTGCATGAAAATTCACGGTCCGTCGATTACGAAATGTAATCTGAATAAAATACAAAGGCTACAAAATGGTTGCATGAGACTGATATTTGGCTTAAGAAAGTTTGATCATATATCCCACAAACTTCCTGAGTTAGGATGGTTGAACATGGCGAATCAAATTAAATATACTTTCTTCCACAAAGTTATCAGTCTCAAGCAACCATCATATCTATACAATCTTATCACATATAAAAGCGACGTGCCTCATCTAAATTTAAGACATAGAAATTGTATAACTATACCTAAATATCATACAGTCCAAATGAAAAGGTCTTTCTCTTACAATATTGCCGAAATTTATAATTCAGTTCCTCATCACTTTAAAAGTCTAAACATTAAAGTTTTTAAAAACAAATAGTATTCATTCTCACTAGAAGGTCAGTAAAGAAAATTATGTTTGATTGTAAATATTTTCATTATTAAATCAGATTATAAAATGATTTTATTTATAACAATTGATTATTTATATAGTCAAGGTCCCAGTAAAAGAACAGGGAAATTTCTAATTTCGAATCCTGAACTGGCAACTTGTGGTTTTTCATAACCTGTAAATTCCTGTATTATTTATGTATAGTTTTTGAATTTTAGTTTATTTGTATTTTATGTATAGGTTATAAAAATAAAGGGATATTATAATTATTATTATATCATAACTTGCGCATTTGAATTTTGATTAATTTGTTAAAAAGAAATTTAAAATATTCGACTAATTCCGGAGATTTTCGAAAAAAAAAAACCGAAAAAGTCACTTTGGGTTTTTATTTTTTTACGGCTTAATAAGTAGGTATAAAAAGGGCGAAAACGGTGACTCAGCCCATGTTATTCTTATGGACTTCCGCTACGTCGATTTTTAGCTCCCATTCGCCCGCTGGTCCCATTCCTTGGTGTTTTTATAATGGGGATTGTTTGAGGGTGGGGGCTGAATGATCTGGTGTGAATTTGAATCGAATAAATGAGGAGTAAAGGAGAAAAAAATGGTGATGTGGCCATCATGTTACTTTCTCCGATTTGACGATTAGACCAAAACCTTGAAAATACTGGCAAACAAAAATTCGCTAATAGAAATCAATAATTAAACAATAAAACTAAAACATAGGCCCAAAAAAATCCAAATATCGAAAACTATGGCCTAAACATAAAAAAAAGCAAACTAAAACATCAAAAATTTCAACAAACACATCGAAAATGTTGTCCAAATAAAGATTATTTAGGCAAAAAAATTAAAAATTTGGAATAAATTGAGGCGAAAACAGGTAAAGGTAAAGATCTAAAATATGGACCAAAAAATTGCTGATCAAAATATTGTAAATTCAAGTGAAAGAAAAAATATTTAGCTAGCCCCTAAAATAATTCTTTGGCTCAAAATAAGTTTCCGACCAGAAACTTGAAAATAATGCAAGAAAAAATAAAATAAAAAACAATAATTCAGGTTAAAAAGTAAAGGGCAAAAAATCAAAAACCGACCAAAAAACTCGGAAAAACCGGCAAAAAAATCGAAACTTTTAACATGCAACCTAAATTTTCACGCCAAAATAAAGAATATTTAGGCCAAAATAAAGAATATTTAGGTCAAACATTTGGAATAGAAAACGAAGTTACAGGCCAGAGATCCAAAAATGCAGATAAAAAGATTCAAGTAAAGGAAAAATAGTTTGCCGTTTTCACCTTCAAAATAACCCTGTAGCTCAGAGTAAGTTTCTGAACAGAAATTCAAATTGAAAATAAAAAAATCTAAACTATGGGCCAAGAAAACAAAAAATTAGAAAAAATTCTGAAAATTTGGGACAAAAAAAAATAAAAAAAGCAGGCCAAAATAAAGAATATTTAGGCCAAAAATCAAAACAAAAAGAAATTACAGGCCAGAGATCTAAAAATGCAGATAAAAAGAATTCAAGCAAAGAAAAAATTGCTTGCCATTTTCACCTTCAAAATAACCCTGTAGCTCAAAGTAAATTTCCGAACAGAAACTAAAATTGAAAATTGAAAAATTTAAAATATAGAACGAAAAAAACAAAATTTGGACCAAATACCGAAAATTTGGGGCTAAAAATAAAAAATACAGATTAAAAAATCGAAAATCTTAATAAACTAATGAAAAATTTCAGCCAAATAAAGAAATCTTAGAACAGAAGATAAAAAATTTGGACCAAAAAATCGAAAATACAGGTCAAAATTTAACAATTGTGGCCAAAAGATTGAAAACATGGGCCTAAAAATAAAAATATGCAGACGTAATCAATATATCAAAAATTTTGGCCAAATAAAGAAATCTTAGGACATAAAATAGAAAATTTAGACCAAAAAATCCAAAATACAAATAAAATTTCAACAATTGTGGCAAAAAATCGAAAATTTAGACCAAAAATCAAAAGAACGAGCTTAAAAATCAAAATACTGACCAAAAAAGTCGAAAATTTCAACAGATCATTTTAAAATTGAGACCAACATGAAGAATATTTATGAAAAAAAAAATCAAGAATTTATAGGAAAAAATCGAAGAAACAGGCAAAAAATATAAAATACGAGCACAAAAATTCTGGTCTAAAAATAATTTGCCCCAAAAATAACACAAGTTCAAATTAAGATACGATCCGAAACTCTAAAATGATGCCAAAAAAAAAAATAAAAAAACAGTGTTACTTTTTCAGATTTGATGGTATAGTACTTTATGTTTGCACTTTCACGGTTTATTTTCAATTGAAATCACATTTTAAGACCCGGCGCTACCCGACCGAAAATTTAAACGTAAACTCCTTTCCCCTGTATCTAACCCGCGAAAGCCTTAGAAGAGCGCATCCGCTTCTAAATGGAAAGACCACTGTAGTAAAAGAGTAATAAACATTTATAAATTATACCTGTCAATTAATAGAAGAGTGCTCGCTTTCGAAGTTACATTTTATTAGATATATTAATTAATACTTCACGGTAAGCCTTAGACAATTGGAAATAATGGAGAACTAATGCAGAGATTTTTTAAATATAAAATAGTTTAGAAGATATGGAAAAAAAAAATTTAATAGGTGTAGCGGCTCCCCTTAAATGTGTATAGAGCGTTTAGTAAAATCAGATGAGACTGACGTTTAAAACGTCAAAATTATGAAAGATGAAAATGACAAATTATACTTTAAATTCTAATAGTCAATTTACTCAAAATCCAAAGAGATTTCGAAAAATACTTACTCTATATAAGTTGTTCATTTTGGCATTCTCTACAATTATTATTAAAATACATTTGCTGTAAGTATTATCGTTTCATAATTTTAAACCAAAAATTACAAAAAAAATTAATTGCTATTATTTTTCAAAAACCATACATTCAAGAAAAATATTTTCAAGCAAAAAATGTTAATTTCTTTGCTTTCTTCAAGATTTGTTTAAGTGATTTTATAGTACTTTTCATATTTAAAAAATTATCGGAGAAAAACCAAAAACGGTTAGGGTAAACATCCACTTCCGGTGTACGAAATTTTACCAAAAGTTTTTCAGTTCTTCGGATTATCAAATAAGGCTTATGTTCAAAGTTTGATGTTCATTCAAGTAGTAGTTTTTTAGATACAGCGCGAACAATCAAACAGGCATACATTTTAACAGGAATGCATATTGAAAAAATGGTGATGTGGCCATCATATTACTTTCTCCGACTTTATATTAACGTTTTCAGGGGTTTATTTTCAATTAAAATCATGTTTTAAATGTACATCGAGCGTTGCGTAAACTCGGATGAAACTGACGTTTAAAACGTCAAAATCATAAAAGATGGAAAAATTATAGTTCAAATTCAAAAACTCGGTTTACTCAAAAACTAACGAGATTTCGAAAAAAACTTATTCTTTAGAAGTTGTTAATTTTGGTATTTTCTACAATTATTATTCACATAAATTTGCTGTAACTACTATCGTTTCATAATTATAAACCAAAAATTAAAAACAATTAATACATTTTTTTCTCGAATAAAAATGATTTTATGAAAAATATTTTCAAGGAAAAGATGTTCATTTCTTTGTTGTCTTCGATGTTTGTTTAAAAGTTTTTCGATATTTTTCATATTTAAGAAAATATTGACAAAAAACAAAAAACAGTTAAGGTAAACACCCACTTCCGGTGTACGAAATTTTACCAAAAGCTTTTCAGTTCTTCGGATTATGAAATAAGACGTATGTTCAAAGTTTCATATCAATTTCTCTATTAGTTTTTGAGATACAGCCCACACAGACAGACACACACACACACAGACACAAAAAAAAATTCCAGAAATTGTTGAAATGGCATCTAGGGACCCCAAAACGGATATTTCCGTAAAAAAAAATTTTGAAAAAAAAATCACGATCACAATACTTTCTCGTACTTCGTAACGGAGAAAGTAAAAATGGTGATGTGGCCATCATGTTACTTTCTCCGACTTGATGGAATCATAGCCAATTATATTTACGTTTTCATGGTTTATTGAAATCATATTTTAAATGTACATCGAGCGTTGAGTAAACTCGGATGAAACGGACGTTTAAAACGTCAAAATTATGAAATATGGAAAAATTATACTTCAAATTCAAAAACTCGGTTTACTCAAAAACTAAAGAGATTTCGAAAAAAACTTATTCTTTAGAAATTGTTCATTTTGGTATTCTCTACAATTATTATTCACTCAAATTTGCTGTAACTATTATCGTTTCATAATTATAAACCAAAAATTGAAAAAAAATTAATACATTTTTTTCTCAAATAGCAATGGTTTTATGAAAAATATTTTCAAGGAAAAGATGTTCACTTCTTTGTTGTCTTCAATGTTTGTTTAAATGTTTTTGTGATATTTTTCATATTTAAGAAAATATTGGCAAAAAACAAAAAACGGTTAAGGTAAACACCCACTTCCGGTGTACGAAATTTTACCAAAAGCTTTTCAGTTCTTCAGATTATCAAATAAGACGTATGTTGAAAGTTTCATATTAATTTCTGTATTAGTTTTTGAGATACAGCGCACACAGACAGACACACACACACACTGACACAAAAAAAATCCAGAAATTGTTGAAATGACATCTAGGGACACCAAAACGGATATTTCCGTAAAAAAAAAAAATAAGGTAGATGTTTTTATTTATTTATTTATTTAGTTTATTTAAACCCAACAGACTGCGAGTCCACTTAGAGGGCCAATATACAAAATACATTACAAAAAGTAACACAAATTAATTAAATTTAATATAATTTGTAACACTTTTTGTTCACAAATTGGTGGGATCAGCTGCTCAGATTGTTTCGGCGGGCGTGGTTCGTTGATAGTAGGTTATGGGCGCCAGCAGTAAGAGAACTGCAAAAAAACGTACACAAAGAGACAAAGAACAGTGGCTGCTTAATGGTATTTACTTTTAAGGCAAGGGAAAAGAATAACAGTAAATTGGTAATTAACACAATCGATTTAATGAAAGAAAAAAACGAATACTTAGCACACTTATTAATGGGCAAGATGTTGTTTTTGCGCCCTTGTCTGACCCTGGCTGGCTACTGGCGGACCGGATACGGGGTTTGTGGTAGGGCCATCCAGCTGCACGGCTTGCTCCGCTTCCTACGCCTCCAGTCGTGTGTTGGTATTGACGGGGCTGCTGCGGTGGGACGTGCCCTCGGTAGCTTGGCTTCCACTCGGTCCTATTCCCTCGGGGGCCAGTTCTTCTTAGCCTCTTCCCGGGTCCAGCAAGAGTTACATGCAAACAGTAATAATTTTAGCCCTCTGTGATAATAGTGTGACCAAGAGTGGTAATGATTTCAAAATTCAAGATTCAAGTAAAATTTAACAAAGTTTCACGTAATTAATTGACTGGTTATACAATTCAAATACAATAAATTTATCCGGAAGGGAGCTCACGCAATAGAAAAGTAAAAAAAAAGACAGACCGAAAACAAAATATGACTCGTTAGCAAAACACGAACGGCGTAATTGTAATTATCCAACACGATCTATGCCCCGGTACGCGTATGCCTCACCGGACTACGCGGATTGCAGACGCCTGCCTCACAAAAAAAACCTGTGCACACCGCGTGGTTCCACTAATTTCTGAGCGGCCCCAAAGAAATGCGTCTGGTTGCACTACGCCATATTGCCTCAGCGCAGGCCGAATTCGCAACCTGACACCGCCTAAATAATGAGTGGATGATCTTGCATCCACTCCTTATAATGACCGCCCGTTATCAACACTCAATAAAAAAATAACCACGCGGGATACAATACCCAAATGGCCGACTGCAATCTACGCCTCAAATTACTTTCTCTGCGAAATTGTAACTATGTACACTCAAAAACGGCTAATACGCGACCGATCACTTAACTAGATATTTACAATTACTCTACATATCATACCCAAGACCAACAGGACAAAAACGACACCGGGCGAACACCATCGTGCCGCGTGATTGCCCCCCCAGCACCAGCACCCCAAAAAGAGCCGGGTCACGCCCGTCGTCCTAATTATTCCTTCTTCATCTTCACGCGCCCCTACTCCAACTTTAAGAGTAGGGTACCCATTAAATTAGCCGCTCAAGAAATCGAATATATCGTTATAAATATAAACTTTTTCGAAAAGTTTATTTTGATATTATATAAAGATCGATTATTATTTCTGTGTTTAAGTTTTGGTTTAATCGTTATTATTAACAAAGTTAGCAACATTTTACTTTAAACAGACAAACTGCAGAACCAAGTAAGTAACAACAGTGAAATTTGACTTGTAGCCAACCAATACATACATCTAGGCAATGAAGTAATTTGAAGGCAAAATCATAGTTAATAAAAAAATTATGAACGAATTAGAAGACAAGTGAATATTAAAATGATGTTTTTTGTGTCTATTTCCATTAGTATTGGTCAAAACTTAATAAAATGTTCTTACTGTCTAGACAGGAATATAATTGACATATGTGCAAAATTTCAAAATAATCCTGTGGCAACTTTTTAAGATAGTCAATCAGAAAGAAATAAAAAAGTTATGTAGATATTTCTTGCAGCGAGTCTATTGCTCTTCATCCTAGTACGGGCATTCGGCCACTTGAGCGTGATGGTAGTGTGCGCGGGGATTAGGGGATACGTTATGATAGGGGAGTTTATTTAGCGCGACGTTCAAATCGTTTCTTCCGTGCTAGATTTCGTATGCCATATGCATATTCACCTGCATGCCCAATAACATCGCATGTTATTCACATTTCTGCGTCACTCGCGACGGCGGCACTTACTCATATTAGTGTATCGAGTTACAACTGCACTAAAAAAATAAACAAGGGACCGGAGGGCAGGGTACCTGCGACGATTCCGATTTATAAGATGTACATACTAGTAATACGTTCAATAAAATTTATAAATTAATTACGTCATGTATATTTTTGATAAATAGAAGTTGTTGATCCCCTCATCATTGCAGAGTACAAAACTTGAAAAGTATACAAGCTAATAAGAAAAGTCACATAATCGGGGAATTCCAGATATTTATTAGTAAATAATTTAAGACCGATACAGTGACGGCTCGCGGGGTGACTCATGGTACGGCCGAGGTAGCAATACAGATAGGTAGGGTCGGTTGCAAAGACGGCTGGCGGCGTGATCTATCTGTATTACCATCTCTGCTACCTCGGCCGTACCAGAGTCGCCCCGCGAGCCGTCACTGGTCCGATAATTTATAGAGTATTAATTGGAAATTGTTTTTTTTTGTTTGTTTTTGTTTAACGTTCGGCTGTTTATTATCTATTCCACAATTTTTTTTTATAGAAAACATTTTTAGGTCTGCTTTTTAAACAGTATTTACCCACTGGTATCCCACTATATTGCCAATTAAATACCGGTACCCCCAGCACAGTGGTCCAGCTACCCTAACAAGCTGGCCAAAATCCCAAATGAACTTACATTCATGCAGAAATTGGTATATAGGGATTTTTGACGTCGCTGACTACAAGTCCTAATTCAAAATTACTATAAACACAACGGCGGATCCAATATGGTGGCAAAATATGTGGAAATGACATAAAAAATTGATGAAAATTAGTATGTGGGGGTTTTCGAAGTAGCAAATTACAAATCTAAAGTTAAAATCATTCTAAACAAAATAGCGGATCCAATATGGCGGCAACATATGTGGAAATGATATAAAAAGTGATGCAAATTAGTATATGGGGGTTTTCGAGGTCGCAGATTACGTGAAAATGAATTTAAACAAAATTGATGATCCATTTTTTATTCAGCAAGTTTTTCAATTTTTTAAACTTCAAATAACTCCCATAGAAACAATTTAGTGTTAAGTGTGATATTTCATTAATTTTGGGAGGTGAAAAGCTACTCAAAAATGAAATAAAAAATGATGATTATTGTGGGTATCTTAATAATGAAACGTCGTATTTTAGAAATAAAATTATTTTTTGGAAGAGCTTAATATTGTAAGAAACATAATGCAATATAATTTTCCACATAGGCCTTCTGTATGCTTTGTACACAAATATGAAACATTTATATTCGCAAGCCGTATTATTATGCATTCAAAACACTCACTACATCTTACGACTTTAACGGCTCATCATGGACTATGGGGTACGACTTTATTTAAATTATTAATATTTTATAATGCTAACCACGTTTATCTTTCAAACTACCTTAGTTTTGAAGCTTCTTTTCGACTTTGCAATTTAGGATTTTGGCCAGATTTTGAGTGCAGCTGGACCACTGTGCAGTGGCGTAACTGTAATGAGGCAGAGGAGGGAACTGCCTCCGAACCCTGGGTCTAGAGGGACCCTGGCCTGATTCGGGGTATAATATATTGAATTTCAATGCAGATGAGGTTATGTCATGTCGGCGAGGTTTTACTTTGCACACATTTTGTATTTTTTAATTGATTATTAATTGGCTTGTAACTCAGGTACGATATTTTATTGCTAAGTCTCGTCTATAATAATTGTCGTAAATCTGCTGTTCTCTAATTGGAAATTTGAGTCATAAAAAGGGACATAATAGAGTGAATAACGTGTCTTTGTAATTGAAAATTAATTTGACTTTGCAGTAACATGAAGACAATGCATGATGACCATAATTGCAGTTCTTACAGAAATTGCTTTAGGAATTCTACATTAACATTTTAACAAATTAATCTTAAGCAATATGTCCAATCAAAATCATTTGAACTTTGCAGTAACTAAAATGGCTAGCTGACCAAAAATACACTTTTTCCAAAATTGCTCTACAAATTTTACATTGATTTCAATAGATGATTGGAATTTTGACATAGTGATATAAAAGAGCCGACAACAGAACTTTGGGTTGGAATATGCTCTACTTTCATCACTATTGTATTTAAACTTCCGGCTAGATTCGCCACATTCAACATAGTAGCAGAGAAAGATTACGCAGAGTTCAGAAGCCTTTACATACATTAATTTTATAAGGTAGAAAGTAAAAAGAAATAAGGCATCAGTTTTAAAAACTTTTTAAACATTACAACCTATAATATAGGGCAATATTTTTAAGACTAAAACGAAATAATATAATTTAAAGGACTGAAGGACTCGATCGATGGCCCTTTCTAACATATGTATGTTTTGTATGTATGTTGGAATAAAGTTCATGTATGTAATATAATTTTAAAAATGTCCATGTGGCCATCATGTTACTTTCTTTATTTGAGAGTATAAAATGGGTTTTTCGGATGTTTTGCATTTTCGTGGATTTTTTTAAAGTCTGATTTCGAACAAAAATTATTCATTATCGCAAAAAAGTCAAAAACTTTCCATTCAAAATTTTTTCTCGAAAATCAAAGAGTTTACGAAATTCATCCATCAACAAAAGATTGTTATCTTAAATAGATGAATAATCATTTTTGTAATAGAGAGAGACAATACATTTATTGAGACACTTTTACAAATGACCTCAACAGGCAATTTAAAAATGTCTATTAGATTTTGAGACACAGTGCCCATAAAATGACAAACTTAGAGATAGGTCGACACAGCACACGGACATACAGACCATTTTCCAAAAAAATAATTGTTTTCGGGAGCCTCAAAATTAATATTTTCATGAACATTTTCAATCTCGAAAACAATACTGTACGGCGAAAGTTAAAATATGTTTAACATTTTAAATGATGTGCAAGTCTATACTCTTTAGAATAGTAGAACACCAATTTGGAAAAGGAATTTAATTTGGAAACTAATATTACTATAACACATAAAGTAAAATAACCTTTTAACAACAACGAAAAGGTGTAAAACTTGCTATCTTAAGTTTTCATTAATCCTACGTTTCCAGTCTTGAAGCAAATTATTTTGGCAAATAATTTGACTTAATGATTCGTAAATTCAAAAATGTTTTGAAGAATTGGAAGCATTTGTACCGGTGCGATCAATAAATATATTTTTGCCAGAAAATGCGCATTACTTATATAATGGGCCCATACAACAGATATGGTTTCAAACTACATTATAAAATCTATTGGTAGCTTTTGGAGATTTGTTGTATGACAATAATGAAAATTTCAAGTTATAATCCCCAAGAGATTATTTCTTGGGAATTACTTGCTTACGATTATGTCGCCCTACAATTGTGTTTGGACGACGCTCGCTAGACCGTGAAATGGTTGGGTTGGGCAGGGTTTGGTGTAAACGCTACAGCAGTAGTGTTTTTTTTTATAACTTCTCACCCGCCACCACCGATGCGAAAAAAAAATAACCACAATATATATTCTAATACGGTTCTCACGCTCGCGCTTTAGTGGGGTGCAGACGTATAATAGCCTCTCTCTTTTAGAATTGCAGGCGCAACCTTGAATGTATTAGATATACGGAAATAGCACTGAGTTAATTTACCCTCGCTGTAAGCTGGGTTGCCTGTAGTCATACTAATTTGATTTAATCCCCCTCTCGCGGGCGTTTAGCGTACTTTTGATGGATACCCTACCGTTAAAAGTCAAGGTCGGATAGTTCATTCGGTTGCCTAGGGTGATAGTTTAAAAATGCTATTAATAAGTTTGATTATAGAAGTAACGAAATGATCTCATTACAAATTATAAAATAGTTGTTAGAGCTAAAAAAAAAAACAATAATAACATAAAAGTAGTGTCTACAATCAAACTTTTTATTTTAAAACTGGTAATAATTCCTTGCTGAAACATTTAAACGAGGGTTGGAATAAATCAGTTTCATACTAATACTCATTATATATGCGCGACAAGCGATAAACTGGAGAGTTTAGAAAATAATTACTATTGGGAATAGGGTAAGTAAAAGTTCTGCTATTTCGTGATGTTAGTCTGGGGACTAACTAAGTTGAACTGATTTAGAATTAAAGTGTTGTCTATAGAGTAATGAATAAGTTTGTAAAGATGACAAAGAGAAACATATATATGTCACACATGTACCGACAGAAAATTGAATTCAATTAATAATTCATTATAAGATATGTCATAGCGATAAACGTTATATTTCACATAATGTAAAAGTATCGAAGAAATCGTTTTTGAATGCTTTCAAGCAAACTAATATATTTAGCGTACATAGAAGACCATATAACGGAGCAGTATGTCAATTTACTTAAAATATATGTGGAGAAAAGAGTTTTTAAAACATCAATATTTGTAACGCTCTGCAGTTACGCATTATAAATCCCCAGATTCTCCGACAGTCTTGAACCAGTTTGCTAATATGTGTACCAAAAGTTAAGGTACTATCGAAAGTTATGCCTAAATCGTTTACCTCTGTGCATCGATTAATAGTAATATCATCATTTTTATAATTATTGAAAATGGTATTTACTTTTCGGGAAAACAATAATACATAACATTTAGGTATATTTAATAATAATTTAGTATTAGTACACCATTGACTAATAGTATTCAGATCACTTTGAAGTTTTGTGCAGTCAGCATTAGATTCCATTATGTTATAGATTTTTAAATCGTCAGCGTAAATTAATACTGGGCATTTTAGGTCTTCACTTATACCATCAAAATATAAAAGAAATAGAAGAGGTCCTAGATTAGATCCCTGAGGCACCCCACTAGTTGCCGTATACCATTTTGATCTTATACCACTAATCTCTACCAGTAATTGTCGGTTACTTAAATACGATATTAAAGTATTAATTATATCGGGTGTGTATAAATATGCGTTATTATTCGTTATTAATTTACAGAAAACCCTGTAATTTCGATAGTATGACTAGTTTAAAAATTATTTGTCAGTGTGCGCTATCTTTCTATCTCAAACTTGTATTTTTAACACTTCTTAAATAGCAGATTTTTATAAAAAATACGTTCGGTAACGTGACACCCGCTTATGTCACTTTGACACAAATAATTCATTCAAACTTGCTAGTTCCAAGTTTGTGCCAATTCTGCTTTTGTCATTATTATCAGTTTGTATTCGTGCCCGGGCTTCAATGCATTTGTTCAATTACAATGGATTTTACTATTTACTCATAATCTGTTTTACCTTGCATCTGTAAATAAACCCCGCTCTATCTATCTTTTACCTTCTACTCTGAAGCATAAAATTATTGATAAACAAGGCAGCTCGTGAATGCCATGTTGCCAAATGTACATTTCTTTTAAATGGCTCCTGATGGCCTATGAGGCATGGTAGAACATTTTTTCATCGACCTTTTCTATTTAGAATTTTAGGAAGAACATCGCCACGTGTATATTATCCACCAATTTATACACATCCGATATTTTGATTTATTCCATAATCATAAAGGCGACAGATTAACAAACTGTGATCAAGCTTGTCAAAAGCTTTCTTTTCGCCCACTGCTAACACCAACATTCTGTTAAGAGCGCCGATTGCCCATATGAGTCGAAATGCTAATATAATCATAAATGATTGCTAATTGTAAATAAGAATTAACTATTTGTAATTATGATGTATACTTTTCGTTTTGTTTTTAGTAATTAGGAAATTTTTGTTCTATAATCATTATTATTATGTATATTTTTGTATTATGTATTTTGTCCTTTTTGGTTAATCTGTTGGACAATAAAGAAGCATTATTATTATTATTATTTTATTATTATTATTTAGCGAGATCAGTATATACCACATCAACTTGTTTACCAGAATCCATAGCTTCTGACACTAATTGAGTTAAGTTACACAAATTAGTAGTAGTGTATCTTCGTTTTAAAAAGCCGTGTTGTTGTATAGTCAATTTACCTTCGAAAAACAATACAGAATCGATATTGGACGATAATCTTCCACTTTTCCATATTTTCGGGAACACACCATTGTGTAATTCTTCGTTTGAAAATGCAAGTTAGTGGTTCACATAACACTTCCGAACAATCACGCACAATAAGTTCTGGAATCATATCGAGGCCCATAGTAAATTTTGCTTTCATATGTCCTAACTGTAGTATAACATCAGCCGAATTGATCTAAAAATTTCCAAGTTGGCACTAGTTTCGATGAACATCTAAGTTGTCAGAAGAACAGGATGCATATGTCTTGCTGAAGCAAAACTATCAACAATTTTGACTAGTTCACTCAAATCGGCATCTTGATAGGTCATGTCTCCTGGTATACGTGTTGAATTATTTTTGTTATTGATGTAATTAAATAATAGATTGGGTTATTGTCCAATTAGACTTTCAGTATGCTTGATATATTCCTTATGTGCAGCAGAAATATTGTATTTGCAGGATCTTCTTAATTCATAATATTGCCTTTTATGATGAGATAAATGATATCTAAAATACAGTTTTCTAAACTTATGTTTTAAACTTAGTTGTTTTCGAATTTCCTGATAAATCCATGGTGCATACTTTTGTGAAGACGTGTTTTGTGTAGTTTTTGGAACATGCCGTTCAAACAGAAGGTAAATATGCCGATAGAGAATCTCACAAGCTTCATCAACATCAGAACTTTTGTACAAGCTACTATGTAAATATTTTTTTAATGTATCCAAATGATCAGACGATGTGTTCTTTACGTAACCTGGTATATTAAAATCGCTTACAATTATTATGTTTTGGTTGACAAATTGTTGTTCGATTTGTTCAAAAAATAAGTTATAAGTCTCCGCACTTACCGCAGGTTTTACATAAACACATACAATTATACCGTGTGTCTGGGATAAGGGGCGAACATAGGGATTTAACATGTAAAATTAAATATGTGTAATTATTAGCTCCCCTATTAATTTTAGAGAAAAATCGTAAAGGAATATTTTTTAGAGAATTAAAAATTGTATATGTATCATCCATTTAATTTACGTTTGTATTAGAATCCACCTCAGAAATAATAAAAATAAGTTTAACCATTTACCATTTAATAAAAACCCTTGCCATGACTTTGACAAATGTCATGTTATGGTGAGAATAATTTTGCTGGTCAAATATCAATTCACGCATTTAAATTACTATTAACAATAATGTGAGTTATTCCAATGAAGAGAGCGTATTCATTATCAAAACGTTTTGCAGTGGCGTCAGCTTACTCAGAGTTCGTGACATTACATGCAAACGGAACAGAAGAAACAACGATGAATTTGAAGAAACAGTTTTGGGTTTGATAAATGCTGAACCAACAACTAGCTTTCGATGCATTGCTCGTAAGTGCAACGTGTCTAAATTCTCTGTACAGGAAATTCTGAAGAAGCATGGTTATCATTCTTAAAAACATCAATGCCATCAGAAGATACTGTTAGTGGATGAAGAAAGGAGGCGTGTATTCTGCGAAATAATGCAGGATCGATCAAATACAGACCATAATGAATGCTAATAATTTACTTCCATAGAACAATAAAACAGTAAACATTCAGTTTTTTAATAGAAAGACACCAATCGTTAATTTAAATCAGAGCACCAAATTTCTTGGGATTGCTGAGGATGAGCATCTCCCTGGCATGTTGATTATGTGTGTTGTAAATTAAATAGTGCTTACTATTCTTAAACTAAAACCAATTTTACCACCAGAGTCAATCATAACTCTCTACTACTCATAGGTATATCCTTATCTCTCCTATAATATACAAGCGTGAGAAAGAAGTCATATTCACAAGATATTCATAGCCCAGAAAAGAATATTAAGATTAATTTTTAACGAAATTAGATTGAAGACTTGCCGTAGTTTATTTAAGAACAACATACTTACATTAATATGCATTTACATATTTAAAATAGCAACATTTGCTGCGAATTAATAGACTAACTAAAAACTAAACTAAGCTTAACTTTTTGTAGTCTGTCTGTTTTACCGAAGAATGCTAGTTCACACTGTACAACGAGCCAAACGGTATTGTTCATAGTAATTACAATGCGTGAATTGATATCTGACTAGCAAACTTATTTTCACTATGACATGACATTTGTCAAACTCATGGCAAGGGTTTTTTTTAATGGTACATTGTTCAACTTATTTTTATAATTTCTGAGGTAAATTCTGGTACAAACGTAAATTAAATGGATGATACATTTACAATTTTTAATTCTCTAAAAAATATTCCTTTACGATTTTTCTCTAAAGTGAATGAGAAAGCTAATAATTATACATATTTAATTTTACATGTTAAATCCCTATGTTCGCCCCTTATCCCAGATAGTCGGTATAAGTGATATGATTAAATTGTACAGCTTCTAATGCATTAAATATATTGGGAAACAGTTCACTATTGGTAACTTCTTTGTGTAGCCATGTCTCAGTAATAATATAAATGTCATGATCCTGTGATAATACATTGCTATAAAATTCTACTATTTTTCCATTTAAACCACGCACATTCTGATAAACAAAGTTTAAATATGTCGGTTTTTCGCAGTGTTCGGTGCCATTTAGGTTTTTCGTTTTTTAATGATCTTTGGGGTATTGTTTAAAAACCTGATTATAAGATCACTTTCACCTAAGGATTCGCGCCTTTTAAGTTCGGTGACGACTTTATTATATTCTTCTCGTTGAAGTGGAGTCTTATCAAGACCAACTTTATAATTCCTATCCAATTTATTTCGATTTTTCATCACAGTTGGCACCATCGATGTTTGTGCCAAAATTATTTTTAGTGGACGTACATTATTACCCTTTTGACCCAATCGAAAACATTTTTTAACACATTTATCAATAGTTTGTAACATTGTATCAACTTTAACAAAATCATTATTATTACTGCTATTATTATCAGTATTAGAATCTGCTGGAACTTCTGGTAAATTATATATAATTAAGTTACTCTCTCTACGCCTGCGGTCTTCCATTTCATTAATCACACTGAGATTCGCAGAACCATTAATTTGGGACAATGTTTGTTCAATATTATCAATTTTTGTTGTTAATTTTTCAAGATTGCTACTTAATTTGGCGTTTTCATTCTTAATATTCGCCATATCAGATATTAAAAATTTTTAATTCATTGTTTTGTGTTGATAACTTGTCATATTTTAATGTAAATACGTTAATTGATTGTTGCAATTCTTTAACACATTTACACAGATCATTTATAACCGTGTCGTTACCAGAATATACAATATCAGCGACACAGGGATGATTCTTTCTGCATCTAGGATGCCAGTACTTATTACATTTAACACAAGTTGTTTTAGTTTTTATTTATTTATTTATTTAAAATATATACGGGAAACCCCTTTTTACAAAGAAAATACAATTTGTAATTGTGAAAAAAAAGAAAAACTACAAAATTCTACCGCTATTAATCTAAGGTTATTAAATCATGTAAAAGTATGTATATAATATGTGCGTGAGTATAAAAGTGATACAATTTATATTAGTGATATAAACAAAATAATATATAGCATATAACTAATTGAAAGCATTGCGTTTAATGGTATATTTAAAACTTTCGAATGTGCAGTGGAATAGATTAAACCATTTGTAATTGTTATATTTATTCGCGTACCTCATAACCGGGCCATGGAGTTATTATGACTAAAATTGGTAGTAAAAACTTGCTCACGGAATAACGGCCGAGATCGTAGTAAACGATAATTGCCGGTAATATAAAAATCTAAGTGTTCTAAAATATATGAACAATCTATAGTGCCGTTAATTAGCTTGTGTAGGAGACATAAGTCAGAAAGAATTCTACGATCATCCAGAGAGTGCATATGTAATATAGTTTTTATATTAGTGTAGTTACCAGAGGTATGCGTAATACCCAATTTATATTCCATTAAGCGGAAAAATTTGTTTTGGACACAATCAAGAGATTTGATATTGGATAGTGTATAAGGTGACCATATTACAGATGCATACTCCAGATGACAACGAACTAAAGCGCAGTACAATGTTTTTAAACATTCAACATTAAAATATTTTCCAACATGCCATACAAACCCCCACATTCTTAAAGCTTTGTTTCTAATATGTGTTATGTGTGAATTGAAGGATAATCTTTCGTCAAATAGTACTCCCAAGTCATTAACTTCAGTCACGTGCGCAATAGGAATTGAATCAATCGCATAAATGAAGTTAGTTATATTTGACCTTCTCTTAAAAGATATTGAATAACATTTATTTGTATTTATTGAAAGTCTATTTAATATACACCATTCATTTATACGATTGATGTCGTCTTGAATTAACCTACAGTCCTCAATACAGTTTACACATCTAAATATTTTCAAGTCATCTGCGTACAAAAGAAAGTTACAATTTTTTATTACATGATGAATGTCACTGATGAACAATAAAAACAAAATTGGCCCACAGTGAGAGCCTTGCGCTACATCCGACGTGACCTCAATGTCATCCGAAATAAAATTTTTGATACATACCCTTTGGGTTCTATTTTCTAAAAAGGATTGAATCCATGAAAGTGTTAAATTATTAAAACCTAAACCACATAATTTAGTTAATAAGACACGATGACTGACTCTATCGAACGCTTTTTGGAAATCTGTGTATATCGAATCGACTTGATTGTTCTGTTCCAAAGAATTAGACAAGTACTGCTTATAACAAAGAAGGTTAGTTACAGTTGATCTTTTTGCAAGAAATCCGTGTTGTTGCGAAGGAATTATATGAGAAGACATATGAGCTAAATCTTTGGCAACAAATTTATCGAGCATTTTTGGTATTGTTGATTGAATGCAAACTCCTCTGTAATTCACAACTTGGTTACGTTCACCAGATTTAAATATCGGTATTGCATAGCTTAGCTTCCATTTATTTGGGAATATGCCTAACTGTAATGATTTAGACATTAGATCATAAATAGGACCAGATAAAGAATAAATACAGTTTAACAAAATGTAATTCGATAATCCATCAGGCCCTTCACGTTTGCTAGGTTTAAGGTGTAAAATGAGATCAAATACCTCTTCTTTAGTCACACTAAGTTTATAATTATTGACAGAATTTTCAATGAGAGCAGTGCATGAGGACTGGTTATTATCAGTGGTATAAACCGAAGAGAAAAATTGTGAAAACTGATTGACTATATCCTCACCTTTGGATGCTGTGGAATGATCATACTCCATTAAGGAAGGAATTGCATTATCTTTTTTTTTATTTCTGACATATTTCCAGAAACCTGATGGATCGACAGTAAGATTTGATTCAATACCTGCTAAATAATTTTTATAACAAGCTGCAGATAGCGATTTGCATTTAATGCGTAAATTGGAAAACAGTGCATAATCAAACGACGAATTTGTCTCTTTGAAACGTTTATGAGCCTGTTTTTTGAGACGTAACGTTTCTTTAAGTTCATTTGTCATCCATGCAGGGTAATTCGTCTCAGAGGGTGTTACACGAATAATAGATGGAACAAAAGTATTTAGACCATAATAAATGATTTCGTAAAATTTGTCAACAATTCTATCTATGTTCATACAATCTAGTAAATTTAACCATTCATTCGAATAGAAAAATGAATTATAATATAAATTTAAGGCCTCAAAATTGGCGAGATGATACAAATATATTTGTTGGGTAGTTTGCAATTTCTGGTAATTTGTATGAGAAAATGAAATTTCATATGCCGAATGATGTTCACTTAAATTTAATAAAGCATCATCAGACAGTCTGGATGTAGCATTAGGAATATTTGAAAAGAATAAGTCTAAGAATACACCCCTTGAATTTGAGATGGTATTTATTTGAGGTAAATTTAAAAAATTATAACTATTGATAATGCAATTAACTTTTAAATCTGAGGGATTAATAGTATGGGCAATCGCCCCGTCCTTATTCCATTTGACGGAAGGCAAGTTATAATCACCGCAAATGACTGCTTTAGGACTGGTATAATTATCTAACATCTTTTCAAGGAGTACAGTATGGTTGGTGTACTTATCAATAGACGACCCGGGCGCGATATAAACACCTCCAATAATTATATTGAAACTTGGTAAAGTAAACGAAACAAAAATGTGCTCAATTTCTGAATTGCTTGCAATGAGAGATGATTGCCACTGGATTGCCGCACAAGCCGATGCACTTATACTCAGGCATGTTGTATTTGTAGGATATTTTTCTTTTGCGTAGGGAAAACAAATCACAAATTTTCACGTTGCGCGGTCGATCGCAACGACTTATTATAGACAGGCAGAGGAAAGTAGACCACGGAAAAGATTACACAAGAGAACAAAGGGTGAGAAGCAAGAATTTGATACAAATTGCTATTATTATTTTGAATTTTAAATTTTAAACGAGCAGTGAATATAAATTGTTCACAAATTTATATCGAAAAGGCCGAAATCACTCCAATCATGGCCACGCATGTCAGCGACAGAAGAAATATGGGATATAAAATATGTGCAGGTACATGCGGTTGTTAATTCTTATTTAGTAAACTACGTCTGAACCTCCAAATTAATTGTTCTGTAACTCATACAATATAAGAATCACTGATTCAACTAGCGCTGTGTAAAAATTGATAAAATTTCAATTGGTATTTACCACAGTATTTAGAAATAATTTCACTGCTCACTCACTGACACTGTTGTTACCTTTTGAATCATCTGCCGCTACACTTGCTGTATTTTCGAACTTTTTCACAAATTTGGAAATTGTTGATACAGACGGAATTGGTCGATTGTTAAATGTAACCGAAAATAAGTCACGAACTCTGCGTAAACTGACGCCACTGTAAAATGTTTTAATAATGAATACCCTCTCTTCATTGGAATAACTAAGATTATTGTTCATCGTAATAACTAGAATTGATCTCTGACTTGCAATATTATTATTTTCACTATAACATGAAACATGACATTTGTCAAAGTCATGGCAAGGGTTTTTATTAAATGGTAAATTGTTAAACTTATTTTTATTATTTCTGAGGTGTATGCTGGTACAAACGTAAATTAAATGGATGATACATTTACAGTTTTTAATTCTCTAAAAAATATTCCTTTACGATTTTTCTCTAAAATGAATAGGGGAGCAAATAATTACACATATTTAATTTTACATGTTAAATCCCTATGTTCGCCCCTTATCCCAAACACTCGGTATATATCTTACAGATTACAGACTACTTACACAGCGCATTAAATATTGGTGTACGTCAGGTCCATCTGGTCGTTAATTAATGGAATTCCCGGATTAGCGCGGGCTTTGTGGATTTCTAGAGATTCTAAGAGGTTCATTTTACGTCCATTTTCGGCGAAATGTATAACAGAAAGTACATCCTCATCTTCAATGAGGTGTTTTGTCAAACTTTTGACATTCTTTTGATGAGGATGTACTTTCTGTTATACATTTCGCCGAAAATGGACGTAAAATGAACCTCTTAGAATCTCTAGAAATCCACAAAGCCCGCGCTAATCCGGGAATTCCATTAATTAACGACCAGATGGACCTGACGTACACCAATATTTAATGCGCTGTGTAAGTAGTCTGTAATATCCCTTCGTTGGATTACAGATGGGTTTCTATCGAGATATTACCACCCGCTTCGGTGCACCAGTAGCATCGCATCTCAAACAATGGTCAACACTCAACACCAAACTGGCTAACATCAAGAACCGTAGAATTTTTCTTTTAGAATGCAGAAGGAACAATGTCATACCCACTCGTGTCACACAAAACATCAGATCTACCAGCAATCTTCTGGACACAAACAACCACTCACTAGGACAACAAATTTTCAACTTTAACAATAGGTTAGGGAACCGAATTTTAAACTTCGAGATAAAAATTACCTGTTCTGAGCTCAAACGATTGGATAAAAAACTCATTGTTTTGATTAATGTGGTTAAATCCGAACTGCCCAACAACATAATCGATGAGTTTCAGACCAGGCAATTTTTATCTTACAACAAACATTTTAACAAAATCAAACAGAGCAATGTTGTTAAGTTAAGTAGATTAATTAGTAACGTAAAGAGACAGACAAAGTTTAGGGATAATAGCAAATGGTTCAGGAATCTCACGACGACTGAGATTCCCGAAGGAGTGTCGGATTTTTTGTCACTGGGTCCTAAATTCAGTGTCCCTATTAATAACAAAGAGCTGGATATCCCCAGACTCCTTGCTAACGTAGAATCCATCCTCGAATCCACTCCTTCGGAGTCTCAGAACGTCGTGCGTGCCCGTTGCACCAACATAATCACAAATCATCTCCACTCTTCTTGCTCCGTGGGCTCCGTGGATGGTGCTTGGAATGAATGCAGGCGCTTCATTAAAGACAATCCTCAACTCTGTGTTCTTAACGCAGATAAGGGTGCCGTTACTGTGGTGATGGACAGGGATGACTATAATCGTAAGGCCGAATTGCTCCTGTCGGATGCGGAAGTCTATACAGTTTTGCGCAACGATCCAACATCATCGACCCAACGAAAATGCAACGAACTTATCAAAAGTTTAAAAACTAAAGGTTGCATCGATGCTCAAGTGGCAAAAAAACTGACCACATATAATGCTACGTCTCCGAAACTGTATTTACTTCCTAAAATTCACAAGCCCGATTGCCCCCTTCGTCCCATAGTATCGTCTATCAACACCCCTACGGATTGTCTGTCTGCATTCATTGCTAGCATCCTCTCCACGGCCCTAGGCGGCGACAATGAGTATGATGTTAGAAATTCCTTTGTTTTTGCAGAGGAATTTAATGATTATGTGGTGCCACCAGGCTATGAACTGTTGTCTCTGGACGTTGTTTCTCTCTTTACTAACATCCCTTTAGATTTAGTTATATCAATTATAGAACAGAAATGGGACCAGATTTCCCCACATTGCACCTTTGACCTCGAGTACTTCATTATTACCGTTACGTTTGTTTTTGGCAATAGTTATTTTTCCTTCAACAACAAATTTTACCGTCAAATTTTTGGTACCCCCATGGGTTCTTCTTTAAGTCCGATCATTGCAAACATAACGATGAATTTTCTTCTTGACCAGGTGTTACCCACATTACCTTTGGAAATACCATTCATTAGGAAGTACGTTGACGATCTGATCTGTGCTGTCCCTGCTAACCAAAAAGAGAATATCTTGAATATATTCAATAATTTCAACCACCATCTTCAGTTCACAATGGAAGAGGAAACCAACAGCAGTGTTCCTTTTTTGGATACCTTGTTAGTAAGGAGGGATGACAATGTTATCATTTTAGATTGTTACCAAAAACCCACTGCCTCGGGCAGATATATCAATTATTACTCCAATCACCCTTTCAACCAAAAAAAGAACATCTTGGTTGCCATGAAGAACCGTGTAAAAAACATTTGTCATCCTTCCTTACTAAACAAAAACTTACAAAAACTAACTTCCATATTCATCAACAACGGTTACCCCCCGCTGCTAGTCAAAAAACTGATCTACAGTGGCATCACAGATCCGGTCGTCCGTATTACTCCTGATCCTAATGATCAAATCGAACAACCTACATCCCGTCAATACAGAAAAATCATCGACGTCCCCCAGTTAACTTCCAAATTAATTCAAACTTTAAAAAATGACAAAATTCGCATTGCCAGATACAATCCCAAACCCCTTAAATTACTTTTCTCAAAAATGAAGGACATGACACCAGTAGGTCAACGTTGCAATGTGGTTTACTCTGTTCCTTGCGGAGACTGTAGTAAGTCTTATATTGGTCAGACGGGACAGTGGTTGCGATCCAGACTCACCCAACACAAAAGCGACATAAAATTAAAAAAGGCATCGTGCGCACTCTCTGTACACGCTAACACAGAAGGCCATTCTGTCAACTTGGTGGTGCGAGTGTGTTGTGCTCAGAACCCAATTACAAAAGCAGACTTTTCCTTGAAATGTCTGAGATAGTTAACACCGAAAGTGTCATGAATTTCAAAACAGACACTGATGGGCTGAGCACCATTTACTCGTACCTCCTTAGTTGCAAAAAGTATTTGCCGCTACGCTTGGATGATTCTGACTAGTTTCCATTGTTACCGTTTCTCATTTTCACAAATTCTCCCAAAATTCAATTTCGGCCCAACCTCTCAAAATTCATTTTATATAATATCATCATATTACAATTAATTTTTTAACCCTTGCTCTGCACTCAATTTAATTTTCTTAAATAATTTTCTTAAATAATTTTCTTAAATGATTTTCCTAAATAATTTTCTTACATATAATTTTACAGATTAATTTTCTGTTGATTTAATATCATATTATTATCCAATAATTAATAGTCAGCATGTTCGGCTCTTTAAAAAAGAAAAAAAGGTTACTCTTTGTTATTCTCAGCCATTACAGAGTTCTTTTTCTCAACACTTTTCCATAGATTGAATTTCAATATGTAGATTCAATAGACAATTAAATTAGTTTTAACTCGCTCCACCGGTTGCGAAATGTCGCTTCCGTATCACCAATTAATTTACTGTTAAATTCCCTAGTTGGTTGCCCTGTTGAGTGGAGTACCGGTTTTGGAGTAGCTGCATTGACGTTGGCTGCACGTTTGACACGTCGATTTTTCCGTTGCTATATTCAACTCCTTCGGCTCTCCGAAACCGACATTCCATCTCTGATATGGCGTCCATCTTGGTTCAATTACCATGTTAATTAATCAAGTTTTTTAATCTGTTCACGCGTAATGTTCTCATCATCCATCATTGTCCCTTGTGCTTCTATGTAACTTCTTAAAGATGTTTCCAATATTCACGGTTGCTAGTTTTACTAAAAACTCACTATTTAGTAAGTATAACATAAATATTGTAGGTTATGTTAACTAATACCACGTGTTGATCGTTTCACTTAGAGCCCTGATGAAGCTGTAAATAAACGGCGAAATATTGGCAGTAAATAACAAGAGTTTTCCTACCAGAGCCAAGCCGCACACCCGTTACTTAAATTCGGTTTTATATTTATATATATATATATATATATATATATATGTTACGGTTAATATGATTAATGCTGCAATTATGCATAATTACCAGTCATTATGTATAATTACTTCCAATATTGGAGAATTTAATAAAGTTATAGCAATTTATTAAATATGCTGGTCATTTTAAATATTATCCGGGGCTCATTGGTATGTTTGATAACTTTCGTCATTTAGTGCTGTTGTATTGCTGTTGTACCAAAACCTAACTCAATCTAACCGAACCTAACCCAACCTAACTGAACCTAACCCAATCTAACCTAACCTAACCTTACCCAATCCAACCTAACCTAACCTAACCTAACCCAACCAAACCTAACCTAACCTAACCTAACCTTACCCAATCCAACCTAACCTAACCTAACCCAACCTAACCTAACCTAACCTAACCTAACCTAACCCAACCGAACCTAACCTAACCTAACCTAATTTACTTTCTCGTACTTTGTAACGGAGAAAGTAAACATGAAAAACAATTCTATCAAAAAGTTATACATATTAATAATAAGTATAATTATTTATACTTCCCAATTTATCATATTGACCGTAACATCTACACGTATTAACAAATAAACTTTGATTTGATTTATATTTTTTTGTCCTAAAATTTCAATTAATCAAAATGCCAGTAAGTATTAGATATTATTCATAATATCCAGTATGTTTGATAAATTAAGCATATTCTCCAATATTATTGGGAATTATACATAGTCGCCAGTAATTATGCATAATTTCTAATTTATCATATTAACCGTAACATATATATATATATATATATATATATATATATATATATATATATATATATATACCGGGTGACCCAGGGTTCTGTAAAAGCCCCATAACTTATTTGTTTTTTGAGATATCGACTTCTAGTTTTCTTAAACTGGTACCCACACTTATTCTGCATATTTTAAAAATATGTATGTTTTTGTACAGGGTGTCCCAATATACATAACAGATCAAAGTTATGTTTTTTTAAATGGAACACCCTATATTTTATACTTTATTTTCAACCCTCTTGAGAAGATGATAAAAATAGTATAAGATAGTATAGGTCTATTATGGACGATTGGTTAGTTATGGGCAAACTTGTGGCAAAAACAAGGACACTTGAAAAAATTGCAGAAGCGCTCCTAGCAAAGCTAGCGTCATTTTTTATACACTAAAGAATTTTCCACATCATGAAGAATAATACAAATCGGCTTTGGTTCTTTTTTGTTCATACTGCTATACAGGGTGTCAACATACGCAAAATATTGGATAACTATTTTTTTTCAAATGGAACACCCTATATATCTTGCCACCAATGCATGGAATTTTTAATAAGCTTTCCAATGATGTACAATTTGTATAATGAAATATTAAGGATTCTTGAGATTTATCCATAAAAATATTTTTGTTTTGTCACCTCCTGCTCATTTTTGGATTTTCAGCCAAAACTATGCATTTTCTGAAAAAATTATAAGAGACCAAAGTTGTAAAGCGGAAAATTTTCGATCGACATGGGTCTTTCAACTTTTCCAATAATGCGTGTATTGTCCGCCAGAGTGCACAAAATCGCGACCGTATATGCATTTTAGCGTTTTTCTCAATTTTTTTGTTAATGAATTGCACTATACTTTATTTTCCACGCCCTCTAGCAGAAAAACGGATAATTATAGAATTATTTAAATGACCTACATCGATTGAAAATATTCCGCTCTACAACTCTTAAAAGAAGCAATTTTTGCCCAAAATGCATAGTCTCCGCTAAAAATCCACAAAACCATTAAAAAACGCAAAAATTGATACATACATTTTCAATTTGCATTTTCAGGGAAAACTATGCATTTTTGGCAAAAATTACTTCTATTAAGAATTGTAGAGCGGAACATTGTCAATCGACATGGGCCATTTTAATTTCCCTATAATTTCCCGTTTTTTCGCTAGAGGGTGCGGAAAATAAAGTAAGTGCAATTTATTAATAAAAAATTTGAAAAGATGACGCTAAAATGCATATACGGTCACGATTTTGCGCGCTTTGGCGGGCAATGCACGCATTATCTTAAAAGTTGAAACACCTATATCAATCGGAAATTTTTCACTCTACAACTTTGGTCTCTTATAATTTTTCCTGAAAATGCATAGTTTTGGCTGAAAATCCAAAAATCAGCAGAAGGTGGCAAAAGAAATATGTTTTTATTGATGTATCTCAAGAATCCTTAATATTTTGTTATACAAACTGTATATCATTAGAAAGCTTATTAAAAATGCCATAGATTGGTGGCAACTTATATAGGGTGTTCCATTTGAAAAAAAATAGTTATCCATTGTTTTGCGTATGTTGACACCCTGTATAGCACTATGAATAAAAGAGAACCAAAGCCGATGTGTATTTTTCTTTATGATGTGGGAAATTTTCTAGTGTATAAATAATAATGCTATCTTTGCTAGGAACGCTTCTGCAATGTTTTCAATGTGTACATGTTTTTGCCATAAATTTGCCCATAACTAACCAACCGTCCATAATAGACCCATAGTATCTTATACTATTTTTATCAGCTTCTCAAGAGGGTTGAAAATAAAGTATAAAATATAGGGTGTTCCATTTAAAAAAACATAACTTTGTTCTGTTATGCATATTGGGACACCCTGTACAAAAACATACATATTTTTAAAATATGTAGAATAAGTGTGGGTACCACTTCAAGAAAACTAGAAGTCGATATCTCAAATAGCAAATAAGTTATGGGGCTTTTACAGATCGCTGGGTCACCCGGTATATATATATATATATATATATATATATATATATATATATATATACCTGTAAAATTGTAGTTTAAATTACTTTATGTTTTGTTAATGGCAAGTTGAGTTGCCGAAACTATAGTCAACAATAAATAAAATTTGTGTTATAACAACAAAGTAAAAGTGTCTTATTATATTTACAACATGTATAACGAAGTAGAAGCCTCCTCCATAAACAATAATAATTTATGATATAAGTAACGTAATGAAGCTTTTTACATAACGAGAGAAAAGTTTGAAAGCACGAGCGACATAGGAACGAGTGTTCTCAAATTATCGAGAATACAGAAACAAATAACGTTACGTATGTCGTAGCTCGGTTTATTTTATCCCATTTCTATTTTGTTCATTTAAAAAATGTTTAATGAAAACAGTCAGAAAGCGAAATATTGTTTGTATGCCAATATCTCCTTAGCAACGAGTTGCGTTAAGATGCATTTAATAAAACTAGTGTTGTTAAGAATTTCTAACAGTAGTGTTGTTAAAGTTATCTTAATGTAACTCATTGCTAAAGAGTCATTGGCATGTTAACATTATAGGATAAAATAAATTACTTAAACGCACCGTTCTGTTTTCGATTTACAAGTTATTGTATGTTATAGTATAAGAGGTGTAAGTTAATGACTCAATCAGTTTTTAAATTAACATATCAACTTCATTTATATTTGTTATAAATATAATAAATGGTTAATACAATGTTATTATTTCTAAATATGTGTAATGTACCCGATAAATTGGAAACAGCAAATAGCCCATTAGTTGAAATTGAAACATTATTCTTAAATCATTTAATAATCATCGTTTAAAGTCCGTTGGATCAGTGTGATCATAAAGTAAATACCTTGCAGTTCAGAAACTGGACTTAGTTCCCTATGTTATGCGTTTTTCCAATTGGTTATTGTTCTCTACAATGAAGTAGGATTTTTGTGTTGAGAAGTGTATAGGAGAACTTTTTATATTTTTACAGTTGGTCTTAAGTTAACCCCGTTCGAAATCGCTACTACTAAATCTTTCTGGCAAAAGCTATATTTCGTTAAAATAATTTATACTTGTGGAAGTTCGGGCGTATTCTCAAATAGTATCGAGTTTTGAAATAAAACCAAATCTGAACGTGTTAAAGAAAAGTTTAATAAAACAACTACCATCCGCTCCCTGCCTAAACATTACACTGGCGCAGTCGGTAAACAAATAAGTGCATAAAGTGTTTTACGGTAGTTACTCGAATACCGAATAAATCGTCAACATACAACTACCCTCTTCACCGAGAGAAGCCAACCACCCGCAACTCAAAGAGAAAGCGAGCCACCTACAGCACCGAGAGGAAGTCAACCACCCGCAACCCCAAGAGGAAGCGAGCCATCCACATCAGCTAAGGGAATTCAACAATCCACATCCCCGAGAAGAAGCCAGCCACCCGCACACCCAAGAGGAGGAGTACCGTCCACAGGCTCACAAAGAGGCTACAACTCTACAACTCCTGAAGGAAGTGCGCACATCCCCTACAAGACGAGTGAAGGAGCTCATAGTGATAGTGTTGTGAGATACATCGCGACGGCGACGCAATGCCCGTAGTGATTTTCATCTTGGCTATCAGGTAAAGAAATAACACATAAATACCATTATTTTCTGCGACCCACAGTATTTTATTTTATCACATAAATAGCATTTTAATTAAACTTATTGTTTTCTAAATATAAATCGAAAACAATTTATTTAAGAAAAATGGAGACCTTAAATTTGGCATTTTTAACCCTATCTGAAGCTAGATTAAATAATACTCAAAATTAAAATCATGGTGATGGTTGCGACCGTTACTACGTGGTAATTCATTATATAATCACTGAATAAAACACTTACTGCTTCGTACGAAATTTCTTGTTCCGAACGCAATAGTGTCGGACAAACCCGTCGTAGTTTCGAAAAAAGATATTCTGAACATTTCCGCGCCTTTAGATTAAATCAAAATTCCAGTTCATTCTCTGACCATTCTTTAGAATGTAAACATTCATTCCCCGAAATCCAAAATATGAAAATTTTGCACAACTGTACAAAAGGTACAAAGCTTAACTTTCTTGAATCCGCCGAAATTTTCAGACTAAACAATAATTCCCTCGTTAATCTGTTGAACGAGCAGACCGATCTAATGTACTCACCGCTTTTCAAAATTCTTTAATCTCTTAATTATGTCTAAATCTTTGCACCTGTTTACTGTAAACCATTTTGTTACCCTCACCCTATTCTCGTACTGATGTAAATGTAACTTCTTCCATTAATTGTTTCACTTGATAATGACAGTAAAACGTCGAAACTTAAGTCGTGATATGTACGTATATGTAATATTTGTACATACATCAAATAAATTGTGGTAAAAAACATAGTAAGTGTTTTATTCAGTGATTACTCAAAATACAAATTTAGAAGATTTTATAGGACAGTGCAATAATGCTATGACTTTAGTAACTGAAGAGCAAAAGGCAACCTTATTAATATTCATAAAAAAACAGAATCACAGGCGATGCAGGTGCTCTTGTTAGATGTCGTATTACTAACACTTGGAACGAACTCAAACAATTACTTCCCGAGAATTTTCCACAGTAAAAATCTTACAATCATTTACAGTCAGAACGTACGTGCTGTAAACAGGAAAGTAATGAATCGGTAGCAAATTTTGTTAATAAAATCAGAAAGTTATATCATGAACTAATAAATTCTTTGGACATCACGTTGGCTGATGCAGTTATACAAGCTCAAGCAGATTTATTAAACAAACAATGTTTAAATGTTTTTATTTCCGGTCTGAGTTGAGATTTAGTTGTAATTTTAAAAGCGAATTTTAAGCAGCCAAATTTTAATAACCCTGCTCGGCAATCGTAAACACAAAACACAAATTTTAACAAAAATAGCGCAAGTTACACTTACCGACACGACCCAAATCCAAATTTCCCACCTCGACAATGCGATAACAATTCATTTCAAAATCCATCATTTTAAAAAAATTCTAATAATAGAACACCTACAGACCGGTTTAGAACTTTCAGGTCTCATCAGTGTAATCAGTTGCTGATCGGAAAATGGAGATTACTATTGGAATATAAATATTCCAAACACCGTTAAAGGTAGAAACGCCAAAGTGGCGGAATCTATTGCCTATGTTCACATTAATATTGTTATATTTGCCGCTGCTGGCAATGTCCATATCTTGTCGGTGTTAAAGCCATCCGGATTTGGTTCAGTACAGCATTCAGGCAATAGATTCCGCCACTTTGGCGTTTCTACTTCTAATAATAGATTCATAAATTCTGATTTAAGTTATTCTAAACAGTTTAATTTAAACTCTTTGGAGTCCGAAGTTGTGAACGAACCTCGGGCAGCATCTCAAGTTCCAGAACCAATTTTTTTTCAATAGACTTAGACGCGATTTCTTCCTACGTAATTTTTTCTTTTTTAACATATATGATCTAGATCACATGCGTGATCAACTCTGATCAGTCCCGAAAATCGAATGGGGGGTGAAGACATTACTTGGGAATTAAGAAAGGGAGTTTTCGTGGGACCGACACGATAAAGGAATCAGTCCAGATTGAATGTGTAATATTATGTCTATAAAGATAGACCTACTTATTCAAGGAAAGAGATATTGGCCTTTAAAATGCTGAAATTATTAAAGTTGATCCATACTTTGTAGTCTGTGTTTATTCCTTTAGAAATCAAATTTATTTTTCAGTATAATTCCCTTCTGGCTGATTCAAATAGGGGACATAGGTGAAATATGTGTTATAAGTCCTGAATATCGATAGAGCATGGGCATAGCGGAGTGGGTTTAACTCCGATGCGGAACAAATGATCAATACTTGAACAATTTTTTCTAGTCGTTGCACAGTGGGCCACAGCCCATCAAAACCTGGCCATTGAAGAAAAAAAAATTCGCTCCTTTTAATTTTATTTCCATTATATAACATCAAGAAGGAATCACTGCACACTAATCTAACGCTTAGAGTGCATTCCAGTCACACGTTTGTGTTTCCCGCGTCTCGGAAGTCACCAATCAACTGCTTACTAGAACTAAACTATTATTTCGAATAGATATTCACGTGTGAGTAGTGTAATTTGGGGTAACTGTTACGAAGTTTTCATCAACATACGGCACGAATAGGACCTGTAAGGGTAAGTTAAGCCCTTTTTCAATTTATTAAAACGAATAACATCCACAGCAAACAAATAAACATTTTAACATCTTTTTTGCAAATCCTAAAATTCGATTCACAGAGTGAGTACTACAAAATTAGCACCGCGCGTCACCGCTTTGTTATTAAGCTTGTATGACGAGTTTATATGTACTTCCTTGGATTTTACAAAATTTAGCTGCACGAAATTGCACGAATTTATTTTATCGCGACTTTTCGAGCAAAAACTACTTAGCAAAGCGTAAAGCGGAAATTCAAGGTGAATTAAAAAAAAATCTCGGCTTGATAATTGATGTGCCAAAACCTGGTTACAGCACAACTAATGACGGCAATACAGCCAGCCGTTTTTTCGAGAATGTGACCTTAACCGCAAAGATCTTAGGGATCGATGAGGAGGCGATAGCGAAGAGCAAGGTTCTATTGCAAGCAATGGCAAGCTGATGTGGCATTGATACCCAAAAATTCAAGTTGTATTGCTTGGATATAGCAAGATGGTACGTCCATTTGTATCCGTGGTATCCAATGCCTACATCAATTCACATTGTATTAATTCATGGCTATCCGATCATTAGTGCCGCACCCTTGCCTATCGGTCAACTGTCCGAGGATGCGCAGGAAGCTCGTAACAAGGATATCCGACGTTACCGCGAAAACTTTTCGCGGAAATATTGTCGGGAGAAAAGTATGCACGATGTCTTCTCTCGGCTCCTGGTATCCTCGGATCCACTGATTACGAGCTTGTAGGAGACAAAAACAGTAGACGGGAAACCGATTCCGTCGGAGGTGTTTCATTATTGTGAAATAAAATATTTTGTACAGAAGCAAGTCAAATTTTATAACGAATTTACATTGTCTGTTTTCCCGATTACTCATCATCGCATTTTGCCATATTGAAATGTTAATTTGTAACATTAATTAAATCTGTCATTTATGATGTTAAAACATATATTAAAATCAATCAGCGACGTCAAAAATGCTCTTAAATGCAATTTTACGCGAATATGATGTATTTTGACATATTTCGCCATATTGGATCCGCCAAATTGGATCCGCCATTTTGAGTTTCAAAATTTGGACATCGAATTCGTAATCAGCGACCTCGAACACCTAAATTGACGAAACATTTTGCAATTATACAGGGTGTTTCAGAGCTCTGGGATCGGTCAATCACGTGCTTATTTGTCAAAATTTTGAAAAATGTTTTATATAAAAGTTGTGCAGAATAGTGAGCTGCACGCCCTAAAAATATTTAAATTTATACAGGGTCTCTCATAACAAAGTTACAGACCAAACTTATGTTTTTTTAAATGGAACACCCTATATATTTTAACAATTTTGGATTTCTCGTTACTTGGAGATTAACATGACCTAGGTTGTAGGGATTGAAGCTGGGTCGTTTTTGTGTTATTCAGTTGTTTATACAAAAATTTGAACAAAATTGTTAAAGTGCTTCCCTAAAACTAATAAAGATAATTCATTCTAATTTAGTGGTAAAGTTTAGTTGAACTTTAGTCTTCAAAATTACTATATCATACAAAACGTAACTCAGCGTATTATACAGGGTGATGGCCATTCGCAAACTGCACAATTTCTTCATTTTTTTAAATGGAACACCCTATATATTTTTTCATAATTTGAAAGTCTATTGAGTAAGCTTTCGTTTCATATTAGGTTTCGTATGTCTGAAGTTGATAGTGACTCGAATATTTCAGAATTCGTTCGTAAGTTGCATGTTTCGGTTGAGAAGGATCCGTTTATAAGCGTTGTGTTTGCCTACAAAATCGTATTTTATGTTTTTGAGACATGTATTCAAATCTTGTATCCTACCATATTTCAACAAAATCTGGATGCATTATTCCCAATAAGTTATACAAACAATACAGATAGAGAACTATAGTAAAAACTTATAAATCAACTTAAATAACAAAACAATTTAATAACATAAGTATATAAAATAAAAAATAACAAAACAATTTAATAACATAAGTATATAAAATGAAAAATAACAATTTAAAGAAGTTTACAACATGTTTTCAAAATTTCGACCATTCTGATTTAAACAAATTCTGAGACGTTCAACGAACGATTTGTGAACTGCAACTAAAACTTGTGGCGTTACTGCAGAAAAAGCATTCCTAATTCGTATTCGCATATCTTCTGCTGTAGTCGGTGGTATACGGAACACCATGTCCTTGATATAGCCCCATAGAAAAAAATCTATTCGTGAGGTCCGGCGACCTAGGTGGCCATTAGGGCTGTGCAAAATAATCGATTAATCGATAAATAATCGATTAATCGATTAATCGACAGTTCGATTAATTCTAAAAAATAATCGATTAATCGATCATTTGATTAATCGATTAATCGATCATTTGATTAATCGATTAATCGATAATTTGATTGATCGATTAATCGATTAATCGATAATTTGATTGATCGATTAATCGATTAATCGATAATTTGATTGATCGATTAATCGATAAATTGATTAATCGATTAATCGATAAATTGATTAATCGATTAATCGATTATTTGATTAATCGATTAATCGATCATTTGATTATTTGATTATTTTAATAACCGCCCAATCTGTTATATTAACATTAAGCCATCATATCCACTTTATTCATTACATTTATTAAATTGGTAAGCTGTAAATATGTGGGTATAAATACTAATGGAAGCGTATTACAAGTTTTCGAGTTTCATCCGAGAAAAAACGTCCGTTTATAAAGAAACCCATGATTCGGCCGCCGCCGCCGTAGACTTCAATGTTGCGTAATCGACAAAAAAGTAATAAGAACCATGTGTGAAATGTACACTTTGGTATGTCAATAGAGTTATAAATCATGTGAATATAAATAAATACACCGGTGTTTATACTTTCTGCGAAGAAAAGTCTGCACCAGCAATGCATATCAATGAAAAACAATTGTAGTCTATCGGTTAAATCTCATTTTTATTATGCCGAGCTTATATTAACATACTGTGACAATTATTTATAATAATTTATTAATATGAATTAATATCTCCATATTAAGTGCGTGTTTCTAAATATTGTCTATTTTTATTCGAATAAAGATTATTATTATCAAAATTACAGAATTTTGACTCCAGTGTCCAGAGAATAATAAATTGATTCATTATTGTTAATGATTATTTTAATAATCTATCAATAGATTATTTATTTTTTTAGATCCTTTGAATAATAGATGTATTTTAATTATCGGACTAAATGAACTTATAATAAGAAAAACAAAGAAAATTGGGAACATTATAAATATTTACATAAGACTAATACTAATGAGATCGTTGGCCTTTCATTTTGGCAATATTTTCAAAGGCGGGATCATCCGATAAAAGAGATATTTATACACACTGATCGGATAGTTAAATAGTTATTAGTTAAAGAATTTCTTTTTTTTAATTCTGGAATACTCGTCAGAAAATGAGGATTCCGCCAAATAAATCCAGCCAAAGCAAGACATTTGTCAAGATTGGGTATATCCTAAAACAATTTTTGTATTTCAAATACAAATAAATTTGAAGTTTGATTATTTCAATTTCTATCAATTCTGATTTGCATCAACTATGGTAGAGATTTGTCTTACAATTCCTTCTATGTTGATATGTTATTGAAAAACATTTGAAGAAGATAGTGCAATATTTTCAATCTTACCAAAATCTTCAAATTTTCTATTGAATGTTTCTCTTCTCAGCAACTTTAATTTCAAGAATTTTGCTTGGGTTAAAGCAAATCATTGTTTGTTTGTCTGGATATATTTTTCAATGCTTGGGAAATGCTTGAATTTTGTATCCCTTAAATTCGCTTTCAACAGTATCATAAGTTGCTGATGAACACAATATGAACATTGCTGAGTATACGCAGAAGTCCTAATTTTAACTTCTGTCAAAGCCAAGACTATTTTAAACTGATTCCAAATCAATAATCAAAAAGCATTGCGACATTATTATATTAGGTCTGTTACATTAATTTAAAAATTGTGCGATAGTCTTCCGAATATCCCGCGTGCTGGATATTTTTTTGCTCGTGCATTTTTACCATTGTAATCGGTTCTTGTCTTCGTCTCGTGCCTCGTGATTATGAACGCAAAGCACTCGCAAAAAATGATCCGTAATATTTGAAGCACTACGGATGTTATATGTGATAATGTCCTAATTCAGTCGAATTGATTACAGCTTCCAATTTACATTAATTAGATTGAAAAACAGTATTCACGAGGCTGTGCAAAACTTTGATGTTTTGATTATTACTCGAGAAATATTCAATTAATCGATTAATCGATAATTTGATTTTTCATTAATAGATTAATCGATTAATCGATAATTTTATTTTGATTAATCGATTAATCGATTAATCGATAATTTTGATTAATCGATTAATCGATCATTTCGATTAGTCGATAATTTCGATTAATCGATTAATCGATAATTTCGATTAATCGATTAATCGATAATTTCGATTATCGATTAATCGATAATTTCGATTATCGATTAATCGATCAATTCGATTAATCGATATAATCGATAATTAAAAATAATCGAAAATCGATTATTCATTTCCATAATCGAACACCCCTAGTGGCCATAGTACAGGTCCGCCGCCACCTATCCACTAATTAGGGTAACGGTCATTCAAAAATTGTCGTACACTGCGAGCAAAATGTGGTGGTGCGCCATCCAACTGGATCCACATATCTCTTACTACGTTGCGTGGTACGTCAAGTAGGTACTCATCTAAATGATTCCTAAGAAATTCTTCAAACATTTCTCCATTCAGGCTGCCTTCAAAGAAGTGTGGTCCTATGACGCGAGTTCCTAGAATACCACCCCATACATTCAGGCTCCATCGATTTTGATTATTTACTGTCCTTGTGAAATGAGGATTGTGGTCCGAATAATAATGAAGGTTGTGTCTGTTTACCTTGCCATTATTGTGAAATGAAGCCTCATCAGTAAACAACACAAAATCAAAGAAATGGTGATGTGGCCATCATGTTACTTTCTCCGACTTGATGGTATCATAGCCATTTATATTTACGTTTTCATGGTTTATTTATTTTCAATTGCAATCATATTTTAAATGTACATCGAGCGTTGTGTAAACTCGGATGAAACTGACGTTTAAAACGTCAAAATTATGAAAGATGGAAAAATTATACTTCCAATTCAGAAACTCGGTTTACTCAAAAACTAAAAGGATTTCGAAAAAAACTTATTCGTTATAAGTTGTTCATTTTAGCACTCTTTATAATTATTATTAACATAAATTTGCTGTAACTATTATCGTTTTATAATTATATACCAAAATTAAAGAAAAAAAAAAATTTTTTTTCTCGAATAAAAATGATTTTATGAAAAATGTTTTCAAGCAAAAGATGTTCATATTTTTGTTGTATTTAAAGTTTGTTGAAATATTTTTGTGATATTTTTCATTTTTAAGAAAATATTGGCAAAAAACAAAAAACAGTTAAGGTAAACACCTACTTCCGGTGTACGAAATTTTACCAAAAGCTTTTCAGTTCTTCAGATTATTAAATAAGGCGGATGTTCAAAGTTTCATATCAACTGCTCTATTAGTTTTTGAGATACAGCGCGCGCGCGCGCACACACACACACACACCATCACACACACACACACACACACACACACACACACACACACACACACACACACACACACACACACACACACACACACACACACACACACACACATACACGTCCCGCAATGCTTGTGGCAACCCATGAAATATCCTCAATTGTGGCGCTTTCGTTTAGATGCTGCCCTTTCGCTGCGCTTTTTCGCGCTATTTCTGAATATGTGGTTCATTTTGCTTTACCCTCCACATAAACAAAGTTATTGCAAAAAAACAATTGTGGCAACCGTGCCACAAGTATTGGGAAACGTGAAGTGTGTATCCAGGGTGCCACAAGTGTAGGGAAACATACCGTGTGTAAGAATGGGTTGCCACAAGTATTGCATAACCTACCAGTGTGTGAAAAGCAACGTTGCCGCTGGCAGCAACCTACAATAATTCAATGCATTCTACCTTTTGAACATCTTTAACCTTTAAATGCATGGTTATTTAATTAAAATTTGTTTTCATATTATCGATGTACATATTCAGAAAATAATTAAAGCATTAAAAGAATTACTTCATTTTGTGAGTAGGGAATTTGCACAACGACGGCGAACCAGCAGTTCCGCAACGCTACGAAATAAAAATAAAGGCACTTTTAATGCGTGTATCATTCACAATTTTTGAGAATGTCATTCGAATGCGCCAATAATGATCGAACACGAAATACAAACAATATTTTTGTTAAAATTAGAATACTATACTGGAATATTGAGAATTTAGCGATGCGTCAATATACTTTTTTTCTGACGATTGTAGAAAACAATATTTGTACTTTTGTGATTTATTTTCAATTTATATAATAAAATTTTACTTTATAATAATATGCTAACATAGTTTAATTGGTTCAAAACTTCGGATATAAAATGTTGTAAATCTTCTGAATCAATTCTAATGAATAGTTTTAATTAAAATAAGACACTAATAGATAAAATTCGGAATGTTTGGTATTTAACTCTTATTTTGCATTAAAACCAATGAGACATATAAATGTGTTCGGTCCTCTCACTGTTTTCAACCGGTGGTTACCTCCAAATACCTGCTTCACGCTTAGAAATTATTTAAAAATTATAACAACAAATAGATGTAATTCTCCAAATAGTAATGAATAATCATATTCATACAATGAATGTTGTCAATTACTGCAAATTAAACATCATAAAAAGTGAAATTGAAGTTAGGAATATTTAAAGATTGTAGATCTGGCTTGGAAAGACATAACAGCAATATAGGCAGAAGGGTTTTTTTACTAACCCTTGTCACCTACGTCCGCGACGTTCTACGGCAACCGGCTAGGGTTTGATCAGCGGTGCTGGGTTCGCAGGTTCCTTCGGTATTACAACAACGCCTGGGCGCCAGTCACGAATAGTGACAGAATTGGGGGTGGACGGTTAGAATGCGATCTGGTTAGCAATTAAATTATACAACTCCACCTTACAAATGACTATATTAAATATCTAACTGGGGTGTTACTCCCGGCAGTTACATATTAAAAATAAATAATTAATAATTGACGATTACTAAAATATGCGAAGGAATTATCGCGAATGGAAACAATAGCGCAATGAATAATAAAAACAAGAGCAGCCACGGAATTACAGATAATATACTGACATTTGAGATTGCCTGTAACGGTCAGATAACATGTTACCCCGTCCGCTCGAGCCTGCACCTCCCTCGACTAGGACGGACTGCTGCACCGCTCCAGGTCGATCTTACAGCACCCCTCCGGGACGGCTTACGGCACCTCGGGTCGGTATACTGGCACCCCTCCGGGACAGCCAACGGCACCTCGGGTCGGTATAATAGCACCCCTCCGGGACAGCCTACAGCACCTCACTTGGTCGTTAGGTCTGGCCTCCGATCGGTGAACGGCGTGGGTGGCTTAAGTGTCGCCTGCTCCGCCTTCTGAACGCCCGTCCCGGGTCCTTACGGGAAATTCCGGTATCTTCACGGTGCAGCGTCTTATGTCCCGTCCTGTCGGGTAACTGGTGGCTCTGCGGTCCCAAATCTCGTCCGGAAGGTCTATAAACAGAGACTAGGCAATATTTGCGCAAACAAAAAAATAGGGGCCCTAGGTGGCTACTCGTACAAAATTGACGGGTGGCGATTACACAATTCTAGGATAACTACGCCAAGCGCTTCGGGAACGGAAGGGAATAAGAAAGTCAAAAATACTCACCGAGAAACGGACTACCATAAGTTTCACGGATACTACCGCGGGGCCTACCGCCACGTGGTTAGTCTAAAGGAGAATTACCAAAAAAACAAAAAAAAACCCAATAGCGGAACCCGACAATAACTAGCACTACTGTACCATTACCACATACAGGGTCTTCATTTCAAAAGGAGCCACCCTGAATAACTTTGGATCTGAAGTAGTTACGGTTTCAAGAAAAAATACGTCAATTTTGTTTTCGAGGGGGAACTTAAAAAATACTGTTTTTAAAATTTTATCTTTCACCCCCTCACCCCCAGCCACCCCATCTTTATAATTTTAAATGGCACACCCTATTGTGCGATACCTCATTTTAAAGGGCATAAAAAATGCTATCCAGCAAAGCAAAAATAATTGAAATCGGTTCATTTGTTTTAGAGAGAGAAGGTATTCATTTCAAAATAAACCACCCTGAATAACCCTGGTTCTGAAGTAGTCATGGTTACAGGAAAAAATATGTCAATTTTGTTTCTGAGGTGGAACTTGAAAACACTGTTTTTAGAATTGTATCTTTCACCCCCTCACCCCCAGCCACCCCATCTTTATAATTTCAAATGGTATCCCCTTTTGTGAGACACCTCATTTTAAACGGCATACAAAATACTGTCCAGCAGATAAACATTAATTTTTATTCATATCCAAATATGCCACACCAAAGATTGTGTGGCTGGGGATGAAAGAAAAAATGATAGAAACAGTGTTTTTCAAGTTCCACCCTCTAAAATAAAATTGACTTATTTTTTCTTAAAACCGTAACTACTTCAGATCCAAAGTTATTCAGGGTGGCTTGTTTTGAAACAAAGACCCTCTCTTTCTAAAACAAATGAACTGATTACAAATATTTTTTTTTTATTTGCTGGATGGATAATATTTTGTATTGCCTTTAAAATGAGGTATCGCACAATAGGGAATGCCATTTGAAATTTTAAAGTCGGGATGGTTGGGAGTGAGGGGGTGAAAGATAGAATTCTAAGAACAGTGTTTTTTTTAATTCCCCCTCAAAAACAAAATTGACGTTTTTTTTTGAAACCGTAACTACTTCACAACCAGAGTTATTCAGGGTGACGTACTTTGAATTGAATACCCTCTCTAAAACAAATGAACTGATTCCAATTATTTTTGCATTTCTAGATAGTATTTTTTAAGCTCTTTAAAATAAGGTATCGCACAATGGCGAATGCTGTTTGAAATTATAAAGATGGGGTGGCCGGGGGTGAGTATTTTGAAATTAATACCCTCTCTCTCTAAAACAAATGAACTGATATCAATTATTTTTGCAGGGCTGGATAGAATTTTTTATGCCCTTTAAAATGAGGTGTCGCACAATAGGGGGTGCCATTTGAAATTATAAAGATGGGGTGGCTGGGGGTGAAGGGGTGAAAGATAAAATTCTAAAAACAGTGTTTTCAAGTTCCACCTCAAAAACAAAATTGACATATTTTTTCCTGTAACCATGACTACTTCAGAACCAGGGTTATTCAGGGTGGTTTATTTTGAAATGAATACCTTCTCTCTCTAAAACAAATGAACCGATTTCAATTATTTTTGCTTTGCTGGATAGCATTTTTTATGCCCTTTAAAATGAGGTATCGCACAATAGGGGGTGCCATTTGAAATTATAAAGATGGGGTGGCTGGGGGTGAAGGGGTGAAAGATAAAATTCTAAAAACAGTGTTTTTTAAGTTCCCCCTCGAAAACAAAATTGACGTATTTTTTCTTAAAACCGTAACTACTACAGATCCAAAGTTATTCGGGGTGGCTCCTTTTGAAATGAAGACCCTGTATATAGAGGCACGGAACGAACATTTAATACGGGACAATCACCGAAACGGAGCACATTTTCGTCGCGGCGTGTGCGCGTCTCAGCAAAAAAACTCGACGGAGAATACTCTCGCAAGACTCTTATTTAACGAAATCGCGGACCAATGAATCCCACGATCGGATCATTGATTCCCTCGGTAAATCCTCTACCCGGAATTAACGATAAATATCCACTTGAATATCGATCAACGAGAATATTTTTCCGTACGCACGCACGCCACGCTCTCTCCCGTTAAAAAGGATCCTCTCTCTCGCCAACGCTCCGCGCTCGCCGCGGCCTCGGTATAAAAAAGCCCATTTTGGGAATTCGCGGACTAATTTAAAGAGCGCAGACGGCACGGCACTAGTGGACTTAATATTTCGCATTAAATTTACGGGCTCGATTAATCTGCACTGACGTGCACGTTACACCCTACAGAAATATTATGAAAATGCAATATTTTTCTTTATATTGCTACAAAATGTTGTAAAACTACTATAATAATTCTAATGATTAATTTCAATTAAAATAGGGGGAAAAAAGGTAGAATTCTAAATTTTGGTAATCCATTATCATTTCTGTAGTGTTTTTTTTTATCTCAATACATTAATCAATTATTTTCTTTCCATACAAATGTATCGAATGTTTTTATTTTTATGTGAAAAGGCATTATCATACCAAACTGTTATATTCATTTCAATAGTTATACATTTTGATATTTTGTACTCAAAACAAGTAATGATTTGTTGATAAAAAAATTATTATTATTACTTTTAAATATAAAAATTGTGGAAATTCATCGGGTAAAATACTTAAAGCATCAGCTGAAACATTCCCTATTTTGTCTATCATCACTACAAATACTAACAAATGTAAAATAGAATACAATGAAATAGAAAGGTTTATTCAGGATAACCCCAAAATTCATAATACAACTTAAGACAATTCAATCCAACTTTATCAGAATCGTTCGTAAATAATTCACTGATAAGTTCATTTTTTATAGCTTTCTATTATCTAAATACGTTATCACAGGTAATATTACAAGTTTGACGCTTACTGTCGATATTTTTTTTTTATAAAACCACGAATTTTAATTTCAACGGCGCTACATTTTCTGAATATTGGGATTAAAATGAGTTGGATTTCATAAAAAAATATCGATATTTAAGCGATAAACGAGTTATATTTGAAACCAACTAAAAATCAACTGGTAACTTTATTCACTTGCCACATGTTTATTTAACATTCTCGCAGAAAAAATGTTGTATACAAAGGTTCCACAACGGAGTGCCACACAAACTTATGTTTTTTTTTTTTTAATGGAACACTAGGTATGTTTTTACATTTATATGCGTAGTTTTTAATACTAATTCAATTGACAATAACTTTTATTGGTCTAAATTTAACCGTTTCTGAGTTATTCTGTTTTTTTGGGCAAAAACACAAAAAATAACAAGTTGTTATTTTAAAATGATCTAATTAATTATCTAAGTGTTTTATATCAATAGAAATATTACATTTTTAGATGATTAGGTTTGTTTTAGTAATTAGATGATATTTTTATGAAGTAAGAAGGCCTTCGCTAAATCAAAAGAAACTCTTTACACCCAGTATATTTTAATAGAAAATTTAATATATGAATATTCAACGTGTTCGTAACTCTGCAAAATTATGTTTTACTAATACTATAAACAACTACTTCCATGGCTAATTCCACGCCAGATATTGAACGACACAAAAGAAATTGGCTTGTCAAAATGTTTTCTAGCATTTTAATTGTAGTTTGTAATTGCACTTGTACGTAGAAATAAACGACCTTAAACCAATGTTATTTCAATAGTAGTACTATTAATAATTCAATTCAATATTCTGCGTAGCATTGGCCAGGGAAGTAGTTGTTTCAATAAGTTATTCTTAGGTCTTATAGTTAGTAAGACTTAATTTTGCTGAGTTATAAACAGGTTGAATATTCATATATTCAACCTACTTTTCGTCTTTATTGAATTTATTTAATGTATCTGCAACAAGTGAGAGTTTCTCAAGTTTAATTAAAACTGATTTGCTCAAAATGGCGGAGTTGTGACTCTTTGACAATCAAAACAACTTAGTACCTCATATCACTGTGTTGCCTTTAAGGTCGTCTATCTAAATATTGAACAAAATACAGGGTGTTTTATTTAAAAAAATATAACTTTGGCGTATAACTCAAATAATAAAATATTTTTAGAACATGCATTCAGATACATCTAAGTTTAATCCTAAAGCTTTTAATAGTGTGCACACAATTTTCCGTGGACATGAGGTTAGGACACCAGGTTTGTGTAACAGTAGGTATGTATACATACCGACTGTTACACAATCCTGGCTCATCCATGTAGTTTTGTTATTATTCGAAATATCAATTTGAAATTCGGTAGGGTTATACTAATGGCAAATTTGAGTTTAGTGGTCATCCAAAAACCAGTTGCACTTTTGGTTTTACCGGAAGTTACATCAATTAATTTTTAGTAAATTTATAAAGTTTATACGAGAGACATTTTCAAGACATTTTTCATTTCATTTTTTTCTTTGAATGGCAAAATATTATTAGTTTCAAAAAACAACCGACCTTGTTGTTTACTTTTTAGATAGAGCATTTTTAACTACGAAGCAATACTATTTTTCCTAGGGTCGCCTAAGGCATTTTTCAAGTAAATTTGACGAAAAATAAGCGGTAGCATGTCTAATATATATAGCATAATAACAATTTTTTTAAATTATTTACCAGATTCAAAAATGCATTGAACTAAAGTTGATTACTTTGTTGCTATAACAATACACTTTTTTACTCTTTATAGATTTTTCTCTGGTCCTATTTTTTTAAATTGCATTATTAGAATGTTTTTGAGTCATTTCGTTTTGAAAATAAAAGAAACAATGCGTTGTCATAGCAACAAAATAATAAGTGGCAACAAATATCCAACATCATCACTAAATGCATTATTAAATTCCAAAGAACTTGTATACAAATCGTTTTCGGATTCGGTAAATAAAATAAAAGTATAGTCATCATGCAAATGTTCTAATGTAACCCTATATATATATATATAAATAAGACTGTCATTGTCGCCTCTATACTTAGAAAAAGTTCATGGAGTTATTCAAAACAAAGATTTTAATATATAATTCATAAAATATTTTATTTGGAACGACATTTAATCGATGAAAATAATATTTTCTCATACCAGATTTACATCCCTTCCTTACTATTAGTTCAGTGATTTTGTAATTCAATTACGTTACATAAATGGATATTTTACTGCTAATGTGTAAATGTTTTTTTGTGTGTTAGTTTGGACCGGATATTGGGATGTGACGCATTCATTCCACGAATTCGTTTTAAAATTTAAAGGGCCGGTCGAAAACAGGTAGAAAACTTGAGGGGTGACGAATGCTAACATCTGCGAAAGATAAAAACATCTGAGGCATGGCACTCACTTCTATACGTATTTAAAAATAGATTTATATTATTGCTATTTACATTAATAACTTTCTTTAAGTTTTTTGCGGTTTCAAACTGAATTTCATTAGCCATTGTAACGCATGGTAGAGAAATAAATCTTCGATTTTTTATTACGTCCATTTTCTCAATAATACTTTATTCGTACATTTCTTATAAATACTAATATAGAAATAAATACCAATCAATAATAATAACTTACAACAAAAAATAAGTTTTTCGAACAATTTTAAACTGAATATAACATTTACTAAATTATAAATTGGTGGTCAAACAATAGCCTAAATTATACCATTTCAAGTAACGTTTGATTTTGTAAACTTATTTTTACCTGAGCTATAAATATTTGAGATAATTTGTTGAGCTAAATTGCCGGAAATAAACAATGAATACCAATATAATATTTAGTAAAATATGTATTGGTTTTGATTTTAAAAAGTAAAGTGATTTTTCTTGGAATAATTAATAATGCACAAATTATGGTATTAAACCTGTACGTGATAATATTAATTGCATCCTTTTGTGCCGTAATAGAGAAAAGTTAGACAGAAAAAGATTCAAAGGAAATTAATCACAGATCTGTTTTTTTTTAATTTTAAAATTTTATTTGATGAACATGATTGATTCATTATTTTTAGAATAATTTCCCCAATCTTATAAACATGGTAAGACATCTCATATGCTATTATTTGAGAATAATTTCTATATGTGTGTTATTTCTTTTCGAATCAGTGACCTGTTTTATACAAAGGGTGTAAGTTCCCGCGAAAAAGCCCATCTGGAGCGGAAGTTGTAGGACGCTCAACACATCTTTGTCAAATATTCTCCCTTAATGAATTGGCATGTACCTAATATAAATAAAATGTCTTAATGTAAGCTATTTCTTATTGCTTTTAGCACATTTAATAAATTGTGTAAAAATATAAGATTGTGAGTTTAACAGTATTTCCTATATGAACACGAACTTTAGAAAATGAATTTACTGAAGTTGAAAATTAGACTGGATATTTGAATATTCAAGTGGTTCGTAATTCTGCAAAATTAAGTCTTACTAGATAATATTATTAATAAATAACTTATTAGAACTCCCACTTCTCTTGTAATGCCATGCAAGCTATTAAATGATACAAAATACTGTGCCCAGTAAGTACGTAAAAATAAACTTTCTTAAACCTATGCTATTTCAACAGTAGTATTATTAATAACAGACAAATATCTTTCTGGCATGGCATTCGTCAGGGAAGTAGTTTCAACGATGATGTATTTTTTTATAGACTTAGTAAGACTTAATTTTGCAGAGTAACAAATAGGTTGAATCTCCATAAATTCAGACTACCTTTTGTCCTTATTTAATTTGTCTGATGCACAAAGTGAGGGTTTTTAATTTAAATTTTAGAGGAATTCTACTGATACAAAATTAGAAAAAATTCTCGAAATAATTGTTATTTTATAGTTTCTGTGAATTTAACTAAGATACATTTGAATTAAGTATTACAATTTTAATAAACACTAAATGTGTGTGTTTTTGATTATTTTTAGATTTACAAAATCTGCCGAAAATTCAATAAAACGAATTAATGTTTTTATTCGGATATTCGGAATTTGTATGTCCAATTGTTTTAGGTATAATCTGCATTTATATTATTCGCATTGTTTCTAATCAATCAATGGAAAATTTTAAATATCTACTGGTGAAATTTGTGCATCACACAATTAAGTTTTCTCGTTGCCTAAAAAAGTAAAAGCTCAATTAAATTATACATCAATTAAATCAAAGAAGTAAAAGAACAAGGAAATACTAAATCCTATTCGTTTAAAATTTATGAAGCATTTTCTGAAACGTACACAATTTATTTATTTATTTTTTTATTTGTACATTTCCCAACAGAAAAATATCCAGTTACTGGGAAAAAATAAAATTTAGATACATATGAAAATAATACTACTCTGATTAACAACTACAACATAACAATACGCTTAATATTTGACGAAAACATAGATAAACTTGGACAAAATATATCAACAAAACATTGAATGCCATGGTAACTACTTAACATCTGGTGTAAGAGAGAATTAGAAAAATGTGTAGTATTGGATTTATGATAATAAAATGTTAAAGAATGACGTGTAAAAAAATAGAATTATAATACGATCGAATAACTATAAATAAGAGCCTCAAATTCAATTTAATAAACTTATAGGAGAGTAAACAAAAAATAAACTAAGCTTACAAAAATTATAAAAATATATTATATTTATGATCAATTGCTGAATGTCTAACGATTAAATAATTTTTAAAATTATTTTATATTATCTTTACTTTATTCAGTAATTAAGAAAAAATAATTATTGGTAATTATTAATTTAATTATTTATTTAACCAATATAATTAGTTATTATTATTGTAACAAATTAAAATATGATATGTATGCAACCCGAAAAACAATTCATAAGAGCAGAAATGATTTCTAGGATATTATCCGGCTCCAACCCAAATATATATGCGTCGAAGAAATTCTCAGTATCAAATTACTGGCAACGTAGCTTTTTTTTGTAGAGGGCGCCACTAACTAAACACTACTGAAGTTGCCACAAATATGAGTGTGTGTACCACATGCAAGATCCTGAATAGTGGCGTCTTTTACACATTTTTTAAAAAAGTTGCATAACTTGTGTAAAAGGTACTTTTCGTAAATACTATGATAATGAATAAATGTATTTTGTTGATCATAATATTCAGTGTAAATATCGTTAGTCTAACTTAACAGGAAACAGAGAAATCACCAGAGAAAATTGTGGCACAGTGTGTAAGTTGCCACAATTCCGTGCGTCCGCCACAGTTCAGGATGAGGCACACACAAGTTGCCACAAGTATAGAGGAACATACACACACACACACACACACACACACACACACACACACACACACGGACACACACACACACACACACACACACACACACACACACACACACACACACACACACACACACACACACACACACACACACACACCATCACACACACACACATATACACGTCCCGCAATGCTTGTGGCAACCCATGAAATATCCTCAATTGTGGCGCTTTCGTTTAGATGCTGCGCTTTTTCGCGCTATTTCTGAATATGCGGCTCATTTTGCTTTACCCTCCATATAAACAAAGTTATTGCAAAAAAACAATTGTGGCACCCGTGCCACAAGTATTGGGAAACGTGAAGTGTGTATCCAGGGTGCCACAAGTGTAGGGAAACATACCGTGTGTAAGAATGGGTTGCCAGAAGTATTGCATAACCTACCAGTGTGTGAAAAGCAACGTTGCCGCTGCCAGCAACCTACAATAATTCATTGCATTCACACTTTATTTAATGCGTGTATCATTCACAATTTTTTCTATCGTAATAATAGTTATTTTTGTATGTAAGTGCGCAAAATTTGTGTTTTTTTTTGTTTTGCATGAAAATGTCATTCGAATGCGCCAATAATTATCGAACACGAAATACAAACAATATTTTTGTAAAAATTAGAATACTATACCTAAATATTGAGAATTTAGCGATGCGTCAATATACTTTTTTCTGACGATTGTAGAAAACAATATTTGTACTTTTGTGATTTATTGTCAATTTAAATAATAAAATTTTACTTTATAATAATATGCTGACATAGTTTCATTGGTTCAAAACTTCGGATATAAAATGTTGTAAATCTTCTGAATCAATTCTAATGAATAGTTTTAATTAAAATAAGACACTAATAGATAAAATTCGGAATTTTTGGTATTTAATTCTTATTTTGCATTAAAACCAATGAGACATATAAATGTGTTCGGTCCTCTCACTGTTTTCAACCGGAGTTATCTCCAAATACCTGCTTCACGCTTAGAAATTATTTGAAAATTATAACAACAAATAGATGTAATTCTCCGAATAGTAATGAATAATCATATTCATACAATGAATGTTGTCAATTACTGCAAATTAAACATCACAAAAAGTGAAATTGAAGTTAGGAATATTTAAAGATAATAGATCTGGCTTGGAAAGACATAACAGCAATATAGGCAGAAGGGTTTTTTTTACTAACCCTACAGAAATATTATGAAAATGCAATATTTTTCTTTATATTGCTACAAAATGTTGTAAAACTACTATAATAATTCTAATGATTAATTTCAATTAAAATAGGGGAAAATATAAGTAGAATTCTAGATTTTGGGAATCCATTATCATTTCTGTAGTGTTTTTTTTTATCTCAATACATTAATCAATTATTTTCTTTCCATACAAATGTATCGAATGTTTTTATTTTTATGTGAAAAGGCATTATTATACCAAACTATTATATTCATTTCAATAGTTATACATTTTGATATTTTGTACTCAAAACAAGTATTGATTTGTTGATTAAAAAATTATTATTATTACTTTTAAATATAAAAATTGTGGAAATTCATCGGGTAAAATACTTAAAGCATCAGCTGAAACATTCCCTATTTTACCTATCATCACTACAAATACTAACAATTGTAAAATAGAATATAATGAAATAGAAAGGTTTATTCAGGATAACCCCAAAATTCATAATACAACTTTAGACAATTCAATCCAACTTTATCAGAATCGTTCGTAAATAATTCACCGATAAGTTAATTTTTTATAGCTTTCTATTATCTAAATACGTTATCACAGGTAATATTACAAGTTTGACGCTTACTGTCGATATTTTTTTTTTATATATACAAACATCTTTATTTACAGAAAATTTTACAAAAAAAGCAATAATATATAATAAATTTAATTACATAAGTAAATTTCTGCTTAAATGGCTATCGACCTGGAGTCTTTCAGCCTATTAATCAACTTTTTTGTCGCTCAAATGCTCTTCATTATTCTTGATGAAAAGATGATATGAATTGATGAATAGTAATGTTGGGATTTTTAGGTTTTGGGATAATATTTGGGTTGCGGGAAATACATAGGAGATTAATGATGTCAAGGTTATGGATATTAGTGGCGAATTTTTGTGAAAGGTGTTTTAGGCGATGTTCAATGGGGGTTACATTAGTTTTCTGGTATAGGAGTATGTTAGAGGGATTGTGTAGGGGATTGTTAGGATGTCTAATCTTGGTAAGCAATCTAAGGGCCGATCGTTCACATACTTGTATATTTTTCAAGACGGCGGGTAAAGGATTGTGAAAAAGGATAGCTGCATAATCAAGTAAGGGCCGACAAATCATTTTATAAATATGCACTGCTGTTTTGGTAGTAATACCTTCATTTCTGTATGTTAATGATCTGAAGTGTCGAGCCCTATTCTTGATTTTCACTTTAAGGTTTTGGGTGTGGATTTTAAAGGATAATTTGGTGTCAAACGTAATGCCAAGGTATTTGCATGTGTATGAAGGTGATATGCGATGATTGTTTATGTTTATATGATAAGGCGAATTGTGTGTGCGATGGAAAGGGATAAATAGTTGGGATTTATTTGGGTTTATTGTGATTCGCCATTTGGCAAACCACAATTGTATGCTGTCGATCAGCCCCTGGAGCGTTGTAAGTGCCTTCAGTAAGGTGGAGGCATGGACAATTAATGCTGTGTCGTCTGCATATAACAATGGGTAAGCTGATGAGTTTAGGAAATTGGGACTGGGATTGTAGATATCATGAACGAAGATATTATAGAGAAGTGGTGATAGTGGGGAACCTTGAGGAACACCTTGTTGAGGGTAAAAGGGGCGGGATAAGGAGTTTCGAATTCTGACTTTCAGGAATCTGTTCAATAAAAAACTATCAATTATCTGTAGGAGGTGGAGTGGGATTCCAAGGGAATTGCATTTAAACAGCAGACCTCGATGCCACACCGAGTCAAACGCTTTTTGAATGTCTAGGAAAACTATTGCGGACTTTTGGCCTTCGAGGTGTGCTGTTTGGCAATTTGAGGTTAATATGGATAATGGAAGTGTGGTGGAACGATGTTCAATGAAGCCGAATTGATAATGAGGGATGTGATTTGAAATATGAAGCATGAGTTTATTTTTAATGATAGTTTCGAATAATTTGCCGAGAACTGGAAGGAGGGTAATCGGGCGATAGCTTGTTACTGCCAGAAGGTCATTGCCTTGTTTGGGAATGCAGGTGATAATACCCTGCTTCCATTCCCATGGCATAACTTGAGACTGATATATATGATTAAATATTTGAATGATGTATTTGTGAATGTTTTCGGGAAGGGATTTGAGGATGTTACGAGGAATGTTATCATAACCAGGGGTAGTGTTCTTACCTTTATACAGATTGTTGAAATATTCTTCCTCTTTTATATCATCGTCAGGAATATGGGGTAGGGGAATTTTTTTAAATGTATTGTACCAAGAGTTAACAGATTGAAAAAGTCCTTGTCATAGGTGTCCTTTACTGTCATGGTGAAACTGTCCTCAAAATAGTCCGCAAAAACGTCTGCTATAACTTTGTCTTCCGTAATTATTGTATTTGTTGTTGGGTCTCGTATTTTTTGTAAATAATCCGTCTTCCGATATTTGGAAAGTTTTTTAATTTCCGTCCAATAATCTTTTCCGTGTTGTTCGTTGATGAGATTACATGTCTTAATCCATAAATCGGTCTTATACTCTTTAATTAGTTTGTGAATGTCTTTATTTAAGCTATTAAATTTCTGTTTTAGGTCTGGGTTGTCGGTCAATCGTATGTCTCTGTAAAGTTGTCTTTTAAATTTAATTTTTTTTTATAAAACCACGAATTTTAATTTCAACGGCGCTACATTTTCTGAATATTGGGATTAAAATGAGTTGTATTTCATAAAAAATATCGATATTTAAGTGACAAACGAGTTATATTTGAAACCAACTAAAAATCAACTGGTAACTTTATTCACTTACCACATGTTTATTTAACATTCTCGCAGAAAAAATGTTGTATACAAAGGTTCCACAACGGAGTGCCACACAAACTTATGTTTTTTTTAAATGTAACACTAGGTATGTTTTTACATTTATATGCATAGTTTTTAATACTAATTCAATTGACAATAACTTTTATTGGTCTAAATTTAACCGTTTCTGAGTTATTCTGTTTTTTGGGGCAAAAACACAAAAACACAAAAAATAACAAGTTGTTATTTTAAAATTATCTAATTAATTATCTAAGTGTTTTATATCAATAGAAATATTACATTTTTAGATGATTAGGTTTGTTTTAGTAATTAGATGATATTTTTATGAAGTAAGAAGGCCTTCGCTAAATCTAAAGAAACTCTTTACTCCCAGTATATTTTAATAGAAAATTTAATATATGAATATTCAACCTGTTCGTAACTCTGCAAAATTATGTCTTACTAAGACTATAAACAACTACTTCCTTGGCTAATTCCACGCCAGATATTGAACGACACAAAAGAAATTTGCTTGTCAAAATGTTTTCTAGCTTTCTAATTGTAGTTAGCACTTGTACGTAGAAATAAACGACCTTAAACCAATGTTATTTCAATAGTAGTACTATTAGTAATTTAATTAAATATTCTGCGTAGCATTAGCCAGGGAAGTACTTGTTTCAATAATTTATTCGTTTATGGTCTTATAGTTAGTAAGACTTAATTTTGCCGAGTTATGAACAGGTTGAATATTCAAATATTCAAGCTACTTTTCGTCTTTATTGAATTTATTTAATGTATCTGCAACAAGTGAGAGTTTCTCAAGTTTAATTAAAACTGATTCGCTCAAAATTGCGGAATTGTGACTCTTTGACAATCAAAACAACTTAGTACCTCATATCAATGTGATACCTTTAAGGTCGTCTGTCTAAATATTGAACAAAATACAGGGTGTTTTATTTAAAAACAATATAACTTTGGCGTATAACTCAAATAATAAAATGTTTTTAGAACATGCATTCAGATACATCTATGTTTAATCCTGAAGCTTTTAGTAGTGTGCACACAATTTTCCGTGGACATGCGGTTAGAACACCAAATTTGTGTAACAGTCGGTATGTATACATACCGACTGTTACACAAACCTGGCTCACCCATGTAGTTTTGTTATTATTCGAAATATCAATTTGAAATTCGGTAGGGTTATACTAATGGCAAATTTGAGTTTAGTGGTCATCCAAAAACCAGTTGCATTTTTGGTTTTACCGGAAGTTACATCAATGAATTTTTAGTAAATTTATAAAGTTTATACGAGAGACACTTTCAAGACATTTTTCATTTCATTTTCTTCTTTGAATGGCAAAATATTATTAGTTTCAAAAAACAACCGACCTTGTTGTTTACTTTTTAGATAGAGCATTTTTAACTACGAAGCAATACTATTTTTCCTAGAGTCGCCTAAGGCATTTTTCAAGTAAATTTGACGAAAAATAAGCGGTAGCGTGTCTAAAATATATCGCATAATAACAATTTTTTTTAATTATTTACCAGATTAAAAAATGCATTGAACTAAAGTTGACTACTTTGTTGCTATAACAATACACTTTTTTACTATTTATTTTTTTCATTTTTATTTTTATTTTATTTTTACTCTTTATAGATTTTTCTATTTCTCTGGTCCTATTTTTTTAAATTGCATTATTAGAAATTTTTTGAGTCATTTCGTTTTGAAAATAAAAGAAACAATGCGTTGTCATAGCAACAAAATAATAAGTGGCAACAAATATCCAACATCATCACTAAATGCATTATTAAATTCCAAAGAACTTGTATACAAATCGTTTTCGGATTCGGTAAATAAAATAAAAGTATAGTCATTATGTAAATATTCTAATGTAACCCTATATATAAATAGGACTGTCATTGTCGCCTCTATACTTAGAAAAGGTTCATGGAGTTATTTAAAACAAAGATTTTAATATATAATTCATAAAATATTTTATTTGGAACGACATTTAATCAATGAAAATAATATTTTCTCATTCCAGATTTACATCCCTTCCTTACTATTAGTTCAGTGATTTTGTAATTCAATTACGTTACATAAATGGATATTTTACTGTTAATGTGTAAATTTTTTTTTTTTGTGCTATTGTGTGATAGTTTGGACCGGATATTGGGATGTGACGCATTCATTCCACGAATTCGTTTTAAAATTTAAAGGTACGGTCGAAAACAGGTAGAAAACTTGGGGTGTGACGAATGCTAACATCTGCGAAAGATAAAAACATCTGAGGCATGGCACCCACTTCGGGTACCGAACATTTATATTAATTCAAATTCTGTCCATCCCTACTGCATATAACGAAGTTTGCCGAACAGGATCGTTCAGAAAGGGGAGGTCCGATTTTTTAGTACTATGAGCTTGAACAATTTGCCTCTAAACTGGAAACACAACAGTTCGACAGTCTGTATTAAAACGGATTTTAAAAATGTGTCTAAGATTCTATATGACATGAGTTTGATAGGAACATATTCGCTAAATTCATCATATTGTGATGATAATAATACTTACATTTACTACTTACCATGTTTTCTTAAAATTTTAATAAACTCAACATAGCAATTTGAAGAAACCATTAAAAATAGTTTGTAATGAAATAAATAATGATATTATAGCAAAAGTGGAGAAATTATTACATCTCGAAACGACGAAATGAATGATACTTTAGTTATTTCAATTTAAAAATTACAAACTACAAATTATTTTGCAATGATAAAAAGATGTCAATAATTCCTAAGATTATGTTACTATTGGAAAGAAATTTCACAAATTTGTACACACCATATCGGAACTCGGTTGCTTGGTTAATTAAAAAAAAAAATTTTATGACGAATACACGAGAATAGTTATAATTGTGGTATTTATGTTTTAAAACACACCAAGAACATGTCACAAGGTAAATATCTCAGCGGATATAAGCTGTTTAGAAAGGTTATAAGAAATGTAACATACATTAATTTATTCTATGTATCATGTAATTATAAGCAGATAATTTATGTGATATGGGGTGATTTGATGAGATAGGAATTGTAGTTGACTTTTTAATGTGGCTGCGCAAACAATTAGCAACAGGTTATTCCTCTCACCCTAATATATTTAGTATAAATTCAATATTTAATTTTTTGTAATTCACTTGATAATGCCGGTAAACTCGAGTATATTTGTTGAGATAAACATAACTGTCTTACCACGTTAAATAATATTATTATTATATAATTGTTCGTCTTTATACCGTGTGATTGATTTACCACCTAACATAGGGAGTTAACATGGGAAACGGTACTTTTTAATTGCTGATTCCCTGTTTAAAAGTAATCTTGTACCACCGTTGGATAGATTAATTTATTGCGCTTCCTATGGTACCAGACAAAATTTAACGCTGTTTTACCATCTGAATAAAGCTTTAACAGGGTTACTGCAGCGGCTATTTTACATTGAAAATCGTGTATTTCATGTTCCGTTTTCTCTGAAACCGTTCTTCCGATTGACTTGCAATTTTGTAGGGTTATTTAGATAGCTAATCTAAAGGACTAGTGATGATTTTATTATTATTACTTTTTTTAGACTGATTTTATAGCAGTTTGAAAAATCGAGCCTATCCTGGCGTGCTTTGTAAGACCAAAATTTGATTTATGTTATAGTTTGAAATTCTCAGTTATTACCGGATAATCTTAAGATCGCCACGAACAAAATAAAAAAAAAACGAGATCACATTTTCTCTCCGATTTCGTAAAACAATAATTATTGATGCAAACTAGACAAAGAAAGGTGTTTTTGTTTTTTTTTTCAATATTTTTCTAAATATGAAAAATATCACAAAAGCATTTGAATAAATATTGAAGACAACAAAGAAATGAACATCTTTGGTTTGAAAATATTTTTCACAAAATCATTGTTATTCGAGAAAAAAATGTATTTTTTTTCCACTTGCTTATGATTGTGAAACGATAATAGTTATAGCAAATTTATTCTAATAATAATTGTAGAGAATGCCAAAATGAACAACTTATAAACAATAAGTTTTTTTTCGAAATCTCTTTCGTTTTTAAGTAAACTCAGTTCTTAAATTTGCAGTACAATTTTTCCATCTTTCATAATTTTGACGTTTTACACGTCAGTTTCATCCGAGAGTACAAAACGTTCGATGTGCATTTAAAATATGATTTAAATTGAAAATAAACCATAAAATCGTAAATATAAAAGATACCATCAAGTCGGAGAAAGTAACATGATGGACACATCACCATCTTTTACAGTTATAATTCTTGAAAATTTCATTCCAAATTCATAAATATTGTCAAAACATTTCGCAAAACTCATGCCATTCATCTATGAAAATTTGTAGAGAATTTAATTGTTGGTCTTCTGGTTATTTTTGCGAATAGTAACAGTCACCCATTCAACCTCACACCCGGGCCAACGTTGATTTATTTGCATTGCTGTAATTTATAGATATTACTCCCCTATAGATATAAAAATCGACGAGCTAATGGAAAAGTACAAAGTGCAAGTAATTTGGGGCTTTATATAAATTTGTGTATTACCAGATGTTGACCAGAAATGGCAGGATTTTTTTTTATGGTCGAATCAGTTAACCAAAATATTCAAATTAGTCTATTAGAATAATTTTCACCCTCATAAATCAATATTAATAATTTAATATAAGTTGTCTTGACAATTACTCATAGAATTATCGAATTATCAAAAATGTTGAGTGACACTTGTAAAATGTAACGATTTAATTGGTTAATATGTGTTAAAAAAATATCATATTACAGTTATAAAAACGAGCATGAATTCAGGACGTAAAACTAAACCTTTTTGCTTTTGAATCAAATTGATTTAAATAGGAAAAAATGGTGATGTTGCCAACATGTAACTTTCTCCGATTTAATGGTAATATGGGTTTTAGTGATGTTTTTAACTTAATTTTTAAACTAGTAAGATTTCGAAAAAGCCTTATTCTTTATCAAGTGTTCATTTTGGCATTGACTAAAATTATTGTTAATTCCTTGGATAAGATTCTCATTTATCACTTGGTGAAACATACCGGGTGACCCAGGGATCTGTAAAAGCCCCATAACTCGTTTGCTATTTGAGATATCGACTTCTAGTTTTCTTGAACTGGTACTTACACTTATTCTACATATTTTAAAAATATGCATGTTTTTGTACAGGGTGTGCCAATATACATAACAGAACAAAGTTATGTTTTTTTAAATGGAACACACTATATTTTATACTTTATTTTCAACCCTCTTGAGAAGCTGATAAAAACAGTATAAGATAGTATGGGTCTATTATGGACGGTTGGTTAGTTATGGACAAATTTGTGGCAAAAACATGTACACATTGAAAACATTGCAGAAGCGTTCCTAGCAAAGATAGCATCATTATTTATACACTAGAAAATTTCCCACATCATAAAGAATAATACACATCGGCTATGGTTATCTTTTATTCATAGTGATATACAGGGTGTGAACATACGCAAAACAATGGATAACTATTTTTTTTCAAATGGAACACCCCATATAAGTTGCCACCAATCTATGGCATTTTTAATAAGCTTTCTAATGATATATAGTTTGCATAACAAAATATTAAGGATTCTTGAGATTTATCAATAAAAACATATTTCTATTGCCACCTTTCCCTGATTTTTGGATTTTCAGCCAAAACTAAGCATTTTCAGGAAAAATTATAAGAGACCAAAGTTGTAGAGCGAAAACTTTTCTATCGATGTGGGTCTTTCAACTTTTAAGATAATGAGTGCATTGTCCACCAGAGCCCGCAAAATCGTGACCGCATATGCATTTTAGCGTTTTCTTTTCACATTTTTTTATTAATAAATTGCACTACTTTATTTTCCGCACCCTCTAGCGCAAAAACGGGAAATTATAGAGAAATTAAAATGGCCCATATCGATTGAAAATGTTCCGCTCTACAACTCTTAAAAGAAGCAATTTTTGCCAAAAATGCATAGTTTTCCCTAAAAATGCAAATTAAAAATGTATGTATCAATTTTTGCGTTTTTCAATGATTTTTTGTATTTTTAGCGAAAACTATGTATTTTGGGCAAAAATTGCTTCTTTTAAGAGTTGTAGAGCAGAATATTTTCAATCGATGTAGGTCATTTGAATAATTCTATAATTACCCATTTTTCTACTAGAGGACGTGGAAAATAAAGTATAGTGCAATTAATTAACAAAAAATTTGAGATAAACGCTAAAATGCATATACGGTCACGATTTTGCGCACTCTGGCGGGCAATGCACGCATTATTGGAAAAGTCGAAAGACCTATGTCGATCGAAAATTTTTCGCTCTACAACTTTGGTCTCTTATTATTTTTTAAGAAAATGCATAGTTTTGGCTGAAAATCCAAAAATGAGCAGGAGGTGACAAAAGAAAAATGTTTTTATGGATAAATCTCAAGAATCCTTAATATTTCATTATACAAATTGTGCATCATTGGAAAGCTTATTAAATATTCCATGCATTAGTGGCAAGATATATAGGGTGTTCCATTTGAAAAAAAATAGTTATCCAATATTTTGCGTATGTTGACACCCTGTACAGCAGTATGAACAAAAAAGAACCAAAGCCGATTTTTATTATTCTTCATGATGTGGAAATTTTTTCAGTGTATAAAAAATGACGCTAGCTTTGCTAGGAGCGCTTCTGCAATTTTTTCAATGTGTCCTTGTTTTTGCCACAAATTTGCCCATAACTAACCAATCGTCGATAATAGACCCATGGTGTCTTATACTATTTTTATCAGCTTCTCAAGAGGTTTGAAAATAAAGTATAAAATATAGGGTGTTCCATTTAAAAAAACATAACTTTGTTCTGTTATGTATATTGGGACACCCTGTACAAAAACATACATATTTTTAAAATATGTAGAATAAGTGTGGGTACCAGCTCAAGAAAACTAGAAGTCGATATCTCAAATAGCAAATAACTTATGGGACTTTTACAGATCCCTGGGTCACCCGGTATGTTATATGATAATAGTAATGAAAACGCAGTTGATTTGTTTCACAATATTTAAACTTTATATTATGAAACAAACTAAGTGATCTTTTATAATTATTATTATATTATTGGTAAAGTAAATTTGGTGTAACGTTTATGATTGCATAATTATAGACAAAAACTACAAACATTTATATCTTTATTTTTTTGAGAAACATTTATATAAACAGAAGATATCCATTTTTTCGCTGTCTTCGCGGTAAATACCTACTTCCGGTGTACGAATTTTTACCTAAAACCTTTTAGTTCTTTAAATTATTTTCGTTAAAAAAGTTCTTTTTTAATTATCACGATCACAATACTTTCCCGTTCTTTGTTATTTCAAAATAGCATTAGTTTATGAGAAAAAATTATTTAAAATGGAGATATTGAAAACTTTTGCAATTTTTATCTATAAGGATGAAATGTATCAAATCTATGTAGCGTAGTTACATGAAATTTATATCTATACAGATATGAGAAACGCCCATGAAAGCAGACTAGATATACCTTTAAATATTTTCAATTCTTGGAGAAAGTCACCTGATGGCCAAATCACCATTTCTTTCATAAGAATGGTATTTAAAAAAATATCAGTATTAACATTTTAGCCTGCTTTATAATTTGTATCAAAACATGTCAGTGTGAACCAGTAAAACGAAATTAAATGCATTTTGTTACTGAACTCCTCGGCAAATCAAACAAAGTTTGTTGCATTGAATGTTCTTTTTAAAGTGAAATGACTAGATCTGAACTTTCATGGACGATTTTTTTCCTCAATTCCTATTATATATTTAATTGTTGTAATTTTCGGACGAGTAACTTTGTAATTTTATTTATACGGCTTCCATTAGTTGAACAAGACGAACATTACAAATTTTAAAGTCAAGTAGATTGAAATTTTAATCATTTTTTATTAGAAATAAATTAATTATGACAGATTAAATATTATTTGGCACAATTGACATTTTTAAAAATATATTGAAATTGTTTAATGAATTTAAGTGGAATGAAAATAGGCGATAGAATATAGCGGTTTTTGTTCGATTTGGCATGGAATGTCACACGAAAACTCACTATTGCACACTATATACACATGTAAACAAATTATGAAGCACATTTTCCTGAAACACATCATGTAAAAAAACCATAAGTAAGGCAGCGGTTCGTTTAACGGCGTATTCCTCATTAATATTTCTGATGTTAACTCCAGAGGGTTCAAAACTAATCTGGCCGCATGGATAAACGAGGTTCCGAAAAGTTGTGGGTGGAGCTTATCGCATCTTCGGGAAAAAGTCATTCCCCGCACACTTGAGGGGGTGAAATACAGTTTGTCGGCCGAAAGTGGCAGACCCCCCACTTCTATACGTATTTAAAAATAGATTTATATTATTGCTATTTAAATTAATAACTTTCTTTAAGTTATTTGCTGTTTCAAACTGAATTTCATTAGCCATTGTAACGCATGGTAGAGAAATAAATCTTCGATTTTTTATTACGTCCATTTTCTCAATAATACTTTATTCGTACATTTCTTATAAATACTAATATAGAAATATATACCAATCAATAATAATAACTTACAACAAAAAATAAGTTTTTCGAACAATTTTAAACTGAATATAACATTTACTAAATTATAAATTGGTGGTCAAACAATGGCCTAAATTACGCTATTTCAAGTAACGTTTGATTTTGTAAACTTATTTTTACCTGAGCTATAAATCTTTGAGATAATTTGTTGAGCTAAATTGCCGGAAATAAACAATGAATACCAATATAATATTCAATAAAATGTGTATTGGTTTTGATTTTAAAAAGTAAAGTGATTATTCTTGGAATAATTAATAATGCACCAATTACGGTATTAAACCTGTACTGATTAATTGCATCCTCTTTTGCCATAATAGAGAAAAGTTAGACAGAAAAATATTCAAAGGAAATTAATCACAAATCTGTTTTTTTTTTTAATTTTAAAATTTTATTTGATGAACATGATTGATTCATTATTTTTAGAATAATTTCCCCAATATTATAAACATAGTAAGACATCTCATATGCTATTATTTGAGAATAATTTCTATATGTGTGTTATTTCTTTTCGAATCAGTGACCTGTTTTATACAAAGGGTGTAAGTTCCCGCGAAAACGCCCATCTGGAGCGGAAGTTGTAGGACGCTCAACACATCTTTCTCAAATATTCTCCCTTAATGAATTGGCATGTACCTAATATAAATAAAATGTCTTAATGTAAGCTATTTCTTATTGCTTTTAGCACATTTAATAAATTGTGTAAAAATATAAAATTGTGAGTTTAACAGTATTTCCTATATGCACACGAACTTTAGAAAATGAATTTACTGAAGTTGAAAAGTAGACTGGATATTTGAATATTCAAGTGGTTCGTAATTCTGCAAAATTAAGTCTTACTAAGATAATATTATTAATAAATAACTTATTAGAACTCCCACTTCTCTTGTAATGCCATGCAAGCTATTAAAAGATACAAAACACTGTGCCTAGCGAGTACGTAAAAATAAACTTTCTTAAACCTATGCTATTTCAACAATTATTAATAACAGACAAATTTCTTTTTGGCATGGCATTTGTCAGGGAAGTAGTTTCAACGATGATGTATTTTTTATAGTCTTAGTAAGACTTAATTTTGCGGAGTAACAAATAGGTTGAATCTCCATAAATTCAGACTACCTTTTGTCCTTATTTAATTTGTCTGATGCACAAAGTGAGGGTTTTTAATTTAAATTTTAGAGGAATTCTACTGATACAAAATTAGAAAAAATTCTCGAAATAATTGTTATTTTATAGTTTCTGTGAATTTAACTAAGATACATTTGAATTAGGTATTACAATTTTAATGAACACTAAATGTGTGTGTTTTTTGGTTATTTTTAGATTAAGAAAATCTGCCGAAAATTTAATAAAACGAATTAATGTTTTTATTCAGATATTCGGAATTTGTATGTCCAATTGTTTTAGGTATAATCTGCATTTATATTATTCGCATTATTTCTAATCAATCAATGGAAAATTTTAAACATCTACTGGTGAAATTTGTACATCACACAATTAAGTTTTCTCGTTGCCTAAAAAAGTAAGAGCTCAATTAAATTATACATCGATTAAATCAAAGAAGTAAAAGAACAAGGAAATACTAAATCCTATTCGTTTAAAATTTATGAAGCATTTTCTGAAACGTACACAATTTATTTATTTTTTTTTATTTGTACATTTTCCAAAAGAAAAATATCCAGTTACTGGGCCTCAAATTCAATTTAATAAACTTATAGGAAAGTAAACAAAAAATAAACGAAGCTTACAAAAATTATAAAAATATATTATATTTATGATCAATTGCTGAATGTCTAACGATTAAATAATTTTTAAAATTATTTTATATTATCTTCACTTTATTCAGTAATTAAAAAAAATAATTATTGTTAATTATTAAATTAATTATTTATTTATATATACAAACATCTTTATTTAAGAATTGATACAAATATATATACACATACATATAAAAATTTATGGTTTTCCGCAATTCTTAATTGGCTATCGACCGGAGGTTATTTATTTATTTAACCAATATAATTACTTATTATTAGATTAAAATATGATATGTATGCAACCAGAAAAACAATTCATAAGAGCAGAAATGATTTCTAGGATATTATCCGGCTCCAAGCCAAATATATATGTGCCGAAGAAACTCTCAGTATCAAATTACTGGCAACGTAGCATTTTTTTTTGTAGAGGGCGCCACCAACTAAACACTACTGAAGTTGCCACAAATATGAGTGTGTGTACCACATGCAAGATCCTGAATAGTGGCGTCTTTTACATATTTTTAAAAAAAGTTGCATAACTTGTGTAAAAGGTACTTTTCGTAAATACTATGATAATGAATGAATGTATTTTATTGGTCACAATATTCAGTGTAAATATCGTTAGTGTAACTTAACAGGAAACAGAGAAATCACCAGAGAAAATTGTGGCACAGTGTGTAAGTTGCCACAATTCCGTGCGTCCGCCACAGTTCAGGATGAGGCACACACAAGTTGCCACAAGTATAGAGGAACACACACACACACACACACACACACACACACACACACACGCGCACACACACACACACACACACACACACACACACACACACACACACACACACACACACAGCCCCACACACACACACACACACACACACACACACACACACACACACACAGCCACACACACACACACACACACACACACACACACACACACACACACACACACACACACACACACACACACACACACACACAGCCACACACACACACACACACACACACACACACACACACAGCCACACACACACACACACACACACACACACACACACACACACACACACACACACACACACACACACACACACACACAGCCACACACACACACACACACACACACAGCCACACACACACACACACACACACACACACACACACACACAGACACAAAAAAAATTCCAGAAATTGTTGAAATGACATCTAGGGACCCCAAAACGGATATTTCCGTAACAAAAAATTTTTGAAAAAAAAATCACGATCACAATACTTTCTCGTACTTCGTAACGGAGAAAGTAAAAATGTTAATTGTTTCCCAGAATATTAAGGGCCCAGTTACAGAATGCAGTTCTAGCGGGAAAATCTGCTTCTCCAAGCTGTTGTTCTAAGTGGATGTGGTAAGGATGAAATTTGTGTTTCTTAAAAATTCTATGCGCTGAGGGCCGACTAATATCCAACTGATTATTTAATTCGGATAAACTTAATTTAGGGTTTTCAACTATCGTTGCCAATACCAGGAATTCGCTATCTTCGTTAATTACAGGTTTGCTTTGCACAGGTTTTGAATAATTAACGATACCTGTAGTCTCAAATCGCTCTTGCACTCTTCTTAATGCTCCTTGTCGAGGACACCGCCTCTCGGGATACCGCTGTCAATACACTCGTGAAGCCAAAAGACAATTTTTGTGACATTCGCCAAGAATGAAAATCATGTCAACCAATTCTTCTTGTGAGAAATTCATAATTATAAACTAAGATCACAACTTAACTGGTTCGATCTATTTTTGAGACTAATATAATAATTACTGTCACCTGTATTTTTTTGTTTGTTTATTTGAAATGATTGGTAACTAGATTTTAAAACTAATAATAAAAAACATGCAAATTACCAATGAATTTTGAAATATTAGAGTAACCATCAACTTCAGATATACGAAACCTTATATGAAACGAAAGCTTACTCAATGGACTTTTAAATTATGAAAAAATATATAGGGTGTTCCATTTGAAAAAATTAAGAAATTGTGCAGTTTGCGAATAACTATCACCCTGTATAATACGCTGAGTTATGTTTTGGATGATATAGTAATTTTGAAGACTAAAGTTCAAATAAACTTTACCACTAAATTAGAATGAATTATCTTTATTAGTTTCAGGGCAGTGCTTTAACAATTTTGTCCAAATTTTTGTATAAACAACTGAATAACACAAAAACGGCTCGGTTTCAATCGTTAAAACTTAAGTCATTTTAATCTCCAAATAACGAGAAATCCAAAAATGCTAAAATATACAGGGTGTTCCATTTAAAAAAACATAAGTTTGGTCTGTAACTTTGTTATGAGACACCTTGTATAAATTTAAATATTTTTAGGGCATGCAGATCACTATTCTGCACAACTTTTATATTAAACATTTTTCAAATTTTTGACAAATAAGCACGTGGTTGACCGTTCCCAGAGCTCTGAAACACCCTGTATATACATTTTCATACGATGGCCAGGTTTTTTTGGGCTGTGGCCCACTGTGCGTTGTGGTGATCACTTTTCGTTTTGTTTTTATCGTTTTGAACCAAGGAACTTTTTTGAAATTGGAAAAAGTATTTATAATGTCTACCTTTTACTTGAAAAGAAGAAGATAACTCTTCTTTCCACTTTAATAAATTCCTAGAATTAAAAAGGTTGGGCATATCTCTGGGTAGGATAAATTGTTCTTCAGTTTCCTTAGGTAAAGATTCCTTAGCGAGCCTATCTACCACTTCATTTCCGCCGATTTCTAAATGGCCCTTCACCCAAAGGAGGCATATATTTTTGTTATTGCTACTGTTTATATTACATAAGTCTTGCAATAAAACCAATAAACATGGATCATAGATATCTTCTTTGTGAAACTCTTGTAATAGGGATTTACAATCAGAAATTATTACAAGGTTCCCGAAAGTTTCCAATCTGTCAATATACCTTACTGTACTTTTAATAGCATAGAATTCGGCCGTGTATATAGAATTTGTATTAAGTAGTCTATGTTTCTCGATGTATTCATTCTTTTCATGGAAAACGGCACACCCACATGAACCCTCAGCATTTTGGACCCATCTGTATTGATACTTTGATATTCAGGAAAGTTATTGATGATGGATTGAAACTGACGCCTAGCTAGAATTTGATTTTCAAGATAGTTTGGAATCACCATTTTAGGTATTGGAAGATGGACTGGGAAAATAAAGGCAGGTGATACATCTGATGAGGGCAAGAGATGTTTAAATTCTGAAAGTTCAATATATAAATCGCTTAAAATGGGGGCATTCTTCTTGATCCAGTAAGCACTTTAGTCGCAAGACAATGTATCTGTTCTGGGCGTACATAATCTGTTGTTAGTTTCTTTAATATACCGGGTGACCCAGGGATCTGTAAAAGCCCCATAACTTATTTGCTATTTGAGATATAGACTTCTAGTTTTCTTAAAATGGTACCCACACTTATTTTACATATTTTAAAAATATGTTTGTTTTTGTACAGGGTGTCCCAATAAACATAACAGAACAAAGTTATGTTTTTTTAAATGGAACACCCTATATTGTATACTTTATTTTCAACCGTCTTGAGAAGCTGATAAAAATAGTATAAGATACTATGGATCTATTATGAACGGTTGGTTAGTTATGGGCAAATTTGTGGCAAAAATATGTATACATTGAAAACATTGCAGAAGCGTTCCTAGCAAAGATAGCATAATTATTTGTACACTAAAAAATTTCCCACATTATAAAGAATAATACACATTGGCTTTAGTTCTCTTTTATTTATAGTGCTATACAGGGTGTCAACATACGCAAAACAATGGATAACTATTTTTTTTCAAATGGAACATCCTATATAAGTTGCCACCAATCTATGGCATTTTTAATAGGCTTTCCAATGATATACAGTTTGTATAACAAAATATTAAGGATTCTTGAGATTTATCAATGAAAACATATTTATTTTGCCACCTTCTGATGATTTATGGATTTTCAGCCAAAACTATTTTCAGGAAAAATTATAAGAGACCAAAGTTGTAGAGCGAAAAATTTCCGATTGATATCGGTCTTTCAACTTTTAAGATAATGCGTGCATTGCCCGCCAGAGCGCGCAAAATCGTGACCGTATATGCATTTTAGCGTTTTCTTTTCAAATTTTGTATTACTAAAATGCACTATACTTTATTTTCCGCACCCTCTAGTGGAAAAACGGAAAATTATAGGTAAATTAAAATGTCCATATCGATTGAAAATGTTCCGCTCTACAACACTTAATACAAGCAATTTTTGCCAAAAATGCATAGTTTTCCCTAAAAATGCAAATTGAAAATGTATGTATCAATTTTTGCGTTTTTCAATGTTTTTTTGCATTTTCAGCGAAAACTATGCATTTTGGGCAAAAATTGCTTATTTTAAGAGTTGTAGACCGGAATATTTTCAATAGATGTAGGTCATTTGAATGACATGGAAAATAAAGTATAATGCAATTAATTAACAAAAAAATTGAGAAAAACGTTAAAATGCATATACGGTCACGATTTTGCGCACTCTGCCGGGCTATGCACGCATTATTGGAAAAGTCGAAAGACTTATATCGATTGAAAAGTTTCTGCCCTACAACTTTGGTCTCTTATTATTTTTTCAGAAAATGCATAGTTTTGGTTGAAAATCTAAAAATGAGCAGGAGCTGACAAAAGAAAAATGTTTTTTATGGATAAATCTCAAGAATCCTTAATATTTCATTATACAAATTGTACATCATTGGAAAGCTTATTAAAAATTCCATGCATTGGTGGCAAGATATATAGGGTGTTTCATTTGAAAAAAAATAGTTATCCATTATTTTGCGTATGTTGACACCCTGTATAGCAGTATGAACAAAAAAGAACCAAAGCCGATTTGTATTATTCTTCATGATGTGGAAAATTATTTAGTGTATAAAAAATGACGCTAGCTTTGCTAGGAGCGCTTCTGCAATTTTTTCAATGTGTCCTTGTTTCTGCCTCAAATTTGCCCATAACTAACCAATCGTCCATAATAGACCCATACTATCTTATACTATTTTATCAACTTCTCAAGAGGGTTGAGAATGAAGTATAAAATATAGGGTGTTCTATTTAAAAAAACATAACTTTGTTCTGTTATGTATATTGGGACACCCTGTTCAAAAACATATATATTTTTAAAATATGTAGAATAAGTGTGGGTACCAGTTCAAGAGAACTGGAAGTCGTTATCTCAAATAGCAAATAAGTTATGGGGCTTTTACAGATCCCTGGGTCACCCAGTATATCTATCACATAGTTGTTTTCTCCTTGACTGAAGACTTTGCTCGGCTGTCTCCGCTGGAAGTGCATTAGTCGGAGTGGATCGCATTGCACCTATGATCAGTCGTAATGCTTTGTACTGCAGGCGATCTAAGGATTTTAACAATTTATTTGAAGCACTATCGTACAGAAAGCATCCATAATCAATAATGGATCGTATTAAACTTTAATATAATGACATGGTAATAGATGGATGTGATCCCCACCAAGTGTGTGCTAAACTACGAATTTGATTCAAGGAACATTCACTTGTTGTAATTATTTTATTTATATGCAAGTTCCAAGTTAATTTTGTGTCTAGAATAAATCCTACATACTTAGCATTGGTACTGACGGGAAACTGAGTGTTGTTTATAGAAACATAACATACTTTTGATTTCTGCGGTGACACAGTAAGTCCTAAGGTAGAGAGCCACCTGTTAAAATTTTCCACTGCTGTTTCCAGGTTAGAAATGCAGAGATTCAGATTTTTGGAAGATGTGTATAAAACAATATCATCAGCGTATTCCAGGGTTTTAGTATTGAGAGGAATATGAGTAGAAATATCAGATATATACAGGGTGTCAATTTGAAAACTTTCAATGCGAATATCTGTCAAATTAAAAGAGTTAGAAAAACGCAATTTGGTACCAATGTTACACAGGTAGGGGGAACTAGAACCACCATATTTTGGTTATGGGGTAAGTGACCCCTTGGGCCCCATTCACCCTAACCCCAAAATTTTAAATGGCATCACCCCTTTTGTGATTCCTTAAATGAAACGTTTTTTTGAGTAGTATTCACCAGCACAAGATTTTTTTAAATGTAATACAGGGCCGAACAAGAAAGTATAATTAAAATAAAATAAATTCTGTTTCTATGAATTGCTATTTTATTTAATTGGATTCTTTCTTATAATTCATTCCATTTTGGGCTGCAAAAAAAGATAATAAAATGTTTTGCTCCAAATACTCGAAGCAGTGGGCCAGGTTTCAACAAATAACAATTACCTATTTCAGTCAGGTGTCTAAATCGCAATTCTTTTAGCCACACTGTAAACCATGTCTAATACCGGGTAAAAAAGAAAATTAAATAGTGAATTCGTCTGAAATTATTTCACTTCGATCGTTTTTGAATTTGATGTACAATCTAACACACCTGACTGCAATAAGTGACTGTTATTTGTTGAAACCTGACTCACTGGTTCGAATATTTGAACAAAAAAAAAAAAGATTATCCTTTTTTGTAACCCAAAATGGAATGCATTATAAGAATATAATTAAATAAAATAGCAATTCATAGAATCAGATTTTATTTTATTTATATTTTTTGTTCGGCCCTGTATTAAATTTTAAAAACATTCTTGTACTGGTGAATACTACTCGAAAAAACGTTTAATTTAGGGAAAGAGGTGATGCCATTTAAAATTTTGGGGTTAGGGTGAATGGGCCCAAGGGGTCACTCACCCCATAACCAAAATATAGTGGTTCTAGTTCCCCCTACCTGTATAACATTTGTGCCAAATTGCACTTTTCTAACTCCTTTATTTTCAGAGATATTCGCATTGAAAGTTTTCAAATTGACACCCTGTATAAGCTGAAAAGAATAGGACTTAAAATAGCGCCTTGTGAAAGCCCGGCAAAAGCAGAACGTTTTAAAGTTTTTTTGGAAAACTTTATTGTAAGGTTTCTTTTATACGTATAATTGTATAAAAGCTTTATGCAAATATTGGGTGAGGAGAACTTTGTTTTAACCAGGTCCATTAATATATTGATTTGTACTCTATCAAATGTAAGTAAGTAAGTAAGTAAGTAATATTTATTCGTTAACATTAACATTAAAATTGTTTACACATGTCAAACTTAATTCGTACTTAATTAGTAATCACTGCGCCAAGCAGTTTACAAGACAAGTTGTACATCAATATTAGAAGCAACTTACCGTTTCCCGAAGAAACAATAAGCGCCGATATAATAAATGTTCTACATTACAGTTTAAAATAATTTTATAATAAAATTAATAAAAACATTTTTGATTAAAATCTAAAAGTATCAATAAATATATAAAATAAATTACAAAGTTAGTGTATAGATAAAAATAGCATTAAAGCGTAAATAAATAAATAAAAACATTGGTTCAGTACGTCGCACACATGCTTACCACTTTTAAACTCGTTGAAATCATAATATGCTTTTTTGTTAGATGGTCTTTCACTACTGCTATAAATTGTTTTATAGGTAATTGGCGTATGTTTAATGGAACTAGATTGTAAAACATAATACCGTAGTAATTAGCGCCGAAACGAGATCTTGTTAGGTTTAATTTTGGGGTGTATATGTTATGTTTATTTCTGGTGTTATGATCATGTGCACTTTCAAACGTGATGTGACGAAGTTCCTGATTTTTTAAATATTTTAAGCATGCAATTATGAACAAGCAAGGAACTGTTAATATTTTTTCATTAATAAAAGTTTGTTTACAGTCATCTCTGTATCCCATACCTGTTACTACTCTGATCGCTCGTCTTTGAAGAGCAAAGATTCTGTGGCGACTAGCGCTGTGCCCCCAAGTAAGCAACCCATACTTTATGGTGTGATTCGCACAATGAAAAATATGCAGTTCGAAGAACATTTTTTAATACGGACTGAGATATTTTTCTGAGTAAAAATATGCTCGAGCAGAGTTTTTTAGACAACGAATCACAATGATCTCCCCAGTTGAGAAACGGATCAATAATTACCCCCAGAAACTTGACTGGTTCAGTTGTGTGCGTAAATGGTATGAGTGTTTGCGTTTTTTGCTGATTTAAACACAATTTGTTACTTAAAAACCAATCATTTAGTGTTGACATATTGAGTTTATGGTAATCATCTGTGGTTGTTATGTGGGCGTTTTTTGAGCAAATTGTCGTGTCATCTGCAAACAAGATAACCTTACTGCCACTCAAATACGACGGAAGGTCATTTATAAAGATAAGAAATAGAACAGGCCCAAGAACCGAGCCCTGAGGCACACCATGTAAGCTTTTTTTATAGTCAGATCTTGATTGGTTATAGTGGACCATTTGTGTTCTGCCGGCGAGGTAAGATTTTACACCCACTAGGGTGTATGTTATAAAAGTATAACTTACGTAATAGAATTTCGTGAGAGACACAATCAAAAGCTTTCGTTAAATCCACGAAAGATGATACTGAATGCATATTACTCTCAAAGCAGTCTATCGTCCATTCAACAAAATCAGCGATAGCGTTCGTAGTTGATAAACCCTTCCTAAATCCATATTGTTGGCTAGCAAGGATGTTATTAAATTCTAAGTATTCAACCAACTGCTCTTTAAGGAGTGACTTAAATATTTTTGAGATTATTGGAAGAATACTTATAGGTCGATAATTTGCGGGATCTTCTTCGTCTCCTTTTTTGAAAATGGGAGAAATTTTTGCGACTTTAAGAGTGTAAGTTGCAATCATTCGAGTTTCTAAGACGGGCAGCGGTACAGGGGGGGGGGAAACCAGTGGGTTGTACCCTCCGCTTACCCCTACCATTTTTAAAATCATATAGCGCGTCTCTTTCAGAGAAGGAGCGATCGCCCATTGACGTCGGCGATAATATAATAGACAAAAAAAGCCCTCTCAGCCGAACGTAAATACACAAACCGAATGAATGAGCTGCTTGAGACGCATAAATTAATAAATTAGATGAGTTTGCTATTTTTGGGATATTGAGTTCACTCGACGATTTTGCAGGCAAATTTTAAATAACTGTAAAGTACTAGTAAACATGTGTGTCCGTCCATCAGTTTGTGCGCGTTGCATCTTAAAAACTAATATAGCAATTGACATGAAAGTTTAAACATTAGTCTTATTTGACAATTCAATAAATTGAACAGCTTTTGGGAAAATTTCCTCTACCGGAAATGTTTACTTTAACCCAACATAAAATCTCCTAGTATTAGTTCCATGGAATTTACACTAATATTCATTATTAAATTAACTATTTCTTGCATTTCTTTTATTTTTAACTTTATTTTATATATTGTTTTTTTAATTAATCTATATTTGAATACATTAATTCAATTCAAATCAACTGTTGATTATTCTGCTTTTTTTATAAAACTGTTCATTTATAGACGAGATATTTTGAAATTCAACCTTTTCTTTATAGATTTTTGTAATTTTAACTTTTTGTTTATTGGTTATTTTTATTTGAAAGTTAGCTGTTTTTTTTATAGATGTAATTCTTTAAAATCTTTATAGATCAATTTGTCTTTAATTTAAATTTTTTAATACATGCAATTTTTTTTAAATTTCGCTGCATATTTATAGATTTTGTTCAAGTAAACTATATAGGTATACAAGCTCTTTATTCTGACAATACATTTACAAAAATACAAATTAACCATACATTTTACAATTTGATGTGGAGGCAGCACAAATGATATACAATTGTTCAAGTTCAGGAAAAACATATGCAAAATACACGAAAAAACACAACTGACAATATTTCCGAAGGAGAGAATATTGTTGTTTAAAAATTGTTTCATCAACTAACACAAAATCACCTAATTAACCTGACTAATAATTAAGAGTTTGCACTGGTCAACTCAAAAACACACGAAGGCACAAAAAACTGCGTACTGTTTACATTGATTGTGGATGTTCACAACAGCGATTGTAATCTAGAGTAAACATACGCGTAACGTAAACATCACCGCCCGGTGAAATAAGGCGGGCCCATAGGGGTGGACCCATAGGGGCGGACCCGTGAATTATTTCTTTAAATTTCAGCATGGTAGGCAACCTAATGCACTCACAGAAAGACTAAAAATTTGCTTTTTATAAATAAACCAAGTAAGGAACCTTGTCTAATATCAAAGAAAAACTGTATTTTAGTCGACAACTGTGATATTCAACATATATCTCAGCTTAATGTATCAATTTAATCACTAGATAAATAATCCGTAAATTGTATAAGATTAATAATTTATTTCATCAATAAAATAATAATATTCGAAGTTAATCTTTGAATACATTAGTAGAATACAGTTTTAACTTTCATATAAATTTAAAAAAAGTTGCATTTTTAAAGTAGTTTCGTTGTGAAATCGAAGTTTGCAGACCCAATATATGTGTGGCAGGTTGCCTAGCGGACTGCCCTCTAAGTAGATCAGGAAAGGTATTACTTTTAATGCATTCATTAAATAATTTTGTTAGTGGAATTACTATTTGATTCCTTATGCATTTGATCATTTCAGTATTAATTCCACAAATGTCAAGACTATGACTCGATTTTAATTTATTAATTGCATTTCTAACTTCATTTATTGTTACCTCACGAAATTTAAAATAAGTTGACATATCACAGTTGATACCACCACACATTAAAAGAATCGGATCTTTGTCAGGTCCAGGAGCGGATTCCAATAGTTCATTCGCTATATTTGCAAAGTAGTTATTAAATTCATTTGCCGTTATTTGACTATGAGGATGATTAAGTCGTGGATTTTTTATCAAACTCCAGATGGCCTTGGGCGAATGACGATGTTTTAATAAGTAATTATTGTTAGCTTCTAGTTTTGCCTTTTTTATTTCGTTTTTGTAGGTTGCCTTGTATTTATTCCTAGTGGCTTTTAGCTCATTATCTTGGCTATTCTCATATATGATGTTCATTAGGCTGAGATTTTGCCGGATTGTTTTTAATGTATTATTGTACCATTTTACTGGCAAGTGGTTTTCTGACTTTTGGCCGATTTTCTCAGGAAAAGCTTTGCTGGATGCTTCTTTGAGGGTGTTTGTAAGGAATGCCATTTTTTGGGACAGTTCTATCGTTGGGTCATCAATAATGCCCCAGTTTGTATGCTCTTCAATATAATTAAAGAATTGAAGCTTCCCCTGTGAAGTTATCGGTTTCATAATGATACGATTTGTATCGGCTCGGAGGTTCGTTGTGTGAAATTTAAAAGCTATTCCGAGATGGTCCGATATTGCCGTGTCAATGGTACAATATTGTGTGCGTTGGTCATTATAACTAGAAAAAATATTGTCAAGACAGTTATTTATTCTCGTAGGAGAACAAAAACTACTCGCCAAGCCATAAGAGGATAGCACGTCATAAAGTTTTTCCTTGTGGGGATCGGCTCCATTGAACCTGACATTGAAATCCCCTGTTAATATTATATTGGTTTTTGTTAAGACAGATTGATCTAAAACAGATGACAACACATTTAAGAAGACCTCAAATTTTCCCATTGGGGAACGGTAAACAGATATTAATGTAAGGTTGTGGTTTTGAATGAACACCGCAGCAATCTCACAATCTCGCTCTAGTGAATATTGAGTTAAATTTAAAGTGGTGCATGTTTCTGAGGTTTTGGCTAATATCATAACTCCTCCATGTTTCAATGTGCTACGAGTGAAATGTGATACTACAACATAATTATTTAAGCTTAAATATTTGGTTTCTTGTTCATTTAACCAATGCTCACACAGACATACAAAAGCAAATTTATTATTTGATTCCATCAGAAACGACTCTAGTATTTTATTTTTTATGGATTGTATATTAAGATGTAAAATATTTATTGAGTGAGTATTTTCCGCTGAGGTTTCTCGCGCTTTCGGTTGAGATGGAATAAAAAACGGTCAATTACTACGCCTTTTGGCCATAATTTAGCGCTTTTTATTTCATCTAGCTTATTTAGAGGAACAGTTACTTTAAATGAGCTGTATTCCTGAGGATGTTTCGCTTGTAGCTTCTCGCAGTGGAAGTGTTTAAATTGATTGGTTTCTAGGAATTGTGATAGTGAACTCTCCGTTGTATTTGGATCGAGCCGGTAGATATGGAGATGTGCCTTTTTTTCCACCCCTTGGATGATTTTATCTTTGCCTGTTCCCTCAATCTTCTGCCTTGGTTTCCTATTTCGCACCTGTTTCCAATTATCGGCATCGTGTTGATTATTACGCTGTCCACTTTTATCGTCTAATGTGGGTGTTTTGTGTTGAGTGGCTAATTTCTTGGGGGATTTGTTTACCCCGTTGCCTTTGGTCGCCGCTATGGTTTCTTGTCCGACTATTTGCAGTGGCAGTGGTCCGATTGATTGGTTGCCGGCCTCACTTTGCGTCCATTCGCGTGTACGGTAATTGTTTTTGACATTTTGCGGTTGAATAATTGGTTCAGAGATGGCAGCTTTGCAGGAATCTTCTACATCTGATGGAATGATGTCAATGATTTCCAGGGAGTTGCTATTTTTACAGGAAAACTGTTGATATGGTTTGCGACTAGGGTTTACTTGAAGAAAAATGATTTTCTCTTTCAGAAGAATATTGCAATCATTTAGCACTTCATTTTTACTCTCTAGTTCTTTTATTAGTTTTCTCAATAGTTTATTTTCCTCAAGAATATATCGAAATTGCACTGTACCTTCTTCGTTGGTGGAGCCGGGTGACTTAACCTCTTGCTCCTCACAAACAGAGTTAATATTTCGGCGCTCACATTTCTTCGCATGGATTTCGAGGCACGCTGGATGGAAGTACGTATTACAGCTGATACAACTTACTGCAGCAACTACGTCCCTTTTACACTTGGAACATTTTATTTTTGATTTGTTCGTGGCGGTTTCACTGTCGATGTTTACTTCGTCCGCCATTATTAAAATTCTTCAATATTGATGCTGATTGTATGTCTGCAAAAAATGAAAGCATGTATTCGTTTTCTGAATAGGTATTGTAGATATCCATAATCAATAATACTGCGTTGTGAGTTGTTCACTTACTTTTCCAAAATCCTGATTGTGAGTTTGGTATGAGTTTTCTAGATTCAAGCCACCAAGTAAGTCGTGCCTTAAGTATGCGCTCAAATGTTTTAAAAATACATGAGGATAGAGCAATAGGTCTGTAAGAGTTGCCGAGCTGGGAATCTTTTTCTGGTTTTAAAAAAGGAATTATATTAATGTTATATTGGCCATGAGGACACCAGTAAATATAGCCACCCCAAATCACCAACACAAATTTTATCCTAGACTCTTAAACTATACCAAAGTTGAATTTTCACCTCAAGAATTAAATTTATTAGAAACAGGTACTAATTACTCCCCACATGTGCTAACAAAAAATTTCAAAGAAACATTAATTATTAAATCCGAATTAGCTCTTAAAGATGTTCCAGATTGTGAACTAAACACTTAAAATTGCCAATATCATCAAAAATTCAAAAATTAATAACACTTTTGACCAATCAATCACAAAATCACTAAGAAAGAAGGTAAATGACAACAATTTAATAATTACAAAAGCCGATAAAGGTAATTCAATTGTCATCTTGAATAAAATTATCTTTATTTCAAAAATTAACGATTTTTTAAACACACCCAATATCCTTGAATTAAATCAGGACCCAACTAACTCTTTTCTAAGACACCTAAAATCAACCCTTACAAATTCCCAATCTCTTTTCTATAATATCAACAACCCTCAATGAATTCTAAACCCCATATGCCCTGGACTCTATGGTTTCTTAAAAACCCATAAAGAATCCCTGCCCATCCGGCCAGTAGTCTCGTATATCGATTCCCCAGCCCATATATTATTTCTTCCCACTTAAATTCTCTTTACAAACAATTAACCGATTTCCAAGATCCACACTCAATTAAAAACTCAATAGAATTATCTGATAAACTATCATCCTTTAACATTCAACCTAACCACAAGCTTGTATCCTTTGACGTATCAAATATGTTTGCACAAATCCCGCCAGAAGACTGCATACAAATAATTAAAGAATCTTTTGACAAAAATCACGTAAATATTACGGTTCAAACGGAATTTTTAGAAATATTAAAATTTATTTTAGACAATAACTATTTTTCTTTTGACAGCAAATTCTAAAAACAAACAGAGGGTCTAGCAATGGGTTCTCCATTAAGCCCATTGCTATATCTGCTACTTCATGAAAAACCTTACCCTAAAAATTTTGAACTCTTCATTAGGTAAAAAACAAATTAAAATGTGGTATCGATACGTGGATGATATATTGGCTTGTTTTGTAGAATCAGACAGACAACTCAAACAATTTCTTGACTTCATTAATAACCCACACCCCAAAATTAAATTTACCGTCGAGTCCGAAACTGACCAAAATATTAACTTCCTAGACCTGTCCATTACTAAAATTAACAATAAATTAACTTTCCATATTTTTGGCAAACCATCCTGAACAGACTCAGTGATCCCCAGTACATCTCGACATCATATTAAACACAAAATGGCCGCCGTTAATTCAATGATTCACAGAGCATTTAATTTACCCCTAGCTGAAGACTCCTTAACGAATGAATTAAATATCATTAAACAGATTGCCATCTCCAATGGATATACTGCAAATACTATTGATCAACTTATTAAAAAACACATAATGAAAAAATATTCAAAATATTTATACACTGCAAATACAATACAACCCTACCTAACATTTAAATCTCTTACATTTTTTGGTAATGTTCACAAATTGGTAACATAATAAGAAAACAGAACGTGAATGTCGCATTTAAACCATCTACAAAATTAAATAATTGTATTTTTAACCATAAATCGCCCATACAAAATTTTGAGAAGTCAGGAATATATAAATTAACCTGCACAGACTGTAAAAGAGTGTATATTGGACAAACTGGTCGAAAATTCAGTACTAGACTTAAAGAACACCAACGATCTTTCCGCCTCATGCAACATGATAAATCAACTTTTGCCACACACCTTCTAAATGAAAACCATTCTTTTGGCGCGGATGTACTTTCCGTTATACATGTTGCAAAGAAAGGTCAAAAAATGGATTTACTAGAGTCCCTGGAAATTTTTTAAATGCGCGCTGATCCGGAAATCCCTACACTGAACGACCAGCTTGACCTAATTTACACCCCTATTTTCAAAGCCCTTGTATAATTAGTTTTTATCTGTGTCTTACCTGTATGTATACCTTTGTAAATCGGTTTTTAAAACACTTCTTGTTTGAAAATGGTAATTGTATTACCGAAACTTAAGTCACAAAAATAAATATATAAGTTATACAAAACAAAGTTTAAAGTGTTTTATTATAATATTTAAAATGTATAACGAAGTAGAATCCTCCAGCATAAACAATATAATGTTATTCCATTGATCGATCCAAGAACCATCCTTTAATATTGAATTGAAGATATTTAGCAAAAGTTCTTAACGATTAACGTGCAAGTGAGATAACATCGGATATGTGATATTATCTTCTCCGGGGGCTGTGTCACTGGACTTTGATTTTATGGCGGCATTAAGCTCCTTCATAGTTATTGATTTACAAAGGAAATGATTAGCATCGCTTTCATGGATATCTATATCATAAGGAGAATATGATGTTGCAGGAGCTAATTTGTTGCGGCACATTGCCTTTTCCATTCGAGATCATTCTCGTATATCATATTTTTACGATACTTGGAGAGTGCTAGCTTCCGTAGAGCTATAGCTTTAGAACACTCTTTATCCCACCAAGTGACACCTGTGTAATTAGCCATAAATGGTCTCTTAATCTTCATCGATTCATTTGCACCATATTCAATTATACTGATTAGCTTGGCATACATGGATTCTGCATTCATATTATCATAAACCAAGTCAGTCACTGGTTTAATTATTAAATCTTCTATGTTATTACTATGATAATTCGGGGGATAGGGGTTGGTTATAGGATGGGAAGGTTCTATAGTTCTAGAGAACAAAGTATGGATTTTAGTAGGGGGATGCGAAGTAGATTCTGTCTGCTGTTTTCTTTTTGGGACCCTAATAATATTAGGATTGATCCTAACTCAATTTTTATCGATACTACCGGTGGATGGGAGGGGTGGGTATTCGTTATTGTAGGGAAGTGTTAATGGATAGAATCTATTTTTTGCAACATCTGCAAATGATGCAGAATTTATTGCCGAGGTATAAGTATTCTTATTGTAAGCTTGCTCGACTTTTATAAGAGGCATGATTTGGACAAACTATAATGATTTCCTAAGCAATTCAGACAATGATCAATTCTTTTATTGCAAGTACATTCTGCCGTCAAATGAACCTCACTGCAATTACCACACCTGGGCTGTGATTCGCAATTTTTACTTAAATGTCCCAATCTTAGACTATTAAAACAGTTCACGACAGGGGATATATACGGTTTTACTTTACAAGCACATCGGAAGATTTTGACGTAATGTGGTAAATTTTGTCCGTCAAAAGAGGACCTGGACATTCCATTCACAAAATTTTATGGGCAGGGTAGATTGTTGGAGTAAGTGATAATCACCACTGGCTCATAAAAATGTCAGGGCAAAACGTGGCCCTACCCGATGACATTTCATACCTTACGGTCAAGACCATGCTGCCCCTTTTTCGGGTACGGCGAAGCGCAGGTATCACAATACGTCGAGTATTTCTGTCACGAATTACAACTCAAAGACGGAAAAAGTCATGGATTTTGAAATTATTTTTAATAAAATAAAGTGCATTTTCAATTTCATTCGATTTAGAAAAAATAATAACTAAAATATGTCAAAGATTAAAACAATCTTATAAATTGATTAAAATAATGTTTTCTTTTTCATTTTTAATGGACATTTATTCACTTTAATTTAACAATATTTATCGTTTGTAAAAACTTTTTTTTCGATTTATTAAACTCATCGACATATTGAAACGCTCAATACTTAATAAAATTAATATTTTATAAATTCAAGTGAAGAATACTATCTTTGTTAATATCACACTCGTTTATCATATAGTGATTATATTTTGAACTATGTACTGATCACTTTCATTTCATTCAACTTGAAGTAAATAGAGAAACAAGTATTTATATTATATCAAATTAGATAATGAAGGAAAAGCGAAGTGGAACTGCTCATTAATTATGGAAAACTTCAGATAATGCTTCACTTTTTCAAGTAAGTAATTCGCGAATGAGAAATTGGTTTGATTCAATAAGGTAAGATTTATCTCTAATTCTAATTTGTCTTAATGTTTCTGTAATATTTTTGACATTTAAAAAATTATGGAAAAGAAACAAAAAACGGTTAAGGTAAACACCCACTTTCGGTATACTAAATTTTACTAAAAGCTGTTTTATTCTTGGGATTATCAAATAAGACTTATGTTGAACGCTTCATGTTAATTCCTGTATTAGTTTTTGAGATACAACACACACATTGATTTGCACCTGACCTTACATAGATATCACAAGGTCAAATCAAGGTCACTACTGTATGGTCACTACTGTATGCTCCCCTCCAAACCATTCAATTTTTATCTAAAACATTTTTCTTAATCATTGATGGTTTTAGAGAAAATCGATTTAATCCACCCTGAATTGTGTATCTTTCCCGTTGCGGAGTTCGGTAATAAAACGGGTTTTTTTTTTAACATTGTCCTTTAAAAAGAAATTATACCACTATTACACGATGAATTATTTTGTTTGTATCCATCTTAAGAAGAATTAAGGAACCCGATACACTAATTATTTGACTATTATTATGTAATATAATTTTCATGATAAAAATTTATTCCAAATATTTTTACTCCACGTTTACAAAACACGAAAATAAAATTAAAAATTAATTTACCGGTGTTCTACTCTATTTCGTCGACAAAGTTCCCAAATATAATCCAGGAATCCCGCTAATTATCAACTGGTCCTCTTTATTCAATGCAGTTGGAGTTTCCGAAATAGTGGATAAAGGGCTCAGTTGGTTTTTCCCTTAAAACTTTTAATGTAGCGGGCAACGTAAATCTGTTTTATTGGGTATTGTAAAATATGAAAATAACAATTTACACCAGATATATATTGAGCGATTTTCGAGCAAAATATAACAGTTCTTTGCTGCTTTTCACTGCGTGATAATGGAGATAGTTCGCGATTTGACTAAATGTTATTACATTTTTGAGAGTTTTATTTATTTAATAAAACTAAGAGATTTTAATCCTTCCCAATATATTTTGCAATTTGCAGACGATACTGCCCTAATCGCCCACAACCAAACACTCCCTTTAACAATCCAATCCCTACAAGAATTAACCAACAACACAATTTCCTGGCTAGCCCAATGGCGCATCCAAATAAACCCTCGAAAAACCCAACTCCTAATCCCCCACCACAAAATATTCCCACATTCCCCCAAAATAATTGTCAACCGTAACCCCATAAACCCTTCGCACTCATGCAAATATCTTGGAATCACATTTGACAACAAACTATCTTTCAAGGTTCATTCAAAATCCTTTAAAACTAGAGTCAAAGCAAGGGCAAGGCATTTCAGAGGCCTCACTTATAAAGATCAAGGCATATCAATCACCACTGCAGTCCAAATTTATAAGTCAATCTGCCGGCCCTTGCTTGACTATGGTTCAATCCTCTTTTCCCAGTCCCGACCTTCTACTCTCCATCATTTTCAAGTTGCAGAACGTAGTGCCCTCAGAACCCTAACCAAACACCGCCACCCAAACAATCCCTTATTTAACCCTTCTAACGAAGTCCTCTACTCCACTACTAATATCATTCACATTTCAGAACGCACAAGATCTCTCGCTGTTAAGTTTTCGAACAACCCAACCAATATTCGTATCCTCAACCAATTCTGTACTCCCCGCAACCTTAATATCCCCCCTAAACGTAAGTTCCCTACCCAAACATTATATCAATACATTTCTTCATTTCATCCTTCATCATCTAGCGATTAACCCACTTTATATAGACTGCGAAAGACGGGCCGAAAGACATTATATGTCGATAGCCCATGAGACAGAATAATTGTAAAATTGTAAATATAGATGATGTATAAATGTAATACTCTGTCAATAAAGATAATGTATATATAAAACTAAGACGTGGTGAATCTGTTTATTATAAATGCCAGAAAATTAATTGTTCGGGTAGTGTGCGCAATAAAAATAACACCATTATTCGGGGTAGTGCCCATAACCATCAGGCATGTCCCAATGAAGTGGACAAAATTAAATTCATCCAACAAAGCAGACAGCAGTGTGTAAACTCCCACAATCCGGTCCAGGAAATTATTATGGAGACGGAAGCTGTACATCCTGGAGGTAAGTAACATATTTAAAATAAGAATATAATTGTTTTCCAAAAATACTCCAAACTCATTTAAAATTACGCCGGGATATCGTGTTAGCTAAAACCTGAAGTTTTAGAAATTTTGAAAAAATATTTAAATTACATTAAAATTTTTGAAATCTTCTAGCAGATAATTCTTTAATAAAACGTTTTATGCAGATTTCTTGATTTCCTCAAAAATTATCTTTTTTTGCAAATACAAAAAGTTTGATTCATTATTCGAATTAAATTTTAAAACTAATGCATATGTAATTAAAAGTATTTTTAAGAACATAATTTAATCCTTCCAAGTGTTATTTTATTTTCAAGGCAAAACCGCACTCTAATCAATTGAAATGTGCAAAAAATGAAAAAATAATTAAAATAAATTTAAGAATTTGGAAAAATTCCGTCGCTTTTGATATACTAGTTTACTTTATAAACATATCTGGATTTTTTTCAAGGACTATCTTATTTTTCAGTCACCACCATGCTCAAATGAATTGTTTCAATTAGAATTGATAAATGTAGAAAAAAAAATGAATATTTAACTCGGACTTACAGAATACATAGATCTTTCATAAGATTTTTTAAATAATTCAAATAGACACCATTCGTCAAAATTTCTTGTCAAACTTTTTAAACATTATTTCAATATTTAATGCAATTACATATGATTTTGGATAAAATGTTATATTATACTCATGTGGAAAATATAAACTTTATCTTGCAGGACTAATAACGTACATTCACTCGTATAATAAATAATTATTCTTGAATAAAATAATTGCTTATATTTTATTTTTAAGGCAAAGTTAATTGAAAACCGAATTTGCAAAACTTTGTAAAAAATACCATTAAAGTTTTCTCTAGTTTTTTTTTTTTGACGATAAAGATCAAATATCGTCAAAGTCGAAGAAAGTAACATGATGGCCACAAAACCATTTTTAAAAATATTTTTTTTTAAATTTAACCGTAATTTATAGATTATTAAACTGTGTAGTCTTTGTAAATGAATTTTGTTAATTTCAAATGTTTGGGATAGATTTTTTCAATGTCAACCTTTACTTGTATATGTTTTTTCTTTACTTTTAATTGCTGTTCTACAAAAAAAAATATCTCTGTATCGTATTTTATTTGTTTTAGTTTTCTGTCAATACATTTTTTTTTAACTCTTTTGGAAATGCTATGCTATTACTTACTTACGTCATATTACTATCCTTTATCTTTGTAGATATTTTCTTTACTTTCTCCGTTACGAAGTACAAGAAAGTATTGTGATCGTCAAAATGTTTTTAAATATTAAGTGGTTCAAATGCCATCACTGAGACAAATGATTACTAGTTATTTTTAGAACCCAAGAGCACTTCTTTAAGCTCTTCCCAAAAAATAATTTTATTTTTCAAATGTAACGTTTCGTTATTTAGATACCCCCATCAATATTTTTAATTCTTTTTCTAAAAATTGGTATATTTACTTTTTCAAAAAATAATTGAACACCGTTAATAGGTTCGAGTCTCATATCTAACCGAAATACCAGGAAGAGGATGGTTCGAAGCCGACAACAGCTTGTACCGCTAGCCCTAAACTCACTAGAGCACGCAATTGACATGCTGCAACAAAATGAGTAAGTTTTCATGTAAATTAATTGAATTAATTTCGGAAAATAAGTCATATTTATCCAACATCTCTTCAAAACAGTTCCATATCTAAGGCGATTTTAGATAGGGAATTTCGTTGATTTTTACAGCAGTTCCTTATTATTTTTGTTTATATTAGATGTGTAGGATAAAACATAGTATTGCACGCGTGTACGAAGTAAGGTATTGGGCATACCTTGCCCACTTGTGCAGTAAATAAGTATTTCAAATCATTTTAGATACGAACACCTGCAACGGGATTGCGCAAATCATATATTTATTCGTGCAAATTTCAATATAAATGCCTTGCTGTGGCTATCAGAGGGGGTGATCAGCATCATTAGGACCCATGCGAGAACTCTATGGATACGATGTTCCGTGTGGTGCCCCGGGCCGGTGGTGCTACACAATTATTCACTGTACACCTTATACATGAAAGAATGGTAAGTAACTACTCTCTTGAACTTTACCAACTTATAGTTATTAAATTTAATTATTTTTATAGTAGGCTTTTCCTATTTCTTACTCCCTGATGGGCAGAAGGACGTTAGATGATTATTTAACCATTTTAGGTTACTTATCAAATATATTAAGAGACGGTAAGCCAAAAATATTCGTAATTAAGTGTAAATTCTAACACAACATATTTCACAGATGTAATTGTACAAAATATAATGGCTGATTACGAGATTAGCTTGCGGAAAGCAGCTCGTACCATATTTCCTGCTGCACGGATCTTTGGGTGCTGGTTTCACTATGCGAGCTATTTTGTTTAAAAGTAAGTGAATATAATGTTAGTAATATTAACATTGTGTATAAAATTAAGGTGATTTCTACTAATTTAACTTAACTACTATATCATATTACTATTCATATAAGTAAGCATGACGTAAATACTTAAACTATTAGAATTAATTATTTTTATTTTATTTTAGGTAGAAATTTGGGATTATATGCTCAAGCGGATATCCACAATATAACACACAAATATATAGTTCTACCATTGCTCCCAAGGAATACCCTGAAAGATGTTGCAGCACTTTTAGCTACTCAGTTAGTACCATTGGCACCTGCCAACGCCCAACAATTTATTAATTATTGGAGGCGCCAACGGGGCAATGCTGAAATATCTCTTGTGGATGCTCCCTCGTCGCACTAACAAAGCGGTAGAGAGTTTCCATAAGAGATTAAATGCAGCTCTTCCTCGACCTCCCAACTTTTGGGCATTGCTGGACCATTTAAAATTGAAAGACAATTTAACTGTTTTAAAACGTAATCGAATTTTAAATGGAGTGGAACAGCCCCACAGACCGAAGCCGAAGTACATTAGATTAGACGAGAGGATTGGTAAGAAGGATTTTTTTGTACATATACAATTGATGTTTTATATTATTACGTACTTTTTCAGCTGCAGAACAAGAAGAATTTCAAATAACTGGGAATGTGGGTCGATTTGTATCGAGGGCTGGCCATTTCGTCCACGATATGGTGGCTAATTTGATGCCAGGTGGAGATCATCCTCAAGACGTACCTCCCGCAAGACTTGGTGAATATTCAACCGTTTTATACATTTTGTGTTATTCGACATTTTTTGTTTTCAAATGAAGTTAAAATGTGACTAAAAATATTTTTTTTTTTATATTCACAATAACAAACTTCGTGATCATGTGGTATTTTTAAAAAATGTCGATAAATGTACGACAAAGTACTTATAGTTATTTATCTACATTTTTAGAAAACGATGTGGATAATAATAATAATAATAATAATAATTTATTCAAAAGATGGCACATCTACATGTTTATACACAATAAATTCTCCATTTTTTATGCCCTTTAAGACATCTGTTATTGTTTGTCTAGAGAGTTTTTGTTAAACGTTTATTATCTGTAATTGTATTATTGTCTTATTTATATCACTTGTCATCTATTTGTACTTTTGTAATGTAATGTAATTTTATCTGTATCATTAGCTTAACTTTATATGCTTATATTACTCTGTAATTGGCCCTTGTGGCTGTTGGGTAAATAAATAAATAAATAAATAAATAAATAAATAAATAAATAAATGGAGACAAAATTGAAATGGTCAGTGGCGAAACAGGTACATTAAAGTAATTAATTGTACAGCAATTGGTTACAGTAATTTAATTTACACATACAATATTTTTAACTCGAAAAAAATTCTATAAATTCTGTAACGGAATATGGCTCGATGCCTACAATTAAATTAAACGTTTCAGATTTGAATTCCTTAAAATTTGCCATATTTTTCACGTTCGAAGGTAAAATATTGAAAAATCTTATGCATGTGTAATATGCGGATCTTTCTGTAAGTGTAAGTTTGTGAATGGGATATATTAAATTACGTTTATATCTGGAAACATCTCTCCCATGCTCTTCAAATAAATGTTTATGTTTATGGCAAAATTTAAGGCATTCGAACACATATAACCCTGGCACAGTTAACAGGCGCTGTTTTTTAAAATAGCCTCGACAAGAATTTTGGTACTTGATCGCAAAAATGATTCTTAAAGCACGTTTTTGGATTTTAAAAACTTGGGTTAGATCTGTCGACCCACCCCAGTGAATTATTCCGTATCTTATATTTGATACAAAAATGGCATGATACGCATCAATCACGATCTTCCACGAGACAGTTTCAATTAATTTACGTAAGGAGTAACATTTGGTACTTAATGTTTTGCACAGTTTTTTAATATGTACTTTCCAATTATTTCTCTGAGATGATCTACTTCCCTGATTTTCGGGTCCATTAATTCTTCATTTTTCATGGAATCCTCCTCCGTAGTTTTAAGGTTAGAATCAGTTGCAGTAGTACAGCAGATGAAACTATCATCGCTTACTTTATGACACACAGTAGTACACTTTATGCACGTAACTCTTTTGTTTTCATTTTTCACGTCGGAATTGCACAGTATACACTCGTACACCGCCATTTTCCAACTACTTTATTTTGACATGATGACCCCGACGAACCTCCCGAGCCACCTCCCCAACAAAAAAATGGCAAGTACAATATGTTAAATTGGATGTAATCTAAATATCTATATTGCTATAAAAATTCATCAGTTTTTATATTTATGTACTTATAGGGAAAGTGACAAAATATTTGCAAGTATTTCAAAAACTCAGGTTAATAGAAAAAAGTCCAAAAGGGTTTAAAATAATTTTTCAATAACTTTTGTTCTTAAGGTTTTTATTTAATTTATTTGTTTTTAGATTATTTTCAAAATAACTTTCAAAAACGATTTGGTTAATAGGGAAATACAGGAGAAAAATTTTGTTTTTATGTTTGCTGGTATTTTCTTACTTTTCCTAATATTATTGATTTAATTTTTTAATGTTACGAGAAACATTAAAAATGTCTTTATTATAATTTCGAAAATATAGTGGTAACATAAAATCTATATTAATAAAAAATGTTGAAAATGTCTAATAAAGAATCATTTTAATTCAAGTTAATTTTAGATTATACTTGAAATTAGCGATTAAAAAACAATTTTGTAGATTGTAAGGCATATTTTTTTATTTATTTATTTATTTAATACACGAAAAACTCCTTAATTTACAGATGAATATATTTATAATATTTACTATCGACAATTCGAACTTATGATAATTATTTCCAGATTGATTCTAAGCAATTGCTTGTGAATCAAAGTGGTGTTAATGTTGAATAACTAAATATTATTATTTAAGTAAATAGCATTTGCTAAATGTATAAACCTGGAAATTGGGTTCTTTAGACAATAATTGGTGCGATGCGTTCTAGGGCGAAATAATATATGCTGGCGGGTATGAATGAATTTAGTTTGGTTCCAGAAATTAAAAAGTGATAAAAGCTGAGGGCAGACAAAGTACCCATTTATGATTTTCTGAACAGTACACAGGTCTTGTATGATTCGACGATTCAAAAGGCTGCTAATATTAAGGTGACATTGCAAATAGTCATAATTTATGTTTGATGAAGGAATACCCAAGCGATAAGCGACAATTCTTAAAAATTTATTTTGAACCCTTTCCAAAGCATTAACTAAATATTGTTGGTGGGGACTCCATATTACTGATGCGTACTCAATAGTTGAGCGCACTAGGGAACAATATAACAATTTTAAGGTGAATATGGAGAAATCTTTCCCAATACGCAATACGAAGCCCAGTAGTTTCATTGCTTTGTTTACAATTAGATTAATATGAAGGAGAGCTGTTTAGAAAAGATTACACCAAGGTCACGCATTTCATCAACTTGTTCTAATATTGTGTTATTAATTTTATATTCGATGTATATTTTTGGTGTACTGCGGGTAAATGATATTATTTTACATTTACTAGTATTTAAAAACAATTGGTTGGTAAGACACCAATCCGCCAATTTATCCAAGCAACATTGTAATCTTTCAGAATCATTTGGAGAGTTGATCTCAGTAAATATTTTTATCTACGACTGCTTAGATAAGTGACGAATTTGACATTCATTTGAGTTACGTAATGAAACTCATTACCTAACTAGTGAGGTAATGAAATCAAAAACACTCTCATTTTTTAATACCAACTAACGATCAAATTTATTAAACAATTATTTATGAACATTAATAATAACATGTTTACATTTATTCAAGTGTATTCCTGAGGACATTTCTGTTTTAGAAACTTCCAAACTAATGCGTTTACTGGTTGAAGCTTCTACAAGTACATTCTTTTCTCCAAGAATATTCGTTGCGATACATTTCTTATTTTCAACCGAAGTTTCTATGTATCCTTCGGCTACTGTATTGCTCTTCCAGCCCCCGTGCCTTTTTATTGTTAGCAGGTCCTCCCCTGAGTTTTCCAACAGTGAGGTTGACGATTTTCTGAAGCAATGACCAGTGTACTCTTTAGCATTTGGTAATTTTAAAAAAGAAGCAATATTTTTCGGCATGCTACCAATCGTGTTAATGCCAACGGGCTGTTTTATACATTTGCCATTCCTGTAACCAACAAAAAACCTCTCTACGGCATTATGTGGACGCAGTGCCATGTATTTTTTTATAATGTCTACGAAATTGATCCCATCAATGTCTCCTGATGTTATAACAAACTCACGCGAAATTTTGTTCTTTGTATTTGGTATTGTGACGCATAAGACCTGCCCTTCGTTCCTAACGTTGGTCACTTGCATGTAAGTGTGTTCTTCTTTTCTACAGGCTCCACCAATTCCAAAGATCAAAACTACCTAAAAATATTTCTTAATCTAAAATTTCATGCCTTGTTCTTATTTTCCTTTGTTAGTAGCCACTTTTCATCATCAGCTTCTTGTAAAAATCGGGTTATATGTTGTTTTGTTAAAATATTCGGTTTATATCCTTCCGACTGCCTCTTCAGAAATGCGACCAATTGAATAAATTTACTGATATCTACATTTTTCTTTATGGATATCATCGCACGTATCATCGAGTAATATGCCCACAGACTTGAAGGTTTATAGCGTTTCGAAATATTTTCAAAATATACTAGAAGTACCTTTTCACTTGCTTCATTTTTTATTTTCTTCTCATCGCACCATTTCCGCAAACATTCATAAGCTTGCTCATATTTAATTTTTGATTTTTCCGGCAATAACGTTGAAACTACCTGCGTGGCCGATTCTTCGATATCCGAAGGCAGAGATTCGGAGTCGCTCATTATTTCACAGAAAAACAGAAATTCGAAAATTAATTCTTGAAGTTTTGACTTAAATTGTTGACATTCAAATTACATGTTGCTATGGTTCTACATACATACTATGATATTCCGATTTTTCGTCGAATTCAATTCAAAAGTATAATTTCCGTAATTCTGAGCAGTCGTAGATAAAAAGTGGTATCTAATACGTGCGATAAGGCATATTAACTGAGACTCATGCTCTTACTTCGACTCGGGCTACGCCCTCGTCTCAGCAACTCACCGCATTCGTCAGTTAATGATGCTCTTATCCCACTAATTAGATAAATAACTATTATATCATCGGCGAATAATAAGAATTCACAACCTACACGGGATTACGTCGTTGATGAATAAATTAAATAGGATTGGTCCATGTGACCCTTGAGGGACCCCGGAAAGAACCTCTATTGGTCTAGATTTGTACAAGTCAATCTTAACAATTTTGTGCCTATTTGATAAAAAACTATGAATCCATCCAACAACTTCATTACTAAGTCCTATTAACGATAGCTTATGAAGTAAAATGTTATGATTGACTCGATCAAATGCCTTGGACAGCGTTTACTTGAACTCCCTTCTCCAAGGCATCGGTTATATAATTCTCATAAAGTAACAAATTTGTAACAGTTGAACTACTAGACACAAAACCATGCTGTTCGTCAACAGATATTTTTAACCGTCCATGATAATTGTTTTGACAATATTTGTTCAAACCTTTGACTATATATTAATGGACTGCTAGTCCCCCTCCATTTTCCATATGATCACTGCTCCAAAAGTTGTCCACAAGCTGGAGCCCAATATAAGTCCCGCCCCAGAGCCGAAAATGGAGCGTAATTTAAAAACCGGAAAGCAAAAAAAATATTTCTCGATGTATTCATCAGCAACGTGGAGAATGCAAATGCGAACATATTTTGGCAACTCGGGTCCACTTTCCTGCCTGTTCTTTATAAGCAAAGCATCAACCCATAATTTGCAAAGTTCCGAATTTGATGGAAATCTAATACAGAATTTTAGGTTATAAGTTAAAAGTCAACTGACGTGTAAATCAGCTGACGAGTATTATAACCGCCTTGGCATATATACGTGGACGTATTGCAGCCTTTCGCATAGCAATATTTTGACAAAGTGTGAATATTTGACAATATAAATGTTTATATATTCAACGGTGTGAATAAATTGCAGGGTATCACGATATGCAATGCGAGCTCATAGAGTCATATGTCATAGACACAAAATAGCTACCAATTTAGTAACATACCGCAACCATTTAGGGTCCCGCCGCGCCACCGTTGCTTGGAGACACTCATGAAGCGGCGCTAGCAGTCCAATAGTATATAGTCAAAGGTTCAAACATTTTGAGTATGACCGATTGAATACAAATTCCCCTATAATTACCGACGTCGTCCTGGCTTTCATTTTTGTGTATTGGTGTTAAGTAACTTGTTTTCCAAACATTTGGAAAACATTTTTCTCTGATCGATCTCTCAAATAATACTGCGAGTGTTTGTGACAAAGTGCAAATGCATTGTTTTAAGAAACTAGTAGGAATATCGTCAGGGCCGTAAGTGGAAGAATATTTTAACTCATCAATGGCATTGTACACTGACAAAGAGTCGATATTAAATGAGAATGTTGAATTAGGGACACTGAAACTACGAATGTCATTAAGATCTTGACACTTATTGTCAGTATAAACATTTAAAAAAAAATCCGAGAACAAATTCACTGTACTCTGTAGGTTGTTACTTGTTTTGCCTAGGTAGTGCATTGAGACCGGGTAACCGTTAGTTTTATTACGTTCTTTAACAAACTTCCAAAACATGTTACTATTTTTAAATAAGTTAGATTCAAGTTTGTTGATATACGATGCATATAATTGATTAAGTAGTTCTTTACATGAAGATCATATTGTTAACTAAAAGTATGCTTTTCTTTTTTACGCTATAGTTTTGCATCGAACATCTGCATTTATTTCTTAAATATATTAAACCTGTCCCAATGTTAATTAATAACATCTTAATTATTTTGCAGATCCGAACCCCTTTAGGCCGTGGGACTAGATAGCACCATCCGACGGCGCTGATCTGCCAAAGCCGATCCACCGATTCTTTTTGGCACCTCGAAGTCGTCACCGACGAACCATACTGTAACATTTAGTGAAGTTTTTGTGACTTCTGAGGCTTTACTCGTGACTTTTCCCGTGACTTTTTCTGTGACTGCGTATATTGTGTATATATTTTTTGAACATTAACTTTGAACATTTTATGTCATTGTGACTTTTCCTGTGAATTTGTGTATATTGTGTATATCCTTTTTTAAACAAGAACTTGTAAATAATAGCGATAGTTATCGCGCCAATCTGCTTTTTAATGCCTCTTATCTCTTTCTTTTCGTTGTGTGGTAATCTTATCACGAGGTGCGGCTCGCCCATTCAATGAAAATGTTTTTCCTAGAGGAAGTAGTTTTGCTTATAACCATATCATTACTTTTATTTACTTTCTATACTAAGGGGAAATCGAGAAAATTTAAACTATTATAAAAATATTAGTTATGTGGTATATGATGTACTTCCAATTAAAGAAAAAAATAGATTTTATTTCCGGACTAGTTTCGATTCATCTGATGAATCATCATCGGCGGAAACTACAAAAATTATTAAAAGATATTTACATTTTATATTATTTTTAGTATACTGTTAAAATTGAGTTATTATTGTGAAAAACTTAAAATACATATTATAAAGATTTTAACGGCTATTGTGATAAACAGAATAATTATGTGAAAGAGAAATACGCTAAATTTAACATGTTGTAATATAAACAAAAGTTATAAAATTATAAAATATAAAATTAAAAAATTTATAATGAGATTGTCAGTATTGTTAAAAAAGGGAGGTTATTTTATTTTTATATTTATAAAAGGAGGGCTTAAAACTAATTTATACGGTCATATTGTTTACTTACACGTCAGTTTCAGATTGTAGATTTATTTATTTCCATTTTATGTTGACCAAGTGTTGGGGTAAATGAGCGAACAGTTAGGTAAAGGATTCGTCTGGGAGTTGTGTTTTTTATCCGGTTATTTCGTTTTATTAGGTTTATATTATATGTTTAATGTGTGTAGGTTCGTTATACTTACAGTTGATTTTGAAAAAAGTTTATTTGCGTATTTAATCTTAGTAAACGTGTTGGCCTGAATTTATAGTAACGAATGTATACTGAGTGTTTCTTATTGTTGAGAGTGTGGATATTCGAGCGCGTAAATGGTTGTAATTTATAGATTAAATGCATATGGATCTGTCATTTTACAGGGTTCTTTTATTGTATTGATGTATATAAAGGAAATTGGATGTGTAGTGATTTTGATGTTTTTAAAGATTTCTGTTATAGTTTTTAACTTTTCGGGTTAATGTTTGTTTTGATACAAGTGTGTAATAAAGGTTGTATAAAAGGATATTAATGTTTTATTGTAAGAATGGGTTTTGTAAATATTTATATAGTGGTATTGTGTTGTTTTGTATCTGATCATTAAGGCATTGTAGTTCACTGTGTTTGTTTATAAATTTATCTATTTCATAGCTTTCATATAATTGCATCTGATTACCTTTGTCTAATTTATTATTTTTACGTTATTACTATCTTTGCATGTATGATTGTGTATATATAGGTGACGCTCAAAGTTGGAGATATGATTTTGTGATATATGTTCCTTAAAACGGGTCTTAAGCGCTCTGACAGTCTCGCCAATGTATGTTGCTCCACATTGATCGCATGTGAGCGAATATACACCACTATTTTCCATAAAATTTGTATGATCTTTTGGTTTACTGAACAAATTTTTGATGGTGTTATTGCATTTGAATACAGCTGTTAGTTTGTATTTATTTAAAATATTGTGTATCTTGTGTGATACCATGTGATATTGTGTGAATGTTTTATATTTTTTATTATTATTATTGTCTGTGTTAGATTGAAGTTCTAAGTTTTACTCAACAATCAATCATATTGATATAAAACTTATTACAGTATATAACGAACTTGATAAAAGACTACACCACATTGAAATAAACATTATACTTAACAAAATTAAAGGAGTTAATAACAACCAAATTATCCAAAATAGATATATTAAAGACTTAAAAATTAAAAACCTTAGAGGAGCTAAAATAAACAACACCCAACTAAATAGAAAATATGATACACACCAATTCAGCGCCAGAATTACTAATCTGAGCAACACAACATTCAATAAAGAAGAGTTAAAAATGCTAGAGAAAGGACACAAATTCTTACCCAACATCACATCCATAAACATCCTCAAACTCGCCATCAAACTAGAAGCAGCTATAAAAGGCCACCCACAAGAAGACAATATACGTGGAGAATGTATACAGCTCATCCAAAAAGAAGAAAGAAAACAGAAACAAATTTGTAGCAGCCAACTAGAACTATAAAGGAAGAATAAACAGGTTATCAAAAGGATCTCATGTAAAATCAAATCTAATAATTCAATTCTAGTTACGGCAGATAAAAATGCTGGTTTTGTTATTTTGAATAGAAAAGACCATATAATTAAAACAGAACAATTCCTCACGGATAATAAATTCAAAAAACTTAAAAACAACCCCACCAATAGATTTATTTCTAAAACAAAAAATCTCATCAAAATTACAAAACCAACGATTCTCAAATTTACTAATCTATCAAAACTAATACCTGAACCCACAACCACCTAAACTATATTCTCAACCAAAACTACACAAGACCGGTATACGGCCCATGGTTACATTTTACAACACACCTGTTCAACATATTGCACATGCTGTGATAACAATTTTGAAAAACTGCATTAACTTCAAACCAGAACATACTATAATAAATCGATTACAATTTATAGAACATATACAGCAAATACAAATTACACAGACCTTTACACTTATATCCTTTGATGTCACAAATTTATTCACTAACATACCATTAGAAGACACTCTTACAATAGTGAAACGCATTATTGATAACAATATTTATGATGATCTAGACAAAGAAAATATCTATAAACTTATTAAGTTAGTTACGGAACAAAACTTTTGCTTATTCAATGAACAATATTACCAAATGGCAGATGGCCTGCCTATGGGCACATCTCTAAGCTGTCTATTAGCTGATATATTTTTTTTATTTATTTATTAACGGATTAACCTTTAACATGATTATATACAAATTTAAAATTCTTGTACAAACACAAATAATATAACAAACATTAGCAAAATTTGACTAACAATAAACAAACAAGAAATAAACAAATGGCACAACTAAACAATAATAAAAGACACGCTAGTATTAAAAATTTATACACAAGCCGAGAAAAAGAAAAGAATAAATTATTTATCAATATTACAGAGACATACATGGCGGAGACTAGACTTAAACAATGAGGTAGAATGTACAAACAATTTAAAATTGGCATCATTTTGTAATTTATTCACATAGCGCAAAAGCCTATCGATGGGATTAAACATACAGTATTTAGTAGGATGAAAAGATAAACGAAATATTGGTTTGTGCCTACTATTAATACCACGTGGTATATTAAAATTTAAATTGCAAACCAATTCTATGCTATCTATAAATCCATTGGCAAGCTTGTGCAAAAAACATAAGTCCAACAGAGTTCTCCTGTCATGCAGTGACTGGATATTGAGCTGGTTAAGCATAAAACTGTGGCTAACGTTATTCTTAAATGATTTTGAAAATACTATATTAAACAGCCAGTTAGCATAAAATAATATAATTACATGGAAGCGATATGTAGATGATGTGTTTTGTATATGGAAGGGTGAAAACCACATATTAATTGACCAATTTCATAAATATATAAATGCGATACACCTTAACATTAAATTTACTATTGAAAAAGAAAATAATGATAGTTTAACTTTTTTTGACCTTAACATTATTAAAAATAATAATCATATTGAATTTTCTATCTGCAGGAAACCGACACAAACTGACTCCATAATACCTTTTGATTCCATGCACCATTATAAACATAAATGATCAACATTCTACTCATATATACACCGGCTTAAAACTACCCCTATTAATAATCTGGACTATAATCAAGAATTGAACATAATCAAGCAAATAGCAATCAACAATAATTATAATCCACAAATTATTGACAAAATCATCAACAAAATTGATAGAAATATAACATTACAAAATTTAAACTTAGAACTTCAATCTAACAAAGACAATGATAATAATAAAAAATATAAAACATTCACACAATATCACATGGTATCACACAAAATACACAATATTTTAAATAAATACAAACTAACAGCTGTATTCAAATGCAACAACACCTTTAAAAATTTGTTCAGTAAACCAAAAGATCATACAAATTTTATGGAAAATAGTGGTGTATATTCGCTCACATGCGATCAATGTGGAGCAACATACATTGCTGAGACTGGCAGAGCGCTTAAGACCCGGTTTAATGAACATATATCTCAAAGTCATACCTCCAACTTTGGGCGTCACCTATATATGCACAATCATACATGCAAAGATAATAATAACGAAAAAATAATTCATAAATTAGACAAAGGTAATCAGATGCAATTATATGAAAGCTATGAAATAGATAAATTTATAAACAAACACAGTGAACTACAATGCCTTAATGATCAGATACAAAACAACACAATACCACTATATAAATATTTAGAAAACCCATTCTTACAATAAAACATTAATATCCCTAACATGCAATAACCATTATTATCAATAACAATATTTCAACTACTAGCAACCTTTATTACACACTTGTATCAAAACAAACATTAACCCAAAAAGTTAAAAACTATAACAGAAATCTTTAAAAACATCAAAATCACTACACATCCAATTTCCTTTATATACATCAACACAATAAAAGAACCCTGTAAAACTACAGATCCATATGCATTTAACCTATAAATTACAACCATTTACGCGCTCGAATATCCACACTCTCAACAATAAAAAACACTCAGTATACATTCATTACTATAAATTCAGGCCAACACGCTTACTAAGATTAAATACGCAAATAAACCTTTTTCAAAATCAACTGTAAGTATAACGAACCTACACACATTAAACATATAATATAAACCTAATAAAACGAAATAACCGGATAAAAAACACAACTCCCAGACGAATCCTTTACCTAACAGTTCGCTCATTTACCCCAACACTTGGTCAATATAAAATGGAAATAAATAAATCTACAATCTGACACTGACGTGTGAGTAAACAATATGACCGTATAAATTAGTTTTAAGCCCTCCTTTTATAAATATAAAAATAAAATAACCTCTCTTTTTTAACAATACTGACAGTCTCATTATAAACTTTTTAATTTTATATTTTATAATTTTATAACTTTTGTTTATATTACAACATGTTAAATTTAGCGTATTTCTCTTACACATAATTATTCTGTTTATCACAATAGCCGTTAAAATCTTTATAATATGTATTTTAAGTTTTTCACAATAATAACTCAATTTTAACAGTATACTAAAAATAATATAAAATGTAAATATCTTTTAATAATTTTTGTAGTTTCCGCCGATGATGATTCATCAGATGAATCGAAACTAGTCCGGAAATAAAATCTATTTTTTTCTTTAATTGGAAGTCATTTACCACATAACTAATATTAATATTCAACCAACTACATGGATCATATAACTTATATTATAAAAATAGGTTGTTGGTGTTGTAATCCATGGTTACTGGGTAATGTAATAAAATGACGTACGTCCCAGTATTTAGTTGAAATTTTATTTTTCTGAACTAGTTTCGGATAATATCCATCTTCAGCAGAAAAACTACAAAAATACGAAATATATACATGTTTAAGAAACAAAATATAAAAATATAAAAAATATAAAATTGTAACGCAGGGGGTGAGAGGGGTACATTTATAGTCTTATATTGAAAAATATTATGGCATTAGTAATTTAGAAAAAAAATATATATATATTTGGTAGTGTGGGTTGTTATCCTAATAAATGTATACAAAATTCTGAATATACTTACACGTCTAATAAATGTAAAATATGTTTTGGTTTTGGATATATTCCATGTTGTGTTTGATATGAGGTTCTGTTTTTTGGTTCTGTTTTAATTATCTTAACCTGTTAATTGGAGTGATTTTTTAATTATTTGTGTTATTTTAATAAGTTGATATTAGTATGTGTAACTTACGTGGGTGTTGTTCTGTCGTTGTGTATGTGTGTGTTATTAATTATATTGTGTGTGCCTGGAATTATAGTAAATTAATTGGTTCTGTCCGCGTGGTTGTGGTATTTTATCGAGTGTTTTTGTGTTATTGAGTGTGGCAGTGTATATAGTATTGTTTTGTTGGTGTGAATGTTTAGTGTATAGTGTGTATGAATATGAATTAAAAGCGAGTTATAGTATGTAAGTATGTATAGTATGTAATTTTATTACCATATAAAAATAGGTGGTGTCTTGGAATTTTTGAAATAAAAACCCCTGTTAGCTATCATTGTTATGTTTGATTTACAAATTTAGAAAAAAACGTTATTAATACGTATATCTAAACAAAAGGCATGTTGTTTAAACTGATTTTTCACGCATAATCACTAGTCAGATAATATAATAACTTAATTTAAATTATTTCTTACAATTGATAACCTTATTAAATTAAATTACCAAGTAACAGCAATTACATTTTATGGTTGTTTTTCCTTATATTTTAAAAGAATTTATATTGGCGACTATCCCCTTTCATCGTATTATGCGACCATAGTAATTTGGCCAGAGCGGCGGGATCAAGGGGTACAATTTGCGGGTTGTTTACTACCGACGATTAGGGATTCTATTCTCTACGTAATGGTGTAGAAATTGTAATTTATGACCATATTCGAACCTTTTCTACCTGCTAGAGACGAGGTCTGGACAAACTTCCAAAAAGATATGCCAGATGTTCCCATTCTTCACCCCTAGTACCTGCGTTCGACCTTCCCTTTAAATTTTAAAAAGAATTCGTTTAAATAAATGCAACACAACTCAATATCCGTTCCAAACTAACGTACCCTGAATAAAACTAACTCATATTTAATACATTACAGGTACTTTTTCAATCTAAACGGCAATTATTAATTTTTACTTTTAAGTGTAACATGGATCAATGAAATTATATTTATGTTCATTTCAGTATTTTTGTGTATTTTTTTTCTCCAGTTAGATATAAACTACTAGCCTTATATAGAGCAAGAACACTAACTAGCCCCGAACTTTACAAAAAATAAAGATTTTCAAATTTCGAACAATTATAAATTTGTCAGGGTTCTTGCTCTATATAAAGCTAGTAGTTTATGATATCTAGCTAGAGAAAAAAATACACTATGATAAATTTGGGTCTAAAGTGGATTTTCTAAATTTTCAATACCAAACTTCCATTTTACTGGTTATTTTTAAATTTTGGATCTTTTGGGTAATAAACATTGTTGTAAAGGAGACTTTTCTGAAAACAATCATGTCAATTGCAATGTTGTAACTTAACATAGTGCAGAGATATTCAAATTAACGCTAATGAAAATGAATTAACTTGAAAACACGTCGTGCGCTTACAAATATAGTAACGGTGCAAGGTATTTTTTAAAACTTTTAAACTCAATTATAGGGTAATCGCATATAAAAAAATCAAAATATTTAAAAATGGTCACGCAACGAACTTAATTTTTATTCACTTGGATTGACCCTGTTGAGAATGTCGCCAATCTGTTTCTAGCTTAGAAATGTCAATTGTTTCCTAGTATGTCTACTAGGGGTGTTCGATTATGGAAATGAATAATCGATTTTCGATTATTTTTAATTATCGATTATATCGATTAATCGAATTGATCGATTAATCGATAATCGAAATTATCGATTAATCGATAATCGAAATTATCGATTAATCGATTAATCGAAATTATCGATTAATCGATTAATCGAAATTATCGACTAATCGAAATTATCGATTAATCGATTAATCAAAATTATCGATTAATCGATTAATCGATTAATCAAAATAAAATTATCGATTAATCGATTAATCGATTAATCTATTAATGAAAAATCAAATTATCGATTAATCGATTAATTGAATATTTCTCGAGTAATAATCAAAACATCAAAGTTTTGCACAGCCTCGTGAATACTGTTTTTCAATCTAATTAATGTAAATTGGAAGCTGTAATCAATTCGACTGAATTAGGACATTATCACATATAACATCCGTAGTGCTTCAAATATTACGGATCATTTTTTGCGAGTGCTTTGCGTTCATAATCACGAGGCACGAGACGAAGACAAGAACCGATTACAATGGTAAAAATGCACGAGCAAAAAAATATCCAGCACGCGGGATATTCGGAAGACTATCGCACAATTTTTAAATTAATGTAACAGACCTAATATAATAATGTCGCAATGCTTTTTGATTATTGATTTGGAATCAGTTTAAAATAGTCTTGGCTTTGACAGAAGTTAAAATTAGGACTTCTGCGTATACTCAGCAATGTTCATATTGTGTTCATCAGCAACTTATGATACTGTTGAAAGCGAATTTAAGGGATACAAAATTCAAGCATTTCCCAAGCATTGAAAAATATATCCAGACAAACAAACAATGATTTGCTTTAACCCAAGCAAAATTCTTGAAATTAAAGTTGCTGAGAAGAGAAACATTCAATAGAAAATTTGAAGATTTTGGTAAGATTGAAAATATTGCACTATCTTCTTCAAATGTTTTTCAATAACATATCAACATAGAAGGAATTGTAAGACAAATCTCTACCATAGTTGATGCAAATCAGAATTGATAGAAATTGAAATAATCAAACTTCAAATTTATTTGTATTTGAAATACAAAAATTGTTTTAGGAAATACCCAATCTTGACAAATGTCTTGCTTTGGCTGGATTTATTTGGCGGAATCCTCATTTTCTGACGAGTATTCCAGAATTAAAAATAAGAAATTCTTTAACTAATAACTATTTAACTATCCGATCAGTGTGTATAAATATCTCTTTTATCGGATGATCCCGCCTTTGAAAATATTGCCAAAATGAAAGGCCAACGATCTCATTAGTATTAGTCTTATGTAAATATTTATAATGTTCCCAATTTTCTTTGTTTTTCTTATTATAAGTTCGTTTAGTCCGATAATTCAAATACATCTATTATTCAAAGGATCTAAAAAAATAAATAATCTATTGATAGATTATTAAAATAATCATTAACAATAATGAATCAATTTATTATTCTCTGGACACTGGAGTCAAAATTCTGTAATTTTGATAATAATAATCTTTATTCGAATAAAAATAGACAATATTTAGAAACACGCACTTAATATGGAGATATTAATTCATATTAATAAATTATTATAAATAATTGTCACAGTATGTTAATATAAGCTCGGCATCATAAAAATGAGATTTAACCGATAGACTACAATTGTTTTTCATTGATATGCATTGCTGGTGCAGACTTTTCTTCGCAGAAAGTATAAACACCGGTGTATTTATTTATATTCACATGATTTATAACTCTATTGACATACCAAAGTGTACATTTCACACATGGTTCTTATTACTTTTTTGTCGATTACGCAACATTGAAGTCTACGGCGGCGGCGGCCGAATCATGGGTTTCTTTATAAACGGACGTTTTTTTCTCGGATGAAACTCGAAAACTTGTAATACGCTTCCATTAGTATTTATACCCACATATTTACAGCTTACCAATTTAATAAATGTAATGAATAAAGTGGATATGATGGCTTAATGTTAATATAACAGATTGGGCGGTTATTAAAATAATCAAATAATCAAATGATCGATTAATCGATTAATCAATTTATCGATTAATCGATTAATCAATTTATCGATTGATCGATCAATCAAATTATCGATTAATCGATTAATCGATCAATCAAATTATCGATTAATCGATTAATCGATCAATCAAATTATCGATTAATCGATTAATCGATCAATCAAATTATCGATTAATCGATTAATCGATTAATCAAATGATCGATTAATCGATTATTTTTTAGAATTAATCGAACTGTCGATTAATCGATTAATCGATTATTTATCGATTAATCGATTATTTTGCACAGCCCTACCGATAACTACTGGGAAAAGGGTCGGAGGGTTTTATAGCTTTAACTGCGTACCCTCTGGACATTGTACTACTCATATTTAAAGAAAAACATGGATTTCTAAACAGTTGATTTTCGGCGAAATGTTCAGCTAGATTTAACGATTCGTCCACTGTGCGGCGGTATGGCAGCGAAATATTTGAACAGTGCGAATTTTGGACATTGTCCGGTAAATTTCCGCAACGAACAATGACCGTTCGTGTAATTAAGCCCCTGTTAGTTTTTAGTTAGTTTTTAAGCTGGTACTGTAACGAATAACATGTGCCCTGTAAGTTTGATTCGTATAAAGAATAAATAAATAACAGGAATTAAATCCGTTGGAGTATAAATTCACAAAAAAAAACACCAACGCCTGCCACCCTGCGTCCAGGTTCGCACGTCCGAAAAATTGAAGTACCCACGTGATAACGACCTCGAGGAGAGTTCGACCAACTGGGTCGGCGAGGGACGTTACAAAATTGGTGTCAGAAGTGGGATTTTTCCGACGAAGATTAACATTCTCCCCGTGCGACGTGACCAGGTGTGCTGAAGGAGCCGAAATAATAATCCAGGATCGTCCCGTCTCACAATCAGATCTCGACGCAGACGCCTTCCGAACTCGCCGTTGGAGCCCCTTGATGAACGTCCATCGCTGGAATTGCAACCGCCGTAATAGAACCAGGATGAACTTAAGACTCCAGTTATTGTCGTTGTAAGTCGCATTCATTATTAACAATCAGCTACTTTAACATAAAATATGGCGAATTACGATTTATTGAACTTTGTTGTTCAATCAACACTAACGGATGTCAAGTTTGACGGCACAAATAAATTTTATGATGTAGACGATTTCATTGAGACCTGCGATAACGCAAACAAATTGGTTGGCGACTTAGAAAAAACTCTCCTCTTTGTGTGCGTAAGAAATAAAATAATTGGCTAGGCTGGCAAACGCGTCTGTAACAGGGACATTACGGATTGGCCGACTTTGAAGTTTTTTCTAAATTGGAATTATAAAATAAATAAAATATTTTACGACCTGCAGAAAGAATTTAATTCATGTAGACAAGATTTCGGTGAAAACGTGAATTCGTTTAGCGCTGGAATTGAAACAAATTTCCGAAAGTTAGCGTCCAGCTTGGACCCAGATTTGGTAGAGGTCGCGCGTAACGACCAAGTGACTTTGTTAAAAAATCAGGCTCTAGATATTTTTTTGACAGGCCTAAAGAAAAATGTAGGCAGTGTTGTGCGTCCTTATCGACCTGATTCCCTGGAATCAGCCGTGGAAATCGCTTTAAAGGAGGAACAAATTTTAAATTCAAACCTACCCCGTACACAGGTGTTCCCAAATGGCAGCCAGGTTTGTGAAATTTGCAAAAAGGAAGGGCATTTGCTTGAAAATTGTAATTTTAACACCTTCGGCCGGAGGAAATACTGTAGCTTTTGCAGATCCAATACCCACAATTATTCGGATTGTTTTAAATTGAGATCTAGAGGGGATTTTCAGTTGAATCCTAGAAATAATGCCTCACAAAATTATAATCGACAAAATTTTAGACCTAGATTTGATGAACGAAGTCCAAACCCTAATTATAGAAATCAGAATGGTCATTATTACCCTGATAACTCTTCAGGAAATTCAAATCCACGCCGTAACGCAACTGCAAATATGATTGATGATAATGCGGATACATATAACACAGGTGATTCCCGTAATTTAAACTACCAAGCGTCGGTGGCGTCGGCCGAGCCAACGACGGCGAAACTTTATCAGGCCGACTAATTACCATCAACAATTTTGGCTCTCTGCATTATATTCGGTTAGATATTTTTCAGCTACACCACGTAAATTCATTTTTAATTGATACAGGCTCTAACGTTTCATTAATAAAACTGTCGCGATTAAAACCTGATGTGCTCGCGTATAACGATAACCTAATCACTTTAAAAGGAATTGATTCGACTAGCGATCCCATCAAGACTATCTTTTATTGTTATTTAAGTATATTCTGTAATGATAATGAATACAAGCACAAATTTCATGTGGTGGATCATAGTTTCCCGATTAAAAGTGACGGATTAATTGGAACCGATTTGTTATTAAAAACAAATTCGGGCATTATTTTTGAAACTAAAACACTCCACATGGGAAATAGTAGTTTCACCTTGCACGATAATTGTAATGAAATAACTAAACAAAAGTCTAGTGAACGCGGTGGCCTCACTAAGGCGGTTTCCCCGGAGTTTAAATGCGGCAGCGAACTCGGGGCCGAAATTTCTGAAAATCTAACTTTTAAAAACAAAGCTGCCTCTGATTTAATCAACAACAAACCACTACTTTCGGTCGGGAGTAATTACATTGAACTCGGACGGAAACAGTTATTCAAGTTTTGGTCACTAATCCTGAAATAGATCAAGGTATTATTAATAGCGAGGAAATACAAGATAATATTTTTGTCTGTTGTAGTGTTGTAAAGGTAGAGAATCAAAGAGCTATAACTACGATTGTAAATATCTCTAATGAGGATATAAAGATTAAACCGATAACCGTTACCTTAGAACCAATCATCGTTAATAATGTAAATATAACTGAAAGTAATAATGACAATTATAGGTCGGGTAGGATTAACGAATTACTTAAATTAATTGATGTCACGCATTTAAATCTAGAAGAAACGAATGCTCTTTTAAATTTATGTACAGAATATAATGACATATTCTATTTAAATGGTGATAAATTAACTTTTACCGATTTGATTTCGCACGAAATTCATACTACTAATGATTTACCAATTAACACAAGATCCTATCGATACCCTGAGGCATTAAAGGGTGAAGTAAACAAACAGATCGAAGAAATGTTAGATCAAGGTATAATACAAAATTCTTTTAGCCCTTGGAATTCGCCCGTATGGGTGGTCGAAAAGAAACCTGATTCGGCGGGAAATAAAAGATGGCGAGTTTTAATCGATTATTGAAAATTAAATGCGGTCACGATTGGCGATGCTTATCAGTTGCCACTCATTGAAGAGATTTTAAATAATTTAGGGTGTTCCAAATACTTTAGTACCCTCGATATCCCTTCGGGTTTCCACCAAATAAAAATGCATGAGCGCGATACGGAAGAGACAGCTTTTAGCGTACCGTCAGGTCATTACGAATTCAACCGTATGCCCTTCGGTTTAAAATCAGCATGCGCCACCTTCCAAAGATTGATGAACGTGGCTTTGTCGGGTTTGCAAGACAATTACCGTTGTTTAGTTTATCTTGATGATATCGTGATATTTTCAGATAATTTGGATAATCATTTAAGGAAATTACGTGATGTTTTCAATAGATTAACTACTCATAATCTTAAACTAGAGCCACAGAAATGTAAATGTTTAAGGCACGAGGTAGTATATTTAGGCCATCTTATAACCGCAGAGGGCGTCAAACCCGATCCAACCAAAACGTCTACAGTAGAAAATTACCCAACTCCAAAAAACCACAAAGACATTAAATTATTTTTGGGATTTGTTGGATATTACCGGAGATTTATTCCAAATTTTAGCAAACTTTCCCAACCATTGTCAAAATTATTAAAGAAAGGTGTAAAATTTAATTGGACAAGCCAGCAGCAATCTTGTTTTGAAAAATTAAAAGAATTTTTGTGCAGAGAACCAATATTACAATACCCGGATTATACCAAAGAATTTACCCTAACAACTGATGCTTCGTCTTATGCTGTCGGGGCGGTTCTGTCGCAGGGCCCGCCAAAACAAAATTTACCGATTGCATATTTTAGCAGGACTCTAAACAAAGCGGAACAAAATTATGATGTTTTCACTAAGGAACTATTAGCAATAGTCGCTGCTGTTAAACATTTTAGACATTACTTATTTGGAAGAAAATTCAAAATTATTACTGATCATCGCGCTTTACAATTTTTAGACAATGTAAAAGACCCATGCTCGCGATTGCTGAGATGGCGTTTAACGTTACTTAAATACGAATATTATATTGAGTTTAGACCAGGTAGATGTAACGCAAACGCTGATGCCCTAAGCAGAATACCAACAGATAATGACTATTTAGCTTTTGAGACCTTTAGAGAAACAAACGAAATAATTAATGAAAACTTTATTGAAATGATCGGAGATCTGTTTGACGCTGGAGAGGATTTTTCTCTATGTCATTGCGTCAGTCAAGACCTAAAAATGTCAATGGGAATTGCTCTTGATTTTCGGAAGAGATTTGGAAATATAGAGGAACTTACAGCCCAACGGGCACAGTTGCACTCGTTTGTCTACTTAAAATTTGCTAAAAGATGGATTTTCTACTTGATAACAAAAATACGTTATTCCGATAAACCAAGTCATAAGGATCTTTTTGAAACATTGAACAATTTAAAATTATTCTGTAATAATAATGAGATTTACAAACTAGCCTTGCCTGAAATAGGTTGTGGTTTAGACAAGCTAGATTATAAAATCGTTTTAGATATGCTTAAATATATTTTCACGGGTAATTTTCAGCCGTAATACAACAAGTGGTATGATTATTACCGATGATATTTTGGAGTTGAAACCGAGCTGCAGATTCAACGAGCGCTAGCGCGAGTTGAATGTGCTGCTTCGGTTTCAACGACTAAATATCATCGGTTATTAATCGTACCACGAGTTATATTTAGTGAGAGAATATAACGAATAACTTTTTATAATCTTGATGACAACTCACATATTGCAATGTTTTAATTCATCTTGTAGTTTCTTGCAGCACAAAGACTCCATAAACTGTCGGCACTGCGACTCTTTATTCCTCGCGGTGTTTCTGGGCGTCGTATTTTTCACCATTTCACTGATTTCACTGTTAGAAACTGCATCCCAATAATTTAGTATGTCCATTTTGAGGTTTACAATGACATGACCACAATAAAATATCACCGCCACTTTTGTTTTTTATCATCGCGGTGATACACATGCTGCTATGCATTTCCTTGCATCTGATTGGCTCAAAATACATTCTAGTAGGCCATGAGTTGTATTCTCAAGTAAATATATTTATTACCAATTACCAAGGGGTTCGTGAACCACGTCCGATTACCTCCAGTATTGTTTTGATTTCTCATCCTGAACCTAGTTCACCTTTGACAAACAATAACAATGACTTACACCCAAGCAATTTACAATTACTGCCACCTGCATCTGTCCTAACCTCTCCGCGCAATTATTTACTTTCTGAGGTTTGTCTCGAACCACAAGAATTAAAAGTAATTTCACGTGTACCTGGAGATGGGAACTGTTTATATCATTCAATTATCTCTTTTTTTTAATCCGATTTCGGTCGATAATTTAAAGCTCCTTCTTCTTAAATCGAAATTCGTAAACGATTGTTTGACACCGGACGAAGCCAAACTTGCCCTCACCGAGTCCAATGCTTGGGCTACTGACGATATAATCAAGATTGCCGCATTATTTTTTGATATTTGTCTTTGCATTCATAAAGAGAAGCATTAATTCTTCATTTTCGGCGACCCAGGTAAAAAGGTATTTCACATTCGTCACCAGAGTAACCATTTTGAACTTTTAACGTAAAAAAAAACAAATTCACCCCGTTCCAAACAACTTTGACTCTATCCTGTTAACAAATTCTAAGGATCTAAATCCTCCTAAAACCGTACAAACTAATAAATACACTTACCAGGATTGTTTGCAACAATTTGGCAGCACTATTATAAACTATAACAATATTTTTGAATACAATAACAATATTATTAAAAGCAATAGTCTTGCCTGTTTTATTCCTAGGGATTTAGATGAAAACAATGAAACTATAAAACTTTTCTTTTCAAAATTTAATCATAAGTCATTAATCCAAGAAAGTGGTTTGAATTTATTTGATTGTACCCACGTAGAGGTGGACAACAAGAAAGACGTCTTCTATTTAATTTACAAAAAAAAATTACTGGGATAAATGCTCTTACGAGGACATTTTCAATATGCTTTTGAAACTAAGGGACGGTTTGTTAGCGAACAATATTAATTCTATTAATATTCCTAAGCTGGATGATGCTTTTGATAAATTACAGTGGGACAAAATTAGGGCAATAATGAGGTTTATTTTTAAAGGTACGTCTGTTCAAATAAATGTATTCAATAACAAGATTATAAATCCTGATCAAGATCAAATTAAGGAAATCCTAAAAGAAAATCATGATTCTCAACTGGCAGGTCATACAGGTTTCCATAAAACTTATAAGAGAATTAAACAAAAATATAGGTGGGATGGAATGAAGAATGATGTGTATGAGTATATAAGACATAGTGAGTCTTGTCAAAAATATAAAACAGTTAGAAGGAAAAATAGAATGCCCATGGAAATTACAACCACGTCAGACAAACCTTTAAAAAAATATTTTTGGACATTGTTGGGCCCCTTCCAGTCTCCGCGAATGGTAATAAATTTATCCTAACCCTGCAGGATGATTTAACAAAATTTTCCCAGGCATACCCACTACCTAATCATGAGGCGATTACTATAGCTGACGCTTTTGTCCGAAATTTCGTTTGCGTATTCGGATTGCCTGAAATTATCCTAACTGATCAGGGAAGCGATTTTAACTCTAACTTAATAAAGAAAATGACGAAACTACTAAAGGTCAAGCATATTTTTACCAGCGCCTATAGACCGCAATCTAATGGTGCCTTAGAAAGAAGCCACCTAACTTTAGCGGATTACTTAAAGCATTATTTAACTAGCCAAATGGAGTGGGATGAGTATTTGGACTATGCAATGTTTAGCTATAATACGTCCGAGCATTCATCAACTCAATTTACACCGTACGAACTTATGTTTGGTTGCAAACCTGAACTACCTTCTAGTGTTACCGGCGTGTCATTTTGACACGTCGTAACACGTTTAATTTTTAATCTACGATTCAATTTTCTTCAATTTAACATCGGACCTCATTGCATGTTATTTCATTTGATATTTTAAGAAAAACAATTAAACTCTCACTTAATTCAAAAACCCGTTAAGTTCGTAAAGAAATGTTAACCTATTTGTATTTTCAAATATAGGGTCATAAAACAATAAACCGTCGGCGTATTTTCGGGAAAGTAATAAATCTTTTCGGCTTACCAAAATCTCCGAAGTTCAGCTGAAGCAGATTAACAAAGTTCCCCAAGTTCAGCTGGACAAGATTAGAATTTCTCAAAATTTTGCAAACGTGAGGATTGCAAAGGGACCCGGCTTAAAGACGACAAAGGAAAGATTATTACCGCCCGGTGTCCCAGTCCCGAAAATACGCCGACCCTAATTAAGGTATCATAAACATTTCGTTAGTCGTACAGTTTAACCAAAACATTTTTTTTTCCGTTCTTCAAACTAATTTAATTAATTCTTTAATTGGGAGAATACGTGTGTACATATGTAAATGATTTAACTATGATTTTAATTCACAACTTTAAACCTAAATGTGTTTTTGCAGTTGTGTATGTCTTCACGCTATTTACCATTAATCGTGACGTTAATCAAGATATCTGTATATATAATTATATATTAATTTCTCATATTTATAGGTTTAGACAAACAATTATTTTTATTTCAAATAATTAATTTTATGAAGTAGTAAAAGGACACATAACCATCGATCGGCAGTCTACCAAAGCACAATCACCAACCTAATTATACGTGGTCTAAAAAAATTTATAATAATTTCGAACCTATTTTTATAAATTGCAAAAACGTAGACATGTCACTCTCATTTCCGCTGTTGCTCAACTGACGCTGAACCAATCATCGTCGAGCATTAGATCAGCCAATGGGGATTGACAGTAATCACCGACGCTAGGGGGTGACCAATGGGTTGGGAGAATCAGCATCCCTACCACGGCTCTTAGCCAATGAGATAAGGGTGAAGATACCCTCCCAGGGCTCTGCTACCCCCAACTCATCCCCTGGAAAATTTGCTAACTATAAAATAGCTCGACAGCCAGCAAATAAGTCAGTGAGAATCGCGTCCAAACAACGTTTAGATCTACGTACAAAAGTGTCCAAAGTTGTGTTCTGGTGGTGGCCCGATCAACGGTAAATTTCTATCATTACTCATTTAGAATTTATGAGATTGTCAATTGTTTGTCTAAACATTATTTGCTTGTCAAAATAATTTTTAATTAATTTAATGTTATAAGCTATGTAAATTTGTTTTTTTTTGTTTGTATTTGTTGTAATTATTTGTGATCTATATTTTTTTTTTGTGTTAAATATACTTGTTCATTTTTCATTGGCATTTTAAACATTTACAAAACGAATCTCATAAATCCTTATAAAGTGAAAAGGTGCGTCGAGACACGAAGTCCCAAAACGGTGAGTCTACAATGATTTTTTTTTCTGAGCTAACGGAACGTGACAGGGTTCTGACCGGAAGTGGCTAAATAAAATTTGATTATTTGATTATTTAACTAAATGAAATAAGAATTTTGTTGTTAAAAAATACACATACAGCCACCCCCAGTCAAGCGCCCCGTTACAATTGGCGCCCAACTCATATGGTTCGAGTACGCCCACGACCCTGATTATGTTTATTGGATTTTATGTCACGGACTAACGTCGTGAATTTAGTTAATGTACTAAGCATATATTTTTTTTTTTGGAAATCATTAATTAAAATTTTGTTCATTTTACGATTCACCCTACTGGATAACTTATTTTTGTATACTCGCTAATACTTCATATTTCAGAACAAGTGAAGTGTATTGTGCCTCGTAATTTTTTTTGTGTGTAATAAGTGATATTCACAGTGATATTGTGTGTGCGTGTGCATTTGTTTTATTTGTTTTATTTTGAATTCTGCCTTCTTAAGCATTTAATTAAACAAACTCAAAGTAAAGTCTCGAGAAACTAAACGGGGCCGAAACGTCTAATAGAATAGTATACATTTTTCAAATTTTTTTTTATTCACACACGGAATAAATTCAACCATGGTAGATACGCGATCAATGTCAAAAACACAGTTCGGACCTACCATCGAGTTAGATAATACACAAAACACGGAATTAAGTGCACCGCCGAACACAGAAAACACTCGACCCGACTCCAGGACTTCACAAAACGCCGGCAATCAATCAAACCCGCTGAATGAGTTAGCTGAAGATTTGTCGAGGATGCCCGCGGAAAACGACAGTCAAAAAGAGAACCGACGAAGTCACGCGGAAGTCCACCGGCAGCCTCGCGATTACAGAGATCGCGATTATTATCCCGCCCACGGCGAATCCAGGAGATTACCGCCGCTGAGATATGAGGATAATTATCACCCTTACGACGGCAGAAGGCATCCTGCTGACGTGCATTACCCTTACACCGAAAAACCCCGCTGCGATCACGGTTTCACGGACCGCGAATACCAAGAAATTCTTCGGGAACGCGAAGAAAGACGACGGATTGATGAAGCTCGCAGTGAACATCGTGATAGCCAGTTGATTGAAGCCTTACGTGGATTAAAACACAACGATCCCGTCTACATCGAGAAATTTGACAGAAGGAACCCGAAACCTTTTCTGGATTCACTACAGAAGGAATTCCAAGGCCTCCAGTTATCAGATAGGGAGAAAAATCTCCGCACGTTAGCTCGGATGGAGCCGCAGCTTATACCGGAATATGGGTTCTATTTCCAAGAGGATATGCCGTGGGAAACCGCCAAGGACCTTCTGTGCAGTGCTATCGACCCCAACGTCATTCGGTATGAGGAAACGATTGAATTGCTAACTGAAAAACAAGGCAGTAGATCATCTGGTGCGTTCGCCATGCGGAAACAGTTACTATTCAGCCGACATGGAAAGACTGATTCCGAAGAATACAAGACGTTGATATTGTGGCGGTTATCATCAGATAGATTAAAATCTGAATTAATAACGAAACCGCTAACCATCGAGGAGTTTGTTAGGAAAGCCGTTCGTCTCTCCTTAGCAAACAATGTGCCAACAACCTCAACTACACATTCCCCGCCGAAGAGACGCGAACATCAAAGCAACGGCCAATTAAGAAATTACGCACCGTATGTTAAACCGAGCCAGCATAATACTCCGCCACCAAATCGATCACCCAATAAAAGTTATCATCGTAACCAATGGAGGAAGGATGAACATAACACCCACCGCAACCCGACCTATGAACGTCGAGAAAATCGTTCCAACTTCGAAACCCGAGATCGTCAGTCGAATTTGAATAATATTAATCAAAACAGACCACGTTCGCCTAATCCCGATTCACGATCTCAGGAACAAAATCCACGCCAGCCGCGCAACTATCAAGGCCGCACGAGTCCTACCCAGCAAACAAGTACCAATCCTCGCCCGAGTAGTCCACCAGGACCTTCTACCAGAAGAAGGACACCGGCGACATGCGAAATCTGCGGCCAAGGAAAACACTGGCACCGCGACTGCCCGCAGCGCTCGGGAAACGCCACCGCAGCGTGTCAGAACCGCGACACGTAGAGAAAACGCGTAAACGGAAACACCCTCGAAGACGACCTCGATTTTTCTCACGGACTCCGACTCCCAGTGCTCTTCAACTTGTGAACACCGATCGAGATGTAGCGCAAACGTGCGATAAAAACGACGAAATCCCGTTGCTGACGCCAGTTTCCGCTATTGCGCCGAGGAAGAATCAACCTTTAGCCGTGGTCCCAATCTGTATAAACCGTAAAACATATGAATGCCTTCTCGATTCCGGCGCAACAGAGAACTACGTGCACCCCCAATTAGTATCAACAATCATGCCGATGAAGTTGAAAACTGTCCTCGCCAAACGCGACGCCACTGCCGAAATCACGGGACTAACAACTCTTCATTTCACCTTAGGAAATATGGAATATAAAGAAGAGTTATTCGTGATGCCGGACCTTTGTTATCACTGCATTCTCGGAATGACTTTCTTCAAAAAGCACGAAGCTATAATCGATTTTAGGAAGAACTGCATTCATTTAGGCACAGGCCTACGCCAAACAATTAATTGGACGGGAAACACACGAAGTGCTGAAAAGGATATTCCATTGGACCTAGATCACGACTTCAGAGGTAATATGAAAACTCAGTTTGAGGATATAACACGAAGATTCGCGCTGACTCTTCAACCTCGCGACCAATTCGCTGACTTCCCTCACTCAACGGAACACCGGATCCAATTGAAACATCAGAACCCAATCCGATTACGACCGTACCGAGTTAACCCCGCGAAAAAACAGGAAATCGATAAGCAAATTACAGAACTTCTGGCTCAAGGAATTATTGAACCTTCAAGCAGTCCGTATGCATCGCCGATCGTGTTGGTAAAGAAGAAAGACGGCCAGAATAGATTTTGCGTCGACTACCGACGCCTAAACGACGCTACTGTATCCGAGCCAACACCGATGCCAGTTATCCAAGAGGCTCTACGCGATTTAGGAGATGCGCGCGTTTTTTCGACCTTGGACCTGAAGAGCGGATACTGGCAAATTCCTATGGATGCACAATCTAAACGGTACACCGCATTTAGCACTCCGGACGGCGGACACTACCAGTTTCGCGTAATGCCGTTTGGTTTAAAAAATGCACCCGCGACATTCCAGAGGATTATGAGCCAGGAAGTACTATCAGGAATGTTACACGACTTTGCTATCGTATACCTCGATGACATCATAATTTTCTCCGAAACGCAAGAAGAGCATCTACGTCACTTAACCCTTATATTGGAACGCCTGGATCAGTACAACCTTCGGCTCGGAAAGGATAAGTGTACTTTCGGGAAAAGTACTCTGGAGTATCTGGGACATATGGTGGATGTTGATGTTATGCGCCCGCTGGTAAAACACATCCAACAGATACAGGATTACCCAACCCCAAAAACAAGACGACAATTAAGGAGATATTTAGGCCTCTGCAATTGGATCCGGCAGTATGTAAACCGTTTCGCGGAAACCTTCGCGCCTCTGAACGAATTAACAGCCACAACACGACCGTTCAAATGGACTGACGAAGCCACCGCGGCAATGCAAAATCTCCGGCAGAAATTCAAGAGCCGCTACAATTACACCGGCCCGTACACGGATTAAACTTTACCGTACAAACGGATGCGTCGCAACAAGGAATTGCCGCCGTATTATATCAAACGAGGGAAGACGGGGAAAAGTGTGTGATAAGCTTCGACTCGGCGAAATTTAATGCTACCCAAAGGAAATACCACGTCAACGAACAGGAGTGTTTTGCATTAGTGTGGGCTCTGCAACGCTACCGCCGGCTGCTTGAAGGTAGACATTTTAAAGTAAAAACCGACTCAAAAGCGTTAACGTGGCTCAGCAAGTTTAAAGACACTAAATCGAAACTGACGAAGTGGGCTCTTCAGTTGCAATCGTTCGATTTTGAAATTTCTCATTGCCCGGGAAGAGAAAATGAACTTCCGGACCTACTCAGCAGAAACCCTGATGACATTCCTGTTACGGACAATGCTGAACTTGAAGAAATCCTGCCTCCATCGCTCAACCTGCTGAACATCCCACTTTCCCAATCAGTAAAAGAGGCGCAGAATAACGATGCCGAAACTCAGGAAATATCCCAAATTCTGCACGATGAACAGCACGAAGATTTCGAGTATTATGAAGATAATTTCGAAATCGTCAACGGTTATCTTTATCATAAAGCAAATCGCGACATAGACCGCACGTTATTTGTACCTGAAGAAGCCCGCACCAGAGTACTCCATGCGTTACACGACGAATGCATTCACCCCGGCCGAGACGAGACCATACGCAGCATCCGCAGCAAATATTATTGACCTAACATAGCAACCGAGGTACGTGAATACATTAAATTCTGTCTTATCTGTACAGCTACAAAGCGAGGACCAAACCAGACACGAGCCCCCATGAAAGCCCGGATTCCCACTGCACCCTTCCACACAGTTGACGTCGACCTGGTGGGACCACTCCCCGAAACTCGGACCAAAAAACGGAACATCCTAGTAATTACCGATTTATTTACTAAATGGGTTGAAGCATTTGCTGTTGGCCAGGCCCGTGCATCAAATTTAGTAAGGTTAATGGAAGAGCAGGTATTCCAACGTTTTGGTTACCCTAAGGTAATCATCAGCGACAACGGTCCGCAGTTCATTTCAAGACGATGGAAGACGCAATGCCGCCTATGGGGAGCAACTCCATTCTACACCCCCATTTACCACCCCCAGGCAAATCCTACGGAACGTCGGAATCAAGAACTGAAGAAGTGCCTCAGAATACAAATGCAGGGCGAGCCCGGAAATGATTGGGCCAAACACGTACAGCCCATTCTTTTCCAGTTACGTAGCCGCGCCAACGCCGCCACCGGTTTCTCACCAGGACACGCTCTCCTGGGATATGAACTGCCGCGTCCCGGTGATCATGAAATCGAACTAGCTCGCCCAGCCCAAGCCCCACAACACGACGATCGCGAAGAACGGCTCAATGAAATTAGAGAACGGCAACTAAGATACGTTCAACGCTATGATCGTGCCGACCAAGAGCCGCTCTACGAACAAGGTCAGCAGGTGTTCATTAGAAATCACTCGCATCGAGTTGGTGATGTACCCCCAGCATTTGCAGTAAAATGGATCGGTCCCTACTACATCCAGGAAGTATGTGCTGGACGTGTTTACGTGGTGGAACGCGACAGAAACATTATCCGCGTCCACCAAGATGACATCAGACCAGCAATTCGCCGTGATATCCCGCCCCTACAACCCCAGAGACGACGACGTCGAGAATCCCCATCGCCGCCCCGAACACCCGAACAAATCGATGCAGAAGATTCCGAAGACATCGATGACCCTGGAAGCCCCGAAGTAGTGATACATCGCCCATAGCTACTAACGAAGACACATGTGATAACCTCACACCTTAAATCACACATCGATGATTTAGGAGAATCCCGGCTATTCCAGACGACCACATCAGGAACGAGTCCCAGTGATGCCACATCTCCACTCGAGAATATGCCATGACCGAATCCCAGCTATTCCAACTAATCGCAGCAGGGACGAGATCAGGTGACGCAAATCTCCACTCGGACCTCGGGAATATGCCACGCACGAATCTCGGCTATTCCAAAAAGCATCGAGATAGCCAGGAAGAACTCGGCTATCCCAAACCGACGACGAGCGGATTACTCGTCGTGGCGCCCAAAAACCACCGACGCACCTATGGACCAGAAGCAAACCTGCTCAGCCATTCCGGTTGACTCTGCAGCTCAACGCCACGAGAGTCCGGACCCGGAACAAGAGGAACTGGATCATATGCCAGATGAACAATCTCCTGGTATAACGTAACGAGCTTCACCTTGGTTGCCGTCCAATAGTAGTACATTCGACCCTAAACTTGACGCATCTACGTATAGTGAGTAATTAATCTAATTGTACACGAACTTCACGAATTTTCACGGGGCCGATTGTTACCGGCGTGTCATTTTGACACGTCGTAACACGTTTAATTTTTAATCTACAATTCAATTTTCTTCAATTTAACATCGGACCTCATTGCATGTTATTTCATTTGATATTTTAAGAAAAACAATTAAACTCTCACTTAATTCAAAAACCCGTTAAGTTCGTAAAGAAATGTTAACCTATTTGTATTTTCAAATATAGGGTCATAAAACAATAAACCGTCGGCGTATTTTCGGGAAAGTAATAAATCTTTTCGGCTTACCAAAATCTCCGAAGTTCAGCTGAAGCAGATTAACAAAGTTCCCCAAGTTCAGCTGGACAAGATTAGAATTTCTCAAAATTTTGCAAACGTGAGGATTGCAAAGGGACCCGGCTTAAAGACGACAAAGGAAAGATTATTACCGCCCGGTGTCCCAGTCCCGAAAATACGCCGACCCTAATTAAGGTATCATAAACATTTCGTTAGTCGTACAGTTTAACCAAAACATTTTTTTTTCCGTTCTTCAAACTAATTTAATTAATTCTTTAATTGGGAGAATACGTGTGTACATATGTAAATGATTTAACTATGATTTTAATTCACAACTTTAAACCTAAATGTGTTTTTGCAGTTGTGTATGTCTTCACGCTATTTACCATTAATCGTGACGTTAATCAAGATATCTGTATATATAATTATATATTAATTTCTCATATTTATAGGTTTAGACAAACAATTATTTTTATTTCAAATAATTAATTTTATGAAGTAGTAAAAGGACATAACCATCGATCGGCAGTCTATCAAAGCACAATCACCAACCTAATTATACGTGGTCTAAAAAAATTTATAATAATTTCGAACCTATTTTTATAAATTGCAAAAACGTAGACATGTCACTCTCATTTCCGCTGTTGCTCAACTGACGCTGAACCAATCATCGTCGAGCATTAGATCAGTTAATGGGGATTGACAGTAATCACCGACGCTAGGGGGTGACCAATGGGTTGGGAGAATCAGCATCCCTACCACGGCTCTTAGCCAATGAGATAAGGGTGAAGATACCCTCCCAGGGCTCTGCTACCCCCAACTCATCCCCTGGAAAATTTGCTAACTATAAAATAGCTCGACAGCCAGCAAATAAGTCAGTGAGAATCGCGTCCAAACAACGTTTAGATCTACGTACAAAAGTGTCCAAAGTTGTGTTCTGGTGGTGGCCCGATCAACGGTAAATATCTATCATTACTCATTTAGAATTTATGAGATTGTCAATTGTTTGTCTAAACATTATTTGCTTGTCAAAATAATTTTTAATTAATTTAATGTTATAAGCTATGTAAATTTGTTTTTTTTTGTTTGTATTTGTTGTAATTATTTGTGATCTATATTTTTTTTTGTGTTAAATATACCTGTTCATTTTTCATTGGCATTTTAAACATTTACAAAACGAATCTCATAAATCCTTATAAAGTGAAAAGGTGCGTCGAGACACGAAGTCCCAAAACGGTAAATCTACAATGATTTTTTTTTCTGAGCTAACGGAACGTGACAGGGTTCTGACCGGAAGTGGCTAAATAAAATTTGATTATTTGATTATTTAACTAAATGAAATAAGAATTTTGTTGTTAAAAAATACACATACAGCCACCCCCAGTCAAGCGCCCCGTTACACTAGCATTACAAAAACGCCAGAGTTCAAGTATTGTTACGATGATTATGTTGACGAGTTGAGGTTGAAATTACAAAAATCACATCAAAGTGCACGTAAACATTTGTTGGAGTCCAAGCAAAGAAATAAGGAATATTATGACAAAAGGGCTCTACCCTTAAAATTAAAAGTGGGTGACCAAGTTTATGTTCAAAACGAGCAAGTTAAATTAGGGACTTCTAAAAAATTAACTCAAAAATACTTAGGGCCTTTTGTGGTGCAATTATTCCAAACGTCAATGCTGTAGTGAAAATAAAAAATAAAGACACGGTTGTCCACTTTGATAGATTAAAACCGACTTTTGTTTTAGGTTAATTTGGACCGTTGGTGCTGATGAGGTCTATAATAACACGGCAATCGATTCGTCCCCTGGAATTTTCTTTGAGCCTCTAGGAATTTTAAATTTTTGCGAAACCAGTTGGAAAGTTGTAACATATATAGAATATAATTCCCTAGACGATAAAATAGCATATATTGAAAATGCTTATTCTAAAACTGCGACTATTTTTTTGAATACTACTTATGGGAAATATTCTTCTTGTAACAAAACCCTACCGGTTCTGGCTAACAAAATATCTGATATCTTCCGTGGTGAACGCGAATTAAAACAATTATTAGGTAATAGATTTAAAAGGGCGTGGTTCAATATAGTAGGGTCGGCATTTAAAACCATCTTCGGTACCTTGGACCAAAACGATGCTGATTATTATACGAAGGCTATTCAATCTGTCAGTGGCAATAACCAAAACTTAATTAAATTATTAGGCGAACAAACTCAAATCCTTCAAACGACCATTAAAATTTTTAACGAAACGATCTCTACCTTAAATACCAATGAAGATGTAATAAACAAAAACTTTATTAATATCAAGAAATTTACAAAATCAAACAACGACAATATTTGGAATTTAAAAATCAGACAAGATATCGAGGATCACATAGCTTTACTTTCCATTATGATCAACGATTTCATAAGGCAGTACAGTACCTTGGCGAATGCCATTCTATTTGCTAAAATAAATACTTTACATCCAGATATTTTAATGCCTGGTCAATTAATTGATTACCCTTGTGTATTTTTATTTCTAGTGCGTAAAATTTTCATATTATTTAGTATATGGGCCACCTTACTTTACGGTCTATTTGCATATCTTAAAATAACTTTTTATTTAATGCTTAATGAAACTTGTTTACCCAACTAAGTGGACAAAATTTACCTTTTATATATTATTCTCAATGCACATAGCCCATTTACTTTTTTTCTCATTAGGGGGGAAGTATAATGTACCTGTATATAAACCGTGTGTTCGATAAAAAACGCCCAACGCCATAACTCTGTTATTTATTGACCGATTTAAATGAATCACAAAAGAAAATTAGTGGCTGTTTAAATACTATAAAATGACGGTTATTATATATTTTTCAAAATCAACTTCATTGCCAAATACTAGTCAACTTTACATTTTTAAATGGCTGCATACACTTTTCTAATTTTATAATATTAGACATTGTTTTTATGAATCCAATTATGCCCGTTATGTTGGTTTTAAGTTAATATTTATGCCAGAAAAAGATAATAATAAATCTTGTTCACATGATTTTTTTGGTTATAAATGTAGTGTGCCTTGAAATAAATTCGAATCGACAAATTTCATTTATTGTATAAGTAATGTCAACCATTTGTTATTAGTTTGTGTTTCAGAAGTAATCATGAACAATTGAGAATTAACAGACATGTTACAAATTTATTTTCTATTTAATAGAAATCGAAGAGCTACAGCACGGATTTATCATCTACGGTTTCCAGAGCGGCGAATACTAGAACGTAAATTTAGAAGGTAAGAAAAACCTTGTGACGATATGTAGCCTTTAAAAAGCCGAAGACAATTTCGTGTACTTGCAGAGTTAGACACTGTACTTAATGTTTACAGTAATTACAGAACATCTAAATCGCAAGTGAATTAATACTTGCACTACTTATTTATTCTATTCTACATTGAGTTGTAACAAAGGTACTTATTTATTGGGTCTTCATTATTTATGTTTACCATAACCTTACAACAAGTGACATTCGCACTTTTTTTCCAAGACACGCTAATTATAATTTTTGAAAAATATAATTTCAAATGGAAGATTTATTTTAATTTTTTCGACCAAAATATTGAACGAAAAACATATTGGGCATTATTGGATTCAGAAAAATAATGTCTAATGTAATGAAATTAAACCATAATGGGCAGTCATTTAAAAAATTGAAGTTGACTATTATTAGGCAATGAAGTTATTATTGAAAAAAAAATTGATGTCATTTGTTAGTATTTAAACCAACATTGACTTTGGTTTTTATTTCATTCACATCGGCCAATTAATAACAAAGTGATGGCGTTGGGCGGCTATCACCCTGTATAATAGGATGGAGTAATTTTGAAGACTAAAGTTCAACTAAACTTTACCACTAAATTAGAATTAATTATCTTTATTAGTTTCAGGGGAGCACTTTAACAATTTTGTTCAAATTTTCGTATAAACAACTGAATAACACGTAAACGGCCCGGTTTCACGAGCGCCGAAACCCAAGTCATTTTAATTCCAAGTAACAAGGAATCTAAAAATGCTAAAATATACAAGGTGTTCATTAAAAAAAACATAAGTTTGGTCTATGACATTGTTATGAGACACCCTGTATAATTTAAAAAAAATTTAAGTGGAGTTCACTATTCTGCACAACTTTTGTATAAAACACATTTTGAAATTTTGAAAAATAAGCACGTGATTGACCGTTCTCAGAGCTCTGAAACACCCTGTATATAAAAATACAAAATATTTCTGAAATCATTTGCTATGTTAAAACAAATTAAAATAATTAAAGAATTTGAAATCATTCTTCAAGTATATTTTCGTTATCTGCCTGAAACACGTTTGCAAATTTAAATTCATTTAAAATTGAAACTGGAATCTGGTGCCTTGAATAGATGAGAAATGCTTTGTCTAATCAATCCTTCCCTAATATCATTTAACATTTCAACACTAATTCGGTTAGGGATTTTTTTTTAGATTCACTTTTGAAAATAATTCCACTTAAGATAATGCCAAAGAGGCATAAAAAAAAGATTTTAATCATCTGCATTTTGTTAAAAATTGAGTAGCATTTACACTTTTTCAGCTAAGCTGGAAATTTGACTAAACGGGATTTTAATATTAACACAATTCCAAATCATTGTTTTATTTATTTTATTCCGAAACGAGCACGGCCTATTACCCGATATTGCCCTTGTGTGATTTTATTAATGCAGAAAAGAAGATTATTCCATTTCGTTTAACCTTTATTGAAGACAATGATGTTTAAAAAAAATAATCAAATTACACTGGTTTTTTTGATAATCCAAAATAATTCCGCTAGAAAATCCGCCAGCCGTTAAAACAAAAAATATTCCGCAATTCGGATTCAAAAAACGGCAGATCTAGCACCACTGACATGGTGTAATTTACCCGATAATAATAATCACTATTATTATTATATATGTGTTAGACATTTTATATTATATTTTTATGTATTGTACTTTATAACATTTATTATTGATAACGGAAACAACAAACAGTCAACTAGTTGAAATTTTATTATTCTTGTATCATTTTGCAATTATCGTTTAAAGTCCATTTGGACATAATTTAATCATAATAAATATTTTACAATCCAGAAACTTGACTTTGTTCCGCATATTATGCGTGCATCTAATTGGTTATTGTTATCTACAATGAAGTAGGATTTCTTGTGTAAAGTGTGGAGGAAAATTTTCGTCGCTTTGACCAGTCAGTATAATTAAACTCCTTTCGGAATCGCTAATACAAAATATTCTGTCAAAAGTTTACTTAATAATCAATATTTTGGGCGAATTCATTTTTATATATTATTAAACCATATTTTAATAATAGTAACTACCATCGGCTCACACAATGGTAACACTGCCGACGCGACGCATAGTATACGATTTGCCCAAACTAGAGGGACAAAAGTGGATATGAGATTTAAAGGTTTTTAAATGACCTAAATTGATTATTTACATAATATGTGATGATGTGGTAGCAAATAAAATATATTTATTCTCATTTTAATAGTGATGTTATATCACTATAGTGTTTTAAATTGCTTTTTTTGGGTAATTTTCTTAACAAGGAAATAAAAGGATCGGATGACACAAGCAAATACTTAAGTAAATCTAAGTTTGTGCGAACCCGAGATGTTTTCAATGTGTGGCCCAGTCTTACTTTGCGTATTTCTTTATTTTTGGCCTCCGAAGCCTCTTCGGACATTTGTCCTATTGGAATGACAGAATGTCTCATTATCTCTGCTCCATGAACTAATATCTTATGTAATGTAGTAGGCATATTATACCACGGGTACAAAGTGAGATATAAGTCTCACGTTTTTGAACAATAGATGTTGAATTTATCCGGGTCTATTTCATAGCCAGATGCTATGGCTGCAAGAACTGTACGAAGATGGGAGAGCAGATTTTCATCGAAGCCGGTGATACGAGCAGTTTCTTTGTACTTATGAAAAAATGTTCTTGCGGTGTTTCCGTCATTGCTTGTTCCAAAACCCGGCTTAACTTTGTCTATAATTAGACCGATTTCTTTAAATTTGGCCTTAATTTCTTCCTTCTGCTTTTTAAAATGTTTTTTATTTTCCTCTCCTCTGACTTGCCACTGGCATATATTTATTCGGTACGTGATATTTAGTAGGCATTCCATTGTGCGGATATAAGCATGGAGGCTAGATATCCCAAACCTATACATAGTTTCATTAGGCTCTCTTGCAATTGTTGTGGAATTCATCTCTTTAGATATAGCTTTACAGATGTAACATGTTTTGAGTGGACTTATTTTCGGAGAGCACGTTACATACTTTGCCATCTATCATCGACAAAATCATATCGTGTTTTATAGTCATATCAACTCCATCTATTTGTACAACAGTAGGCACTAAAAGTCGAATTTTTTTCTCGATAGCTTCACATTGTTGTTTTATCAACGACTGTGTTTCTTTTTTATATAAAAACTTTATAGTTCTGCAGAATCTTGGTGAAGATAGGCATGGGTTTTCCCAAATTATTATCTTAGTGGCATCATCATTATCTCTCACAAGTCTTAGTGGCACCAACGATACCACAAACATATATTCATCTGTATCGTTGGAACTTTCAAATAGCTGCTTGTATAAGCTATAGCCAGAAGAGCCGTCACATCCCCACTTGTAAATCATTGTGTAATTCGAGCCGTTTACGTCAGCTTTCAATACTTCTCCGAGAATATTTTTACATATTCTTGTTGCAGTATGAGTCAAAAGATCTTGTAGCTCAACTTCAGCGTATGTGTCTGTTAGGGTGAATTTTTGCACAGGAGGGTAACACTGTTCTTTTGCTACTTGATCATAGCATGGGTAAAGATGGAATCCTCTTTCATTTGCCTCCTGTTGAATATTCTTATATGTATGCACAGTAAAATCATTAGAAATAAACAAAGCCAAAGCTTCTTCCGGGGTGTAAGGCCGTTGTTCTGTTTTTGCTTGTATTCTTCTCCTAGCTTTTTTATATCCGGTACCTCGTCTCGGTGAAGCTGTAGAAATTTCCTGAATCAAACTAGCAGCGTCACGTTTCCCAGTGGCTCGCACACTAGATTGGGCCGCAAAAGATAGCTGTTCAACGTCATACTCTTGCAACAAATGCTGAATTTTACGCTTTCTCGTTTTCGTAGAACTGTCTTTAAATTTTTTTTTTGGCCTTCCAATACTGGAACTCGGTTTTGGGGACAGTTCATGGAACATTGTAAGCACCAATTCTTCATTTAACCATTCTTCGTTGGCATTTAAAAATAAATCTAAACGTCTCTTTTTGCGAAGCCATTTAAGACGAATTTTCTCGCATTCATTTTTCAAAAAGGCCTTTAGGAGCTTCTCCTGGTCTTGTGCAAGGATCAAATTAACGAATTTTGTCTTCACAAACTCCAAAACTTGTTCTAATCTGCCATTGGGCGGGGTAGAACGCCAAAATTCAAATAGCGATTTTCGTAGAATTCGGGCACCTATAACAAAAAAAAAATAAGAAATAGTTAGAATCGCAAGAAGTCGCACAACCAAATCATGTTTTTAACAAACATATACGATAAGAGAATACGTTAAAAGCTTGATCACGCCTTGACTCATCTTGGCTATCTACTTTAGGACTTTTTGAATTTATCTATAACATGTTTTGTTGTTCTATGAAAGGTAAATTTCAAGACAATATAACGAAGTCCTCAAAAATATTTTAGTGGATTAATATCAAGTTATATATAGGTATTTACCTCGAATTGAAGAATCCATCACTGAAAAGTTCTTGAAATCGCACAAAAAAGAGAAACACATGCAGACACACCAACGTTTACGGTCGCACTGACCGAGCGGGCGGCTACCTGAATTCGACATGGTAAGTTCGCCCCATTGTTATTGAGGGGACCGCGGCACAATAACTGTTTCTGAATGCATTATCAGTTGTAGGTTTCGTCCAAGAATGTAATAATATTATGAAAACTATGTGTTTTAACAATATAATTTGAGACTTTTGTCTCCCTAGTTAGGGCAAATCGTACACTGTGCGACGTGGTGATCCGCACCACGTGTAAAGAGTAGCGTCATGTGTAATTTTAGAACGATGAAAAGAGTGGAGCAGTTGAACAACTCTGTACTTTACGGGAAATATTTTATGCGTACCGAGTTGGGCCACTGGGAGTTTCGCCGCCTGGCACATGCAGCGCAAGTCTGCGCACAACGGACCAACTCCCTTGTGAATATAAACGCCGTGTAGAGCAACTGCCGGTAATCTGGTCCGCTCTCATAAATATTGCAATGGCTACAGCAACGGCCAAATAAAAAAAAAAATTAAACATTCTGTGATTTCTCAACAACTCAACAACCAAGCAAATTGCATAGCTAAATTTTAATATGACCATCATATAACTTTTTCCGATTTGGTGGTATAAACAGGATATTTGTGATATCTTTCCTATTTACAGATTTTTTTAAACAGTGTTTAAAAACATATTCTTTACGAGTTGTTCTTTTTTGCATTCTCTACAATTATTGTTCATATAAATTTGATTGAACCATTGTAATTGCATAATCACAAACAGAAAAAGAAGGAAACAGCATATTTTTAATTTTTCTTCGAAAATCAAGGAGTTTATGAATAATATTTATTTAAAAAATTTATATTTTTAAAATTTAAAAATGTAAAATATTTGTTATTTTATAAGGAGTTTTCTTAAAATATTAATAAACTTATTACATCTCGAAACGAGGAAATGAAGAATACATGAGAATAGTTATAATTGTGGTATTTATGTTTTAAAACACACCAAGAACATGTTTGCAAAACAAGGTAAATATCTCATTGGCCATAAGCTGTTTAAAAAGGTTATAAAAAATGTAACATACATTAGTGTATACTATGTACCATGGAACTGTAAGCAACTAATTTATGTGATAAGGGGTGATTTGATAAGAAAGGAATTGTAGTTGACTTCTTTTAATGTGGCTCAACAAACAACTAGCGACAGGTTACTTCTCTCACACTAAAATATTTAGTATAAATTCAATTTTTATTTATTTTTGTAATTCACTTGATAATGACGGTAACACTTCGAAACTGGAGTCGTGTAATATTTGTTTAGATTTATAACTGTCTTCTCACGTTAAATAATATTTTTTACAATAATCAGTTGTTAAAATGTATTGAATTTTTCAATTCAGTTTAATGATGGATTACGCATGAACGGTTACAACCATCCTCTTCATGAATTACAGTATGTTTAAATAAATCAAGACTTTTCTATATTTTAGAATAATGTAATGTGGTGTAGCGACATTTTTAGCTAACAACGAAAACCGTGACCTGACATATCCGCACATTCGAAGACTGCTCACGCGAAAACTGCGCACAAAAAACTGCGCACAGCTAAAACTCCGCACAAGAAAACTCCTCACACGGAATAATGCTCACACGGAAAACTCCGCACACAGAAAATAACGCACAGTGATAATTGCGCACACGAAAATTGCTCACACTGAAAATTGCGCATACGGAAAATGACTCACTTTTATCAATCCTCGCAGGGTGCGCACAACAAATATTTTTGCTATAATTATTAAATTTCACATTCATTTAAAAGCAACAATGTACTGTGTTTTTACTGTAATTTTTGGAAATGTGTTTATTTTAGGGTGTAATACATTTTTTAAAATTATTGTTTAAAAAAAATACTGATATGATACAAAACATCTGCCTTTAGAATTAACTACGATTTTTGAAAATGTATCAATTTTTAAGTTGTGAATTTTTGATATTTTTTTTAAAGAAAAATAGAAAAAAATACTGATATGATTGAATTTCTTAAAAAAAACTCTAATGCAATTATAATACATTTAACTTTAAAATTAACATTGATTTTTGAAATCTAGTAAATTTTTGCGTGAATTGTGAATTTTTTTAAATTAATATTTTAAATTAGGTAATAAAATTTGTAAAATCCTACAAGTGTAACGAATTTCAAATTCATTTAAACTTTAAAATTTGTACTCTATGATAAGAAAATCAGAAAAAAATATATTGAATTGCAGTAGAATTTGTAAAAGTCTACAAGTGTAACGAGTTTTAAATTCCAATCAAAATTAAATGTCTGCATTGGTTTAAACATTGAATTCATGAGCCGAATTTACTTTAAAAGATTAAGATGTATAAACAGAACATTACATTTCTGATTTTCCGTTAAAACAATTGCCAAATTATAGCTGAAAACAAATGACAACATTCTAAACATTATCTGGGAAAACGAAATATGCATTCTACGAATTTAAAAGTTGTAAAAAAAATATTTAAAGTTCAACTTCTATGTGAATAAAACACATTTTTGATTTCTCATCTTAGGTTAAAACAAAACAGCAATTTTCCAAACTGAAAATGGGAAAACACAAATTGCATAGAAGCACACAAGAAAAATAATGAAAGGAGAAATTCGTTTTAAGAGTTTAAAATTAATTGCTGATTTTGAATAAAAATTAATGCCAAATTCGAGATTGAAAAAAAAACAGCAAAACACCAAAATCGAAAATTGTACGATTTAAAAAATGAAACATTAAATTTTTTTTTTATTGGTTAGCTCCAGAAAATAAACCCATTCGATGGTAAGAACTGCAGTGGTATTTGGTAAGAAGGTAAATGTTATTATAAGATTCTCTACGATTTGTCAATAAACTATTGCCCTGATGGTCTCTACTAATGCCGGAATTTTTTTGTATACATTATTGTAGCATAACATAAATGAACTATTAACCTGATGGTCTCTACTACACCGTTATTTTTGTATTCAGATATTATTAAATCGCATTGAAAAAATCATTATTGTGAATATGTCATTCAATAAATTTTATATAAATGAGCTATTGACCTGATGGTCTCTGTACTCCTATCGTTATTTGTGTTGAGAGATATTATTAAATCGCATTGAAAAATTCACAATAAATTATTCATTCAATAAAGTTTAATTAATTTCATTTAATCGCTTACCAACAGTAGGAATTATCTTCATAACTGATAATCCATTTCCATAAATGTAATTTTCACTATTCTGCACACACTAAAACACGCGAACACTCACTCGCTCGGTGGAAGGTAATGCCGAATCGAACGATTTTCAATGACTAAAAAGATATTTAATCTGGAATGCATTCATGCATCGTATATAAGGATTGATAACAGATGACGGAAGAATGTGTTTTTTGCAAACATCTACGCCGGGTACTAATTGCCTCCGGGACAAAGGTCAAATGATTCGGAGGTTCGCACCTGGCAAAATTTTCCAGTTCCACCGGTGAGTTTATTCGGTGTTTTAGATTTTAACAGCGGGACGGAGTGTTATTCTGGAATTTTAATTTTTGAGTTCACTGGAATTTGAAACACTTTCATTTGATCAAGCGGCGAAGTTGTGAAAATTTCTAATAAGTTCGCCGACTCGAAAAAAATAGAAAAACCATTGCCAACGACGTTAAACTTTCTAGAATAACCAGAAATGAATTCGAGATTATGATTTCATAAAAATGCATTTACACCCCTTCGCTGGATTTTGAAATACTTTCATTTGATCAGGCGGCGAAGTTGTGAAAATTTCTAACAAGTTCGAAGACTTCGAAGACTAACAAGTTCGAAAAAAATTAGAAAAATAATAGCCATTGACGTTAAATTTTCTAGAATAACTAGAAATGCATTCTAGATAATGATGGCGGAGAAGTTGTGAAAATTGAAATACACGAAACGGCAGAATAAATCGTTTAATAATACACGCTCTGTAGCATAAATATAGTATAAGCTTTAGAGTGTTATAACCCGGTATTAGAATCTTCCAAATACATGCATATAGATACAATAAAATTTAATTCTAATCTAGATCTTAAATGATCAAACCTTAATAAAACTAAAAAGAAAACAAATTTAACATACCTGTGATGGCATTATCATTAAATTGTTTATTCAAATTAATATGTTAGACATTTATACTTTTAAAAACACAGTACATTGTTGCCTTTAAATTAATGCAAAACGTAATAATTATAGCAAAAATATTTGTTGTGCGCACCCTGTGAGGATTGATAAAGTAAGTAATTTTCTGTGTGAGCATTTTTCACTGTGAGCAATTATCGCTGTGCGTTATTTTATGTGGGCGGAGTTTTCCGTGTGAGCTTTATTCCGTGTGAAGAGTTTTCTGTGCGCAGTTTTCGCGTGAGCAGTCTTCCTGTGCGGATATATCACCGAACCAACGAAAACATATAATTGTTGGCCTTTATAAATTATTGGCAGTTCTGATTACTATTATATCGTTATAACAAATGTAAGGTAATGCTGTTTGAGTTTAAACATCATCATCATACTCGGAAAAAACAGTGGTTTACTCGAATCATACCAAATGTGGACCAGAAATGGCAGGATACTTTTTATGTTCAAATTAGTTAACCAAAATATTCAAATTAATATTAATTTTCACCCTCATAAACATTAAGAATCCGAAATATCAAATTGAAAATACCAAATAATGCTGTTTGCAGAACTTGCTTTATTGCCTAGCATAAAAAATACAATGTACAAATAAGCGTTAAAAAAATATTTTTATTCAGTCTATCAGTGATATTCTAAACTTGTAAAATTTTAATTAATATGGAAATTATATCCGACATTTACGGGAAATGTTATCTCCACGAGGGCTTTATCTACATTTTAGACAGAGCTAGAAATAATAAAATTTATTTAAGATGCCGTAAAAGGCACTTATGTCCGGGCAGAAATCCGACAACAAAGCTGGAGAATTTTTCTGCCAAATTAATACGATTTGTTACTATTGCAATTTGAGAGATAACACTGTCAATTAATAAGGACGAAGAGTATTCGTTGAGATAACTTTGTTTTTCCTTTTTGAAATAAAAAGTGCTGTTTTATATCATTATAATATTATTGTTAATGTAAATTTGGTGTAACGTTTTTGATTTCATAATTATAGACAAAAACTGCAAACAGTTTCATCTTTATTTTTTTTATATAAAAAAGTTTTTGAGAAACATTTATATAATCAAAATATATCTATCCGGTGTACAAATTTTTACCAAAAGCCTTTTAATTCTTGAGATTATTTTCGTTAAAAAATGTAACGAAATTAAATGCATATTGTTACTCCGCGTCAAATCAAACAAAGTTTGTTGATTTGACTGTTCTTTCTAAAGTTAAATGACCAGATCTGAACTTTCACGGACGATTTTTTTCCGCAATTCCCATTATATATTTAATTGTTGTAATTTTCTATCGGACGAGTAACTTTATTTATACGGCTTCCATAAGTCGAACAAGACGAATATTACGAATTTCAAAGTCAAACAGATTGAGACTTTAATGATTTGTTATTAGAAATAAATAAATTATGAATTGGATTAAATTTTATTTGCCACAATTGATTTTTTTTTTTAAATAATTTGGAATTGTTTAATTAATTTAAGTGGAATAAAAATTGGCTATCGAATATAGCGGTTTTCGTCAGATTTAGCGTGGAATATCACACACGAAAATTTATCTTTGTACACTATTACACATGTAGACATAGGGTATCCCAGGATAAAATGGTCACAATGCCACCCGACACGGATTTTTAAATAAATATGAAAATATCATTAGTTGTGCCCTTAAACCAAAGTAGCCGTTCAGTTCAATTTTGCTAGCGAGCGTGTGCACATCGAGAGTGATCGTCTACACAACTAGCGCGAATATACAGCTAAGATATCAAATAATTATTAAATAACACTATCATATAAGCAACTCATACTACGATTTATATTGTATAAAATTTTATCAGCGTATTTGTGGCTAAATAGCAGTATAACCTGCGTAAATCCCCTCCGGCATAGCCGGAGGAGAGTATGGTGAAGGGGGGCCGTCTGCCGTGTCCTCGGCAGATCGCGTCCGCGAAACCGATATGGAAATACATGCGCCCGAGAATTCTAACAAAAAGCATCTCGATTTATCGATTAAATATAAAATATCGGACGTTGGACCGTTTGTTATTTACGTTGAGAGTAATTCAACGGAGGTCTTTAAATTACATCCTATGCGAGTGGGATATATTTTACATAGCATTCATGAAATTAAATGCAATATTGATAAAGTAACTTCCATAGGAAGGAATAGAGTAAAAGTTATACTTAAAAATTACAAGACGGCTAACAGTTTAATAGAACATCAATCCTTTAAAGAAAAAAATATGATCGCCTACGTGCCACGGCACTTGGTTGAAACAAAAAAGTGTTATAAAGGGCTTAGATACATATTTTTCAGAACAAGTTATACTGGACAATATAGTGTCAGATAAAAAAGTTATAAATATCCATAGGCTAAGTAGGAAAAAGGTAACAGAAGATGGTTCAATTATATATATATATATATATACCAAGAGAAACAGCAATTCTCACTTTCTTCGGTTCATCAATTCCCTCATAATAATAATAATAAATTTATTTACACTTTACAAATATACATGAGATACATTTGTACATGCAAAACGTCATAAACACGGAGAAATACAAAATATACATACCGGGTGACCCAGGGATCTGTAAAAGCCCCATAACTTATTTGCTATTTGAGATATCGACTTCTATTTTCCTTGAACTGGTACCCACACTTATTCTACATATTTTAAAAATATGTATGTTTTTGTAAAGGGCGTCCCAATATACATAACAGAACAAAGTTATGTTTTTTTAAATGAAACACCCTATATTTTATACTTTATTTTCAACCCTCTTGAGAAGCTGATAAAAATAGTATGAGATAGTATGGGTCTATTATGGACGGTTGGTTAGTTATTGGCAAATTTGTGGCAAAAACATGTACACATTGAAAACATTGCAGAAGCGTTCCTAGCAAAGATAGCATCATTATTTATGCACTAGTTAATTTCCTACATCATAAAGAATAATACACATCGGCTTTGGTTCTCTTTTATTCATAGTGCTTTACAGGGTGTCAACATACGCAAAACAATAGATAACTATTTTTACTTTCTCCGTTACGAAGTACGAGAAAGTATTGTGATCGTGATTTTTTTTTCAAAAATTTTTTTTACGGAAATATCCGTTTTGGGGTCCCTAGATGCCATTTCAACAATTTCTGGAAAAAAAATTTTTGTGTCTGTGTGTGTGTGTGTGTGTCTGTGCGCGCTGTATCTCAAAAACTAATGGACCAATTGATATGAAACTTTGAACATTAGTTTTATTTGATAATCCGAAGAACTGAAAAGCTTTTGGTAAAATTTCGTACACCGGAAGTGGGCGTTTACCTTAACTGTTTTTTGTTTTTTGCCAATATTTTCTTAAATATGAAAAATATCACAAAAACATTTAAACAAATATTGAAGACAATAAAGAAATGCGATTATTTTGTTTGAAAACATTTTTCATAAAATCATTGTTATTCGAGAAAAAAATTTATTAATTTTTTTTCATTTTTGGTATACAATTATGAAACGCTAATAGTTACAGCAAATTTATTTCAATAATAATTGTAGAGAATGCCAAAATGAACAATTTATGAAGAATAAGTTTTTTTCGAAACCTCTTTAGTTTTTGAGTAAACTGAGTTTTTACTTTTTCCATCTTTCATAATTTTGACGTTTTAAACGTCAGTTTTATCCGAGTCTACGAAACGTTCGATGCACATTTAAAATATGATTTAAATTGAAAATAAACCATGGAAGCGTAAATATAAACGATACCATCAAGTCGGAGAAAGTAACATGATGGCCACATCACCATTT
>OU343065.1:1381924-1466924 GCA_910593695.2 Ocypus olens
ATTAGCTACTTATATTAGAATTATCTACTTGTCAACTTTAAACACCCCCCTTTTATTATAATATTGCGATGGTTACGCCATTGCCAATATTATAATTTATTATTGTCGGGTTGTCTCACCCTTTTTTTATATTAAACCTCATAATCTCTATCACTTAATTACTACACACCACTTATAACACATATACTTATAACTCATCTATTAATCATTAACCACTACATTTAATTATGATATTATAATGTTTCACGACATTACTAATATCATAATCGACTATTGAAAATAGGTCAAAATTTAATTAGTGTGAAGATGCACGAAACAGGCAGGTCAGTCCGCCCCATCTACCAGTTTCGTACATCTATACACTAATTTGGAACTTATATTTATATTGACAATTAATCCCGTAATGTTTGTTAGAAGTTATCGGGCCAATTGTGTGATTTTTACCACGAATTGGGAGCACAATTCCTTTTGCCACTACAAGTTCATTTGTATTAACTTCCACAAACTAAGCGACGGCGGAAAACCCAACCCGTGGAGAGATTTTATTCTCCACTGATATTTCTTTTGCACATCTCTTAAGGAGGAAGCATGATATTTTATCCACACCACTGCTTTTTTACTTTGCATCGTTTTTATTTCCAACTCCACCTCGTTTGCAGCCATTTCCGGGAATAGAGTTTGTAAGATTTTCCGCCGATTTTATGAATGTTACGTTAAACTCATTTGCATCTATTTGTGGACAGGAACTCACAAATGTTTCATTGTTTTTTCTACCCGTTATTTCTTGTACCGCTGACCATTCAGCTTTATGTTTAATTTTCGCTGAATCGATTTTATCAGAGGAATGTCTTAATTTATCTTAATCTAATGCTAAATTGTATAATTTTTTACTCTCTTTAAGAAATGGTATTGCTTCTTCAAAGTATTGACCTTGTATACTGTAAAGCTCAACTTGGCTTTTATGATGCATAGTAGTTTCCGATAATTTAAAATGTTTTAATAGGGAACGCGTTGTTGAAATGTTGCAAAACTATTGACAAAAATTTATTATATTGTTCATTTACATCATCTATATCATGTAAACATTCCCATGATACCGATTTTATGCCATCTACGAATATTTTTATATTGTTCTCACACATATCTCGTGCATTTTTGTATTGTATTTTCGGCTTACTTAGATTTAGACTAGCTATTTGTGCTGCACCTCTCATGTCTCCTTACAGTGCCAGACTAGAGTCAAACTCAACAGGGTCTTCTTTCCCCGCTAATTTTTCCAAGCCCGTTCCCTTGGCAGTGGTTTCGCTAGATAGTGGGTAGGGACAGTGGGAATCTCGTTAATCCATTCATGCGCGTCACTAATTAGCTGATGAGGCATTTGGCTAGTACAATGGCTTTATTGAGATATAGATACAGATTATATCATTAACACTAAGACTAACTTAATACTAGCAACAGCAACCCATATCTTGCTGCCACATTACGGCATGGGTGAGCCGATGCCGTACGGCACCAGAAATGGAGTCGACCCCTAGGAGTTTTTTCCTTCCCGGATTACGATGTTGCTTAGAACCCGCCCACGGGTGAGGTGGGCAGCGGCTGGCTGTCTCCCAGGGCGGAGGGACCGGCTCCATATCGCCCTCATGAAGTCGGCGTGAATAGAATGCCCCCACTGCAGTGTAGCGGTCACATACGCCTCCCTGAACCCTGCTCCAAGCTGTAGGGCGTCGGATATAGCGCGGTTGCAGGCCAGCTAGATACCCCTCGCACCTAGAATCAGAGGGAGGAAAGAAAGGCGCACACCAGGCCATTTATGGCCGGCGGCCTCAATGAAATGGTAGTTATCGTACACAACGCGTTTGGCCTCCCAGACCTGAGCCAAAGAGCGCGAGCCCTCCCACGAAACCTGAACATCGCAGACAGTTGCAACAGTAGTGGTATGGAAGATCACAATGTCGCGCTTGTAGAGTCGACCGTCGGGGTGGCGCACATGCGGCTCCTCCTCGACGGTCCACCCCGCAGCCCGGCAATATCTTGCGACCTTCGTGCATAAGTTATTATGCGGTTTGATGCGCAGGTCGTGAGTGGTCCCGCAACCCAGGAGGACGTGGCTATTAGACTCCACCCGCGGACACCCTGCTCGACACTGCCGAGCTTCGGCAGGGTTGGACATGATGCCCACGGTTGGCAAGTTCGAAGGCCGGAGTTGCATAACCCTAACATAATCCCTCCCCGTCCAGTATGAAGGCGGGCGCCTAATCCATGCCCGGCTCGCCGAATCGTGCACGGCACTGGCTAGCCCCTTAGAGGACGGGTTGGCCGCTAGGTCGGCGGCAAAGGCCACGGTGCCGGGCATCGCGCGCAATTGCTCTACGCGGGAGATAAAGCGTGAGAACATGGGCACTAGGGTGGGCCGAAAAAAATAATTATTTTTTTCCGAAGTTGTAATAGCGCGGAAAAGTTGCGAATTAGGAAGACAAACAAATGGAAAAAAGCAAAATCAAAATCGGTTCACATCTTCCGGTCGCGCACATGCCCTAAAGTTTCACAAAATATGGAAAAACGTCATTATTGCGATTATTTTTTTAATTTGTTATTTTTGTAATGTAATAGTTTTAAACGTCTTCAACTAGAGCCTAAAAACATTGTGTTTTAATTTGGTTTGGATCAGCTGATATCTTTCGGTCGCGCATAAACCCCAAAATCTGCATAAATATTGAAGAAGTCACATATTTACGCATTTTTTGGTATCTGATAAATAATTAATATTTAACTGTAATAGCCGTATTGGTTTTCAAACGACCTGATATTGAGATACAACAAAAAAACTGTTAAGTTCAGCCAACCTTTACAATGGGCAATGTGCCTCTTGCATTTCAGTGAGCTGCCGTTCCTTCATATGTTCTTGCACCTAGATGACAAGACAACGGGGCCTAGTACTTCTAAAAGGGCAATCGGTGAAAAGTTAGTTAACTGTGAAAAAATGCCGGTGGTTAACTTCCAGAGTTTTGATTGTCAGATCCCAGAAGCAGACAGAAACGTGCTTAGTAAAGATCAGCAATATCCATTTGATATTTCCGTTGAAATAAAACTAGGATCCTGTAAAGAAGATTTGGCTGTTCGAGATCGAGGGCACTTATCACATTCAAGGTGATTGACAAAAGCAAATAGAACACTCAGATTGTACATAAGTGAAGAAAGCCCCACACCTGAACTTTAAGAACTAGTTTTGTTTATATTGAAAGCATACATGCCAATGTGGTTTACTATCAAAAGAAGTTAACTCTTTACAGACGGCCCGAAACTTGTTTACAATCTACCAGGTATTTTCCAAAACCTTTGCTTGATGTTATCGACCCTGTGATCGAACGTAATGGTTTTTTTACCCACCCTGAACACTTACTGTTAGCCATGACCCAAGATGACAAGAGAGCTCGATCTTCGAAGAATTATAAAGGCATGGTAGATGCATCATGTATCGTCGAGCAGTCACAAGTATAATCAAATAATTTGTGGGTATCTTAAGTTGGAGTATTAGCTTACATTACGTTTTCATCTAAACTGCAAATAGGTATTATTGGTTTGGGTACTTATCGCTGTGGTTAATTTATTTCCATTATTACGTTTACTTTCTTTTTAATGTTTACAATTTATTTTGTATATCATATTATGTACTATGTATTTTTAGTGTGAGTGTATGTGTGTATGTGTGTGTGTATGAGTTGATTTGTATATGAATATATATCTTTTAAGTATTTTTTCCCTGTAATTGGATTGTAGTTATCTGTTGGGAAAATAAATATATATTATTATTATTATTATTAAAACAGGAAAACCATCCGAAAATTCATGCCGCCAAAAATCAACTTCAATGCTCAAGAATACTCAGAAATGATCAACTGGATCGACTGTGAGTTATCTTCTCCCCCATTGTTGATAGAAATTAGTGACGAGGAGATTAAATCACACATCGAGAGTGACTCAATCCCTGACTGGAACATTACTTTAAAGAAATTCCCAGTTCACACGCAGGCTGTTGAACGCTGTGTAAAACTCGTCACAGAAGCCTCAAGAAAGGTCTGTGGAGCTGAATCTCGAGACGGATTTATTAGAACCACTAGAAAATAGAAAAGAGTGCTTATGGACAGATTCAACTAACATGTACTATTTTTTCAGAACTCTGGTTTTTGTTAAAGTAGCCTATGTTTATTGTCAAAACTATACAGTAACTTTAATAATTAAGCTTTCTAAATATAAAATAAGTCAAAAAGAACCATGCCCGTTGTTACTGTTATCATCCATCATGTCATAGGCCTACCTATCCTTTTTAGGCATAGTTTGTCTGTAGCATTGGGGTCATTGCGCGACTGGAAGTTGTTGATTTAATTACTCCATAATAAATACTGTATTCTTATGTTCTAAAATAAAAATACTTGAGCTATTACGTTAAAATAAAAGTAAATTAAAGACTGAAAAAATACATAAAAATGTGAAATTTTCAATATTTTGGCAAATTTTAGGCCTTATTTTCTTAATAAACATTAAGCACTCTAAAATGTATAGGCATGGCACCGTTAGTAAACCAAGTTCAATAAACTTTGATTTGCAATCATCACGAAAGCCAATGCCAGAAATTGTTCTGACAGCTCGTCTCTGCAGTTTACACAGTTATGCCATACTGTAGGTGTGACTGAAAAAATGAGAAGTAAGCCGATCTAACCATAGCTGTTGGAAGGTTATCATATAGGTTTCTTAAGAGGTATAAAGTTTTGTTTAATTTCCTAGCTAACTCCTCACCATGCCCATCCCACAGCAGTGTATGATCAATGACTAATCCTAGAAATTTTACATTCATTGGGCGATTGACTAATATCCCCTGACTTATTTAGTGTAAATATTTTGGTGACAGTTTTTTCAACATTTAAACTTAACTTGTTGCATGCAAACCACTCTGCTGCTTTAGTCATCGCTGTATTATTTAATACCTTGGCTTCCTCTAAGGTTTTCCGAGAAACAATCAACGTTGTGTCATCAGCAAATTGAACAACATTAGTTTCTTTAATGTAATCAGGAAAATCATTAATAAATATCAGGAAAAGTAATGGCCCTAACGTGGATCCTTGCGGGACACCATATTCAACCGGTAGACAATCCGAAAAAGTATTATTGATGTGAACTACTTGCTTTCTTTTCTCTAGGTAGCTTGTAATTAATTGACAGCTGTTATCATCAAAATTATAAAGTTTTAACTTTTTAATTAGATTCCCATGCGTGACACAGTCAAATGCCTTCGTGAGGTCAATGAATGTTGCAACAGCATATTCCCCCCTTTCAAAACATTGAATGATTTTGTCAGTCAAATCCAACATAGCATTCACAGTGGATATTCCTTTTCTGAACCCATACTGATGAGCATTAAACAGATTATTGGCATCAAAGAAATCAACAATTTGATCAAACATTATTTTCTCAGTTATTTTGGAACAAATAGGAAGTAATGCTATGGGTCTATGGTTGTTACAATCATTTATATCACCATTTTTATGAACAGGTATAATTTTCGCTATCTTTAAGATATCCGGAAAGGTATTATTTGAAATAATAAGATTTATTAATCTGGTTAGAGGGACAATTATGCCATCTAATACAGATTTTATTACATTCATAGATAATCCATATATATCCGTACTATTAGTAGGTTTAAAACTATTAACTGCGTCACGCACAGTCACACATGAAACATTTACAAAGGAGAATTTCGGAGCAATACAATTAATTCCGGTGGAATGATATACATCTAAATTCATATCGTAGTTGTTAATTGATTCAATAATGGTATCAGCAATATTTGTAAAATAAATATTGAATTCATTAGCTGTTAAATCACACAATTTATTTTCGGTAATTGCAGTTCTTTTCATATTAATAAGTTTCCACATTGCCTTGTTCGGATTACTCGATGTACGAACAAAATTAGCATTTGCACTAATTTTTGATTGTTTAATGGCATTTCTATAATCAAGTCTTAAGAGGTCAGGATTGTTATAATTTCTACAACCTTCGTCCACCAACTGCAGAGTTAGCCTCAGTTCCATTAATTTCGGTGTAAACCACTGTACTGATAATTTATTAGCTGAACTAGGGATATATTCAAGAGGAAACGCATTATTAAAATGGCCTAAAAGGATTTCATTAAATTTATCCCATGCCTCATTTACCTTCAAACCAGTTTCAAAATCCCACATTTCACATTGTAGTAATCTAAAAAGTTAATATTTCCCACCCATTGTGATAGGACGAATCATTTGCTTATTTGGTTTAGATTTTTTATTCATATAATTAATACTGAGATTAATGCCATCATGATCAGAAAAATAAATACTAACTGGTTTAACTACGCACAAAGCCACATTAAAGTTAATAAAGACATTATCGATACATGCATTCATTCTGGTAGGAATACATAAAAATGTGAAATTTTCTATATTTTGGCAAATTTTAGGCCTTATGCGCGACCGAAAAGTATCAACTGATACAAAATGTTTTTAGGCTCTAGTCGAAAACGTTTTAAACTATTACATTACAAAAACAGATAAAATAAGAAATTTAAAAAATAATTGCAATAATGACGTTTTTCCATATTTTGTAAAAGTTTAGGATTTGTGCGCCACCAGAAGATATCAACCGATTTGGTTATTTTTTTTTCACTTGTTTGTCTTCCTAATTCGCAACTTTTTCGCGCTATTACAACTTTGAAAAAAAATGAGTTTTTTCGGCCCACCCTAATGGGCACGTCCCTGAGATACTCTGCTTGCGATGCGTCTATACGACATAGCCTGCCCAAATATACCGCTGGCACCTGACTACGCAGGTGCGGCACCCCAAGACCCCCATCCCTGGCCCGAGCGTAAAACAAGTGGTCAGGGGTGTGGGCGTTGAGGTGAAGCACCCGCTTGATGGTTTTACGGATGGACGGGACCTTAAGACCATGTAATAGCCTCGGGCTGATGTGGGAGGGAATCAGGGTAAATTTTTGCATGGATTTTGGGGGGGCCCGCTCGAGAGCCGGCAGCCACCTCGAAAGATTGAACAAGGTGGGCTTCCGGATCCCAGACGGATCCACCATATGGCCCAGATATTTAAAACTATTGGCGTCAGTAACGATGGGTAGCAGCTGACGCCCCAGCCGGAAACACGGGCGGGACCGGGGCACACTGTGCCCTGCGCAATGGCGGCCGAGATAGTGTAGGATTTAGATGGGTTTAAGGCCATCCCTCTAAGCTGTAAAAAATCGGCCGCCTTCTGCAAGGCAATAGGCACCCCGACATCCCTGTCCTCGAGCACGATGAGGTCATCCGCGCATACGAGGACAGGGCATTTGATGCTTAAGATTCGAAGGGAACCCCCAGTACCGGAGGAACCCAGACTGGAGAGCAACTCATCCATCACCAAGTTGAATATAAAGGGGCTAAGAGGATCACCCTGCTTCATCCCACGTCGTATCCGCAGCGGCCTAGACACTGCCCCCCCCCCCACAGTTTATAGATGTGAAACAACCATCCAAGGACTCCATGATGTAGGTGGATAACCCGGTCGGGAGATTGAAGCTGCGCAGGGCCCTCAGAATGGAGTGGTGAGAGACAGTGTCTAAAGCCTTGCGGACATCCAAGGCTACCACGTTATAGGACTTCCCCGCGGATTTGCGGCTGGCTATATAAAGAAATGGGCTACCGTGCTATTTATAATGGTGCCATCAGTGCTGATGAACCCTTCGTTGAGTGGGGTTTACGGCAACCGAGCGGAAAAGACGGGCAGCAGTATTCGAAGCAACATGCGTTGCAGGGCAGAGGCGATGATAATTGGACCCCAGTTGGATGCATTGGTCCTGACCCTATCTTTGGGGAGAAGCACATCAACCCGAACATCAGGATGACATTGAATAAGGCCGCCAGATAATGGATGTTGGCCCTCTTGACGTCGGCGACAGAGATGCCGTCTATACCAGAGGCGGCGGTCGTCCAGGATTTAGCTGCGGACATCACCCCCTCCGGAAGAATGGGGGAGTACAGGTCAGAGAGGTCCTCAAGGGACGTTTCAGTGTCGTAGGGCTCGTCATCGAGGTGGGGAGGAGGACTCAAGAGTGCCTCCATACAGTTCCTCGACAGCCGACATAGGAGGAGTAATATACGGCTCAGTGATCGAGGACCCTGTGATAATGCCGTCAACCAGAAGACCTTTGTCCTTGATATATATATATATATAAGTCCTATGCTGCCTTGTAGTCCTGGACCCGTCGCCGCCTCCCCGACAAAGCGGAGTTATTTGGGGGGACGGCGGCCGGTGCAGGACGCCCATTTGGTCGTGGGCGGCTTTTGGGCATAAGCAAACGGAGATCAGCTGGTCTAACGATAACAGCAGGGCCTCGCGCGAGGGGATCAGCCATAGACGGATAGGCGCCTTCTGGATAGGCGTTACATTCTCGGAACACGCAGAGATGGCGGTGAGACATGCCTCGGATTGGGACCTGTTAAGGCTATTGCAACTTACTGAACGACGTCGGTAGGTCTGGGAGGCCATCGGACGCCGCGAAGACGACGACGTCAGAATGTCTCGCGGTCTAGTTGCGGCGGGCATCGTGGCCAGCTTCGGACGAGTGGATGGTGGATTGTCCGGAGATGTGGCCTGTCGCTTGAAGGAGGGTCCTGGGGGCGTGGAAGCCACAGACGGCATGGTGGCGCGTACGGTAGGGAGCGGCTTGTTCCTCTTAGGTCTATGTTTCGGGGCGGACTCTTTCGGGAATTCCTCGCGACTGCGTTTACCTGGGGTGGGGGGGCGGTTCTTCTGCGATGCAACTAACGCCAGCCCCAAGCTTGGCGGTTGATGATGGTGTTCCCATGGTGGGAGCCATGGGCGGAATTTCGGGAAGGCGGAAACGGATGGGTCAGAGGGAGAAACGGACGAAGAGGTGGAGAGTTTTGCTGCTAGGCTTGGTCTCGACGAGAAGGACATACCGGAAGGACCGCCGCTAAAGAGTTTTCGGGCTTCACTCAGGACGTCCTTCCTAGCTTGATCGGGGTACCTGTGATAAATTGGTTATTCCCTCTTGTGCCGGATCATATGGTCTGTTAATTCGGTGGCAGTACGCATCGCTTTCAAGAAAGGTGCCCCACGGTAAAAGAGTGGGTAGGGACAGTGGGAATCTCGTTAATCCATTCATGAGCGTCACTAATTAGATGACGAGGCGTTTGGCTGTTTCAATGGCTTTATTTTTGCAACGCTACAGAGTAATACTAAATCTAAAAAAACTTAAACCTAACAAAACCACCATAGCATGCTGCCACATTTCGGCATGGTTAAGCTGATGCCGTACGGCGTCGGGGAAGGAGTAGACCACTAGGGGTTTCTTCCTTCCCGGATGAGCAGGTTCGACAGCACTCGCACGCAGGTGGTACTCTGTCCAGCCTGGCTTGTGGGTTGGGGCCTCACACGATCAGTGGTGCGGTGGGCGTCAGCAGGCTGTGGCCCTTGGCGGTGAGTCCTGCTCCAAATCGCCCTCATGAAGCCGGCATGTATAGAGCAACCCCACTGCAATACTGCGTTCACGCACGCCGCCCTGAGTCCAGCGCCAAGTTTTAGCCGGTCCGCTGTTACGGACACCTGCACATCACAGACCGTCGCAACTTATGGTGAATGGAAGATTACCAGGTCAAATTTGTAGAGTCAACCGTCGGGATGGCGCACATGCCGCTCCTCCTCGACGGCCCACCCCACCCCCCGGCAATGTTTGGCAACCTTCGTGCAGATGTTGTTGTGTCTGTTGATGCGCAAGCTGTAAGTCGTCGTGAACCCTTGAAGAACGTGGCTAATAGATTCCACCCGCGGACACCCTGCACTACACTGTCGAGCCTCGACAGGGTTAGACATAATGCCCACGGTTGGCAGATTACAGGTACGGAGTTGCACAGCCCTGACATAATCTTTTCCCGCCCTTTGGAAAAGGGACTGGCCGCCAAGTCGGCCGGGAGTGGCGCGAAATCGCTTTACGCGAGCGAGGAATCTAGAGTACAGACGTACGCCGCGGAGACTGTTCGACAGCGTCTCGTTCATACGTACCAGTCGACCCTAGCGTAGAGCAAATGGTTAGGGGTGTGGGAGTTGAGATGAAGCGCACGTTTGATGGACATCCTTATGAGTATATCCGCGCCCTTGAGGATATTGCCGGTGATGGTGGGCACCTGAAGTCCATGCAGTAGCCGGGGTATGACGTGGGAGAGAAGCAGGAGGAAATTATGCTTAGGCTTTAGGGGGGGCCGCTCGAGAGCCGGCAGCCACCTTGAAAGATTGAACAAGGTGGGCTTCCGGATCCCGGACAGGTCCACCGTATGACCCAGATATTTGAAGAAGTTCCCATCAGTGATAAACATCCCCCCCAACCGGAAAAACGGACGGGACCGGGGCACACCCTTGCCCTGCACAGTGGCGGCCGACAGGGAGTAGGACTTTAGTGGATTAATTGCCATTTTCCTAAGTTCTAAAAAGTCGGTCGCCCTCTGCAGGGCAAAAGGCACATCGGCGTCCCTTTCCTCGAGCACGATGAGATCATCAGCGTACGCAAGAACAAGGCACTTATTGTCCGAGTTTCCCAAGGAACCCCCGGTACCGGAGGCACCTAGATCGGAAAGCAGTTCGTCCATCACCAGATTGAGGGGGTTACCCTGCTTCACGCCACGTCGCATCCGTAGCGGGCTTGACACAGCCTCCCCACATTTAATAGAGGTGAAGCAACCATCCAAAGACTCCAAGATGTAGGTAGATAGCCCCGCGGGAAAGTTAAATCGGCGGAGGGCCCTCCGGATAGAATGGTGGGAGACTGTGTCGAAAGCCTTGCTACGACACAGTCAAGGCTACGACAATATAAGATTTCCCCGCGGACTTGCGATGGGAAATGTAAAATTTGACTGTCCTGCTATTGACAATAATCCCATCAGTATTAATGAACCCTCTTTGGGCGAGATCAAGGGCCACCGTGCGGGTCAGACGCGCGAAGAGAACTCTATGAAAGAGGCGTTGTAAAGCCGAGATGATCGTAATTGGACGCCAGTTCGACGGGTTCATGCGATCCCCATCCTTCGGGAGAAGCACCGTCCGCAGCCGCTTCCAGGACGATGGCGAGATGCCAAACATCAGGATGATGTTGAACAGTGCCGCTAGATAGTGGGTATTGGCCCGTTTGACCTCATCAACAGTGATGCCGTCGACGCCAGGGGCAGCGGCTGTCCAAGATTGGAAGGATGGGAGTATGGAGGTCGGACAGGTCCTCCAGAGGACTAACCTCAGAGTACGGAATATCGTCGAGTGGTGACGGCGACTCAAAGATGCTACTGTAAAGGTCCTCTACAGCCGACATGGAGGGATAGACGAAACAGGGTTATTCGAGAGGGCAGCGGCCGAACCAGGACGCCCAGGGCGTCGCTTGGGCCTAAAGACGGCAGAGATAAGCTCGTCGAGAGCACCCGGAAGGGCCTCGTGAGTCGAGATCAGGCATTTGAGAAAAGGGGCTTTTTGGTTGGGTAGCGAATTAACTGCGCACATAGAAATGACGTCGAGAAAAACTCCGGATCCGGATAAGTCAAGGCTTAATATACCGGGTGACCCAGGGATCTGTAAAAGCCCCATAACTTGTTTGCTATATAAGATATCGACTTCTAGTTTTCTTGAACTGGTACCCACACTTATTCTGCATAATTTAAAAATATATATGTTTTTGTACAGGGTGTCCCAATATACATAACAGAACAAAGTTATGTTTTTTTAAATGGAACACGCTATATTTTATACTTTATTTTCAACCCTCTTGAGAATCTAATAAAAATTGTATAAGATACTATGGGTCTATTATGGACGGTTGGTTAGTTATGGGCAAATTTGTGGCAAAAGCATGTACACATTGAAAACATTGCAGAAGCGTTCCTAGCAAAGATTGCATCATTATTTATACATTAGAACATTTCCCACATCATAAAGTATAATACACATCGGTTTTGGTTCTCTTTTATTTATAGTGTTATACAGGGTGTCAACATACGCAAAACAATGGATAACTATTTTTTTTCAAATATAACACCCTATATAAGTTGCCACCAATGTATGGCATTTTTAATAGGCTTTCAAATGATGTACAGTTTGTATAACAAAATATTAAGGATTCTTGATATTTATCAATAAAAACATATTTCTTTTGTCACATTCTGCTGATTTTTGGATTTTCGGCCAAAACTATGCATTTTCAGGAAAAATGATAAAATAATAATAATAATAATAATGTCTTTATTCACATATATACAATTTACTTATAATTAGAGAAACAAATTATAATACGTGAATCCGTAGGCGGGATTCAGTTGAGATCTAAGTAGATTTCGAACTGTTCTTCCATCCAAACCTACATAATTAAGAACAAAATTTGAGTTGTTACTGGGTAACGTTAATTGATATTATAATTAAACTTTAACTGTAAACGTTACATAAAAATAGAAATATAACATTATAAAATTTGTCTCACTCCGTGTTAAATTAAATTACAAGTTACAAATGACACTAGTGCAGTAAGTTAAAATTAGGGTTAATTTTAATTTTTATGGCGCATTTAAATTTTGAAAACGATAAGTTTTTGAGAGCTTCTGGCAAACAATTATACTCTAGATAGATATTGTAGGAAAACGATCGCTCAAAGATGGCACTGTAATGCTTCGGCGGCGATAATAACCCTTTGAATCTAGTATTAAGATTATGAACATCATTACGAAAAGTGATTTTGTTGTATAGATAAGGGGGGTGTTTATTCACAATAATTTTATGGTAAAGGCATAATGCCTGAGCTCTTCGTCGGTCCACCATAGACAACCATTTAGATTCACCGATTTTATGGGAGATTCTTTCGAATTTACGCACACCATAAATGTATCTGAGACAAGCATTTTGGACCTTTTGTATCCGGGTTGAGGTGTTTTTATCAATGGCAGAGTGATATAGGGTAGAGCAGTAGTTGAAATTAGATAAGACAAATGAATCACATAGTAAGATCTTAGTATCTATGGGGAGATATGACCGATGCGGATATAGTTTTTTTTAAGTTTAAATATGCAGAGGTAATACATTTATTAATATGAACCTTGTATCTAAACGTATTATCCAAAACCACTCCTAGATTCCTAGCTTGACTTACAAAGGGCACAATTTTATGATTAATATTAATGGTAATTTTGTCTTTTAGATCAGTGACAGTTTTGTTTTTGCCAAATAGAAGAAATTGTGATTTTGATGGGTTTAAATTTAGATCAAGAATTTCAGAAAACTCACAGATTCTTTTGATGTCCGAGTTTAAACGAGCTTCAGCCTCCTGATATAGGTCTGGTTCAAACGATATGTATATCTGTGTGTCATCCGCATACATATGCCCTTTGCAATGCTCAAGCTGATCTAGGGTTGAGGATGAATAGAGCAGAAATAAAAGAGGGCCAAGGATGGAACCTTGCGGTACACCTTGTTTTAAGTCAGAAAAACCTGAAGAAAGTGAGTTAATTGTGACACTTTGTTTTCTGTGATTGAGATAGTTATTTATAAGATCTAAAGCACATGTTTCAAAACCCAAAGATTCAAGTATCATATTTAAAGTACTGTGGTTGACCGTGTCGAAGGCCTTTGAGTAATCGAGAAGTACAACTGCAGTGGCCATACTTGTGTCAGTAGCCCTTAGTATGTCGTCCGTTAAACATAGTAAGGTTGTCTCGCAACTGTGACCAGTTCTAAATCCAGATTGATGAACAGGTAATAGTTGATTTTCATTTACGAACTTGCGCAGTTGGTCACTTAGACATTTCTCGAAAACCAACACAGTTGGATTTAATTTTACTTAAATAATCAATACACGTATGTTCATCAATTAGATGAAAGTAGAATTTAGTTTGGTGAGGATTTTGTAAGTTAGAGAAGCAGTTTGAAGCATATGTAGAGTTACTTACATTAGTCGCAGGGATACTATCAATAAAATATTTATTTATAAGTTCAGGATCAGCTAGATTATCGGGTAATTTAATTTTAGTTTTTTTTAGGTTAAGATTTTGCAAATTTTTCCACAAATAAGATGCATTTTGTGATTCGGATATATGTTTGTAATAGGCTCGCTTTTCATTCTTTATGGCTGCGTTGGTAAAATTTCTTATACTTTTATAATAGATCCAGTGGCTAGCAGACCCACTATTTCTGTATTTTGATTTAGCTTTGTCGCGTAGTTTCATTAAGTGTTTAATATTGCTAGTTATCCAGGGAGCCTTTGGCCTTGTGAATTTGCGATGTTTTAAAGGAGCATATTTATCAAATAAAGAAATTATATAGGAATTAAGGAGTTCAAGTTTAGAATTGATATCAGTGATATAAAAAATATTATGTAAAGGAATAGAACTTAATTCGTTTTGAAAACTATTTAGGTTTATGTTGATTAGGTCACGATAAGAGTATACTTCATCGTCCCCCGTATTAAATTCTGCATCAATAGTGGAAAAAACTGCATCATGGTCCGTGAAGTGACAATTAATGACGCCAGTATCCTTCACTCTTAATTCGCGAGAGACTAAAATGATATCAATAAGAGAGCTTAAACTATCAGTGATTCTAGATGGTTGATTAATTACTTGAGTAAGATTGAATGTCTCCATAAAATCCATAAGCGCAGTGGTCATCGAGAGCTCAGGCCGAAGGAAATCAATATTAAAATCTCCACAACATACAAACGAGGTTGTGTGAAGAAAACAATTGGAAAAAGAATTTTCTAGCTCATTAATGAAGTGAGTATGATCAATGCTGGGTGGCCTATATGCCGAAGCAACAGCAAATTTATTAGAGTTGGTTTTAACAAGAATCCATATCAATTCAATGTTGGGATTTACTTCTATAATTGATACATTTAATCCCTTTTTATAGTACATGCCTACCCCACCGCCTCTGGTTAGGCGGTCATTTCTTATAAAAACATAACCGTCAATATTTAAGCGATCATTGGTTATATTAGCATTAAGCCACGTTTCGGATAAAGTTAGGATGTCAATATTATTAGAGATAATTAATTGCCGTATATTATCCAATTTAGGGTAAAGAGATCTTACATTAACATGCGCAATATTAATGGTACTGATTAACATTTTATACTCAAGATATTAACAACTAGAAGTGTTTACTGCATAGTGTAAAACGGAGTATATTAATACAAAAACAATAGCGTATTTAAATGTAAAATGAATCAAAATAAATTTGGAGTTTAAGACGTACAGAGTTATTCTAAAAAAAAAGAAAAAAAAAAGTTCGACACAAAAAATTTCTACACTAAAAATAGGAGCGTGAGATACGTTTCGCGTACCGAATAAACAATATGTTCGACTGGTATAGGTGGGTCAGCTTGTCTTCATTATAATTAGGATCGGAGATTATGTAGATCACTAGATGATTGTATTCTTCTGATGCCAGTGGGTAGTTTAATGTACACACAGCCATGGTTGGTAAAAACGTTTTTGTTTGAGAAAATGCTAGTCGCCTCTTTGACTAATGCCATTCGTGTTTGTGTTAAATCTTCCCGGATAACAATTTTCGTGCCTTTTAAAAGCCGTTTCGACTTAAATATTTTGTTGCGTAATTGTCTGTTGTAAAATGTTACAAATACAGCCGAATGTTGACCTTTGATGTGATGGCAGCGTTCAATATCCGTCGGGTTTAATGCAATGTCCAGTTTATTGGTACATAAACTTGCGATAGTAGTATTCAGCGATTCGCCATTTATAGCAGGAAGCCCAAATATTCTTAAATTTTTACCTTTGTGCAGTTGGTCCGAGTTATCCAATGTAACTTCCATGTTGGAAATGGTTTTCTCTAGTGAGGCGACCTTGGTACTTAGTCCTTGGATAGTAATGTCGAATTGTTCTTGGAGTTTGTCCGCCAGTTTACTAATAAATTCTGGATTGGTGAGCACCCGTTCAACAATACGTTGCATAAGAGCCTCATCGTTGTCTGAGTTACTTCGAGTAATAACTCCACTAGGCATATTTGCAATTAATAAGTATGAAATTTGAGTTCAACGACACTGACTAATTTTTACGTCTACTCAGTTCGAGCACTCATTCGGAATGAAGAGACCAAAGTTGTAGAGCGAAACATTTTCTATCGACATGTCTTTCAACTTTTAAGATAACCCGTGCATTGCCCGCCAGAGCGCGCAAAATAGTGACCGTACATGTGTTTTAGCGTATTTCTCAATTTTTTCATTAATAAATTGCACTATACTTTATTTTTCGCACCTTCCAGCGGAAAACCCGGAAATTATAGGGAAATTAAAAAGGCCCATATCGATTGAAAATATTCTGCTCTAAAACTCTTAATTCAAGCAATTTTTGCCAAAAATGCATAGTTTTCCCTGAAAATGCAAATTGAAAATTGCTTCTTTTAAGAGTTGTAGAGCGGAATATTTTCAATCGATGTAGGTCATTTCAATTATTCCATAATTACCCGTTTTTCTGCTAGAGGACGTGGAAAATAAAGTATAGTGCAATTAATTAACTAAAATTTGAGAAAAACGCTAAAATGCATATACGGTCACGATTTTGCGCACTCAGGCGGGCAATGCACGCATTATTGGAAAAGTTGAAAGACCTATATCGATCGAAAATTTTCCGCTCTCCATAGCCAATCATCATTAAAATTTCGATTTTGTGGGTTTCAGTTAAGTACGGCATGTTAGTATAATTTTTCGACCAACGGTGAACAACAGTCAACACAACAATGGAACGACTAATACTCTCCTCACTCGAATATGCGTGGAATGCGATGCTACACTTCTTACTTGTTTTTATAACTAAACGTCAAAATGATAAACGTCAGTTTGAAAAAAAAATGACAAACCAGCACGTTTTGGCATTCCACTTTTAAAATGCATAAAAATTCGATTAAGGTGACTTGATTTCTTCATTCTACAAATTTGATAATGTTTGTTAAATACCTTCTAAATGACAGGAAATAAAAATTTGAAATTTGGCACACATGTGTAACTTGATATACTCTTTAAAAATAGTGATAAAAAAATTAGGGTTGCTATTAAAAAAAATAGTCGATGACGTCATATCTCAAATTTGGGATACGCTGTATAAAATTTTATTACAACAAAAAGAGCGCAATTTAAAATACTAATCGACGTGTCCGAGCATATTTCCGAAAGATAAACTTTGTTTGATTTACTGAATTTATTCCAAGTTAGAGACTCGCACTGTATAGTATACGGTAAGGGACCCTGAATTGACCTCTGTGGTACACCAGTTTTTAGAGTAATTGGTGTCGAAAGTTGTTCATCTACTCTAATTTGCTGCTTTCGTTCTGTCACATATGATTTTAACATTTCAATAGAAAAGTAGCTAAATCCAATAAATTTTAAGATGCTAAGAAGAGTCGCATGGTTCAGTATATCGAAAGCTTTACTAAAATCTAACAGTACTTAACAGCGGTAAGTTTATTGTTGTCCGTTTCACGCAAAATATCATCAGTTAGATCCAGGAGAGCTGTCTCACAACTGTGATCTTTGCGAAAACCTGATTGTTTTTCCGGAAGGATCTTGTTTGTACTTAAAAAGTCTTTTATTTGAAATGACATAACTTTTTCGAGTATCTTAGATAAGACAGGCTATATACTTATCGGTCGTAGGTCTCGCAGGCTAGAAGGTTGATCCACTTTTGGTGATGGGATTACTATTGCTTTTTTCCAAATGCTCGGGAAATATGATTTCATAAGATGTGAATTTATGATGTGTAGTAGATATGGTAATACATGAGGATAACATAGTTTAATCATTTGGACTGATATATCATCACATCCAAAGGCATTAGTTTTTATTTCTTTAGGAAATTCACTAATTGCGAGCTCATCTACAGATTTAATAAATTTTTCAGTAACACTTGGTACATGATTATTGTTGTAATAATTGTTTATTTCTGATTCTTCTAAATTTAATGTTGGTATAGAACTTACAAAGTAATCGTTAATTGCCTCTGCATCCTTTAGTGAAATAGGTATTTCTATCTTATTTGGATATCATATTGCTTAAGTTTTTTCCAGAGCAAATTGGTGTTAGTAATCTTGAATTTGTGTTCAAAGAATGCCTTTTTCTCATGTTTGATTGACTGAGTGACATAATTCATTAGTTCTTTGTAATGATTAAAATGGGATACATGTTTTGTTTTTTTAAATAATTTGAGAGCCTTATTACGCAAATGCATCATATATTTTATATTATCTGTTATCCAAGGAGAATTTGGTCTAGTGAATTTAGAGGTGATATAGGGAGCATAAAAATCAAATGTAGATAATATACATGTGTTAAAAAACTCGATCTTTGCATCAATATCTGTAATACGGAGCATTTTATGAAAGGCATTTTTTTGCAAATCGTCGTAGAAATTATTATCATTAAACTATTTAAATGATCTATACCTTCTTGTATTAGAAATTTTCTATTTTTTTGCTAATATTAACTACACAGAATACTAAATCATGATCAGAAAAACTTAAATCCAGAGTACCAGATGCTTTAACATCTTTATGGTTTGTTATGATTACATCTAGCAGTGTGGCGCTGTATATACCCACTCTAGTTGGTGTCGTAATCAACTGAGATAACCCATAGCAGTCTAAGAAATTTCCAAAATGCCAAGAGGGGGCAGAATTTCGGTTTAACAAATTTATATTTAAATCACCAAGAAGATACAAATAGGTTGACTCTAATATAAGTTCAGATACAATAATATCTAGCTCATCAAAAAAAAATCACAATTAGTATCAGGTGGTTTATAGATAACCCCAAAAATGTGTTTAGTTTTTTCCATGATTATTTCAATCCACAGCTGTTCGATTCTTGTAGATGATGGTATTTTTTCATACTTTAATTTTGTAGATATATAAAACGCTACCCCATCACCTCTTCGATTTTCCCGATTCTGTCGAACAATATTGTAACCCCGGACACCCACCGCAGCGTCAGCAATATTTGCAGATAACCAAGTTTCTGATATTGCCAGAATATCATGGTTTTCAGTATAGATGTGGGCACGGAGCATTTCAAAATTTGAAATAATTGATCTGGTGTTGATGTGCCCTATAAGATTATTCACTGTTAAAATTTTACGGTTACTCTGTATTCTTCTTGCGCAGGTTTCTACTCGTTTTAAACGTCATAATGGCTGGATCGTTTGATTTAACGCTCTTTGTTAATTTTTGTGTAGGCGTAGTATGTGTATTATTTTCTTCTGGCATGTGTGAAGAGGCTTCCATACGATGGCCAAATACATTATCTATGTCCAACCGTCGAATGCTGGGAGTAGGGGTGCACTGTTTCCATGAACATCTATTACTTCTGTTTCCTCTTGTGTAGATGCAATAAATTGTTCATATGTGTAGGTATCATTTTCAACAACTAATAGATTTCTTTTTATGTAGGCATTTAGATTTTTCTCTTTTGCATATCGTAGATGCTCCCTTAATATTTTATTTCGCTGCCTATCTTCATTCGTTAAATCGTGATTTATGTGTATAGCAGCTCCTTTCAATTTTTTGGCATTATCAAGTACTAGTTTCTTTTTGCTGCCCCTAATAAATTCAGTTAGTATTGGTCGTTTTCCAATCTTTTTTCCTAAACGATATGCGTTTGAAAAATCTTCCAGTTGTAGTTGAATTTGCAATTTTTCGTTTAATATTTGCACAGTATTACTTATTACAGACTCATCATTATTATCCGGAATACTGAAGATTATTAAATTGTTTCTACGGTGGTGTCTTTCAAGATAGCAGATTCGATTTTTTAGTTCCTGATTTTCTGATTGTAGGGACTCAATAGTAGCATTAGTTGAAGTTAAATTATCTTTTAAAGTCTGGATAATGTTTTTCAATTCAAGAATTTTTGAGTTTGTGACATAAACGATCAAATCATATAGCTGATTATTTGTAATATTATCAGTTACTTTCAAAGTAGACATCAAGACGGTAATGAAAATTAATTCGGGCACGTAATTATTTAATATTTAAATTTTTGCTTTTATACAATAGGATATATGACAAAGATAACAAATTTCACGCCCAGGGGTCCTTCAGGGCTACTGATATGACACACAAGGTTTAGAACACGGAGATTACATTTAATTAACAGAGGTAAAAAAGGAAGGAACACAAAACAAATAGACTGATATGATTATTCTTTCGACTGCGAGCGAAGACTACTTATCAATTGATAGCCCCACAAGAAAATTCTCACGGCCACGGTTAATGAACTTGAATTTTTCGAAAAAATCACAATATGGAAAGGAATATTTCGAAAATAAGTGAGGTTATTTTAAAAAGTAGCAATTTTATTAAAACGAGTTGATTTATGTTCTCTAACCAGCACTGGAGTCCTCAAGGGCTATCAAAGTATGCCTTCACTGATAATATAAATTACGTTGGAAATAAGAAATTTACACTTTTATCACGACCACCGATATATATGTCAGAATTACACGGTGTTAGAATTATCGGTCTATATTTCGATGTCGGAACTCGGAATTGTTTGTAGACGACTTATGTACCTCGCAGTGTGTTGTTCCCGGTAGAGCAGTTACCACGCTGCGATCAGTTGATACTCTGCCCTTTGCTTCGGGATTCGTCCACCGCCGCATTCATCATGCGTCATGTAATGTGTCGTATTTTGAAAAGTGGTGATGGATGTATATCTCTTCATTAAAATATATGACTCGAATTAATAATAATAATAATGGATATTAAAGAGAGAATTGCATTTTTATTTTAATTGTGCAAATAATGGATATTTCTACGTGAAATATGAAGAAAAAAAAACATGGTGAGGATCGTTCGCGTTAGCGAAAATCCGTTGACACTTTTATGGTGTACCACCATCATTTTATTCCTTTTAATAATTATGTCCTATTATATTGTGCCATCAAACGAGGTGTGCTGCAATTATGGTATTTGGCGAAAATCTCGGTCACACTTGATCGTAAATGCTGTGTTTATAGCATTAATAATAATAATAATAATAATAATAATAATAATAATAATAATAATAATAATAATAAGTTTATTAACGGATATACCATTTATAAAAATTTACAGTAACAAAAAATAGTAATACAAAAGGAAAAATTATAATACAGACTAATTTAACTTAAACTAATTATGATTAGGACAGTACATAAACTTAAGTGTACGGACAAAATGTGGGTATGAGCTTGAAAAGAGGTTAAAATTTGGATTTAAGGAAATTGAGTTAGCATTGCGCATTAAACGGGATAAAGGATTGTTGAAGATGTAGTTGGTATTATGGAAAGGTACGCGAAACAATGGCGGATGACGTACAGAACGACTATCTGTTTTTACATAAAAGCGAACTTGAGAGAGTAGCTGCGGACATTGAATTAAACCACAGATGATTTTAAATATAGTTGACATATCCATATGAAATCTTCTACAACAGAGATGTTCGATATTTAAGTTCGACCTGAGTTCGTTAAGATCTAAATTATTTACATTGCCAATCTTAAATAAAAATGATATCAGGAACTTGTTCTGTACTGTTTCAATTTGTTTAACGAATAAAGTTTGAAACGGAGACCATATACAAGAAGCATATTCTAAGTTAGAACGGACAAATGAAAAGAATAAGATTTTAAAGGAATGAGGTGATAATTCCCTAGACATTCATTTAATAAAACCCAACATTTTGGCGGCACGGTTGCAAATGTAACGTATATGTTCCTCGAAACTTAATTTATGATTGAATATAACCCAAAGATCTTTTATGGAGGTAACCTTTTCAAGCACATAATTATTAATAATGTAATTAGAATCGTGCGGCAATTTCTTCCGAGAAAAGGTAATTGATTTACATTTATCAGTATTGAAATACAATTTATTTAAATGGCACCAGTTGTTAACAGCAGTAAGATCATTTTGTAGTAACAAACAATCATTTACAGTTTCTATTTCTTTGTAGAGTTTCAAATCATCCGCGAATAACAGAAAATTCGAGCTACTTATGCTAGAGGCAATATCATTAATAAATACAAGAAACAGTAAAGGGCCACAATGCGAACCTTGTGGAACCCCCGAAGGGACTTCAATTATATCAGAAATATGGTTTTTAATTTTCACGCATTGACTGCGGCCTATTAAAAAACTTTTAATCCATTCAATGACTGAGTCGTGAAATCCTAGGGCTTTTAATTTTGATAGTAGAATGGTGTGATCAACCCTATCAAAAGCTTTAGAAAAATCTGTATAAACAGCATTCACAGAGTTTTTATTCTCTAAAGCATTGATGATAAACGATTCATAAATTAACAAATTAGTAGTAGTTGATTTACCAGCTCGGAAACCATGTTGTTCGTCTAATAAAATATTTTTACAAAACCAATGTAATTGAACTGAAATTAATTTGTCCATTAATTTAGGAATGGCTGACTGAATTGCAACACCTCGATAATTATGAATATCGTCCCTTTTTCCTGATTTATAGATAGGACTAAGATGGCTCTTTTTCCATAGATTCGGAACTGTACACTCAGTTAATGAACGATTAAAAATAATAAATAGTGGTAGTGATAAAGAATAAACACAATGTTTTAGGAAGCTATTGGGGATGCCATCTGGACCTGTACTATTATTATAATTTAATGAGGTAATAGCACTAAATATTTCACTCTTGGTAATTTTAAATGGTGAGTGTAAAACTTTATGATTATATGTAAAATTAGGTAAATCCGTTGGTGTGTCATAATTATATACTGAAGCGAAGAAGTTTGCAAAGAGATTAACGCAATGAAACCCATTATCACTAGTTTGGTCATTGTAATGCATGATAACAGGGAAGTCAATTATTATATAATATAATAATATTTTACAAGTATAAACAAGACATATACAGTGCGTGTGTTGCTTGCTTTCTTCATTAACATTAATGATTAGACTTTAGTAATATTACTGAATATTACAAAAAGAATTGCATTTTTATTTTAATTGTGAAAATGCTATGGATATTTCTACGATATGAAAGAAATAATAATAATTTAGTGATTCCGCGTTTTGACAAATTTTTGTTATATCAGAACCTAACACCTACCTCGCCCTCATAAGTAATACCGTTCTCGCACAGCGGTTCAGAATTTTCACCCAAAAATTTATTTCGCTTTTTCCGCGTTTGCGTTTTTACATGTGCACACACAAACACAATACACCCGACGTCGAAAGGAAACCGGACGTATGCATAATTTAGCTATGTGACCTGCGTACGGCAGCCCCTTGTCAGTAGGCCGAGTCATAGGTCTACAACTTAAAAAAAAATAAAAAAAATTAAAATGTTGAGCGCCACTTGGTTTAATAAAAATGACAAGATCAAACTCCCCTTTCTAAACCAAGAAATTTAAGGCATTCAAAAAAGGTCTTTGTCGAGTATTCAAATAAAGGATGCTTGCACTATTGCTTATATTTGATACAAAAAATAATAAAAAATGTATGTAACAAATTTAACGGAAGTAGACACCATAAAGTAAAAAAATGAATCAATTAACGAACCCTTAATGACCCACAGTTATCAAGACTGCAAAATGTCACTTCCAAATTTCAATTTAACCCACAGGAAAATTCCAAATCCCCAACAATCGTCCTAGATAAACATAAATTCGATTAAATCAAAATATATTATTGCAAAACACAACTATCTGTAGATAGAATGACGTCACCCTTCTTCACAATGTGTTCTACAATGCAGTAATCTTTTAAACTAGGAAAACCACGCAACAAAAAAATATATTTCCTCTCCCCTACATTTTCCGTACGTTTTTACACAATTAGTTTACTTTATCAACTAAATTACCTCCAAAATTGTTTCGCTTTGCTTTACTCAAAGAAATTCCCCAACTTGAGCGGATAACATCCAACTAACAACTAATCATTTAATACTATTTTATGATTTCAATGATTATTAACGCGAAACCGTAATGGACCCGATCTGTCCTTCACTCTCAAACCCCCATTCATGAGCCCCTACGCCGCACTAATCACTCATCAGATTAAATGTTATTGGATGTGCGGAAAACAACCATCTCTCTATGCTCTAACTCATCTGGCAATCCTCCCGTTTCAACTCAGTTAGCTTCCAAATCCACAGCTGGTTACGGAGTCCTGGGCCTTGGTGGAGATTCTTCCGACCCGGTCCTCCATGAACGTCTCAACCAAATTTCAATTAAAATGAGTACAAATAGTTGGTTAAGTTCTTCATCGAAATTTAACCTAACCAACGAGGCCTAAAATCGAATCATACATTTTAGTCAATCCCCCTAGAGGATTACTACAATTTAAAACTGAAGACCAAAATGACCAGCTGATTAGGCGTAGTCCACCCAAAATCGACAATTCGCACCATCGCACTATGGTTCCTGAGACCGTTTTTTCTGGCCAAAATGCAAATTTTTAATTCTTAGAAAAGGTTTATTTAACCATTTATAATAAATGTAAACATTCAAAAGGGCCATATTTTCTACCTGCCATATTATTTCTAAGAATCTTCTTGTCGTAGTAGATGAATAGTGTGACCATTTAAATTTATTGTGCAGTTACATTGTACAAGTCTCATAGAAACAAGCAATTGCCAAAGTGTGTTAACTGTGTGTTTTTAAAAATAACTGTGCTCAATATTTTTTCTCATCATCCCAAATGGGTATGTATGTGTTACATAATATATAAAAAATCATAGGTATTCGGTCTAATATAGTGTAATAATAATCAAGCGTATGACTTTTCTTGTGAAGTAGCGAATACAAAAATTAAAAGTAACTTATAAAAAATTAGCGGGGTTTGTCGGGTATAATTTTTACATATTTTAAATAAGCATTTCTTAGCCTATCAAACAAAATAAATTTTGTTTGCGCAAGTTTGCGCATTTTCCTAAATTTCATTTTTTTTATAGAAATGCATCGCTTTAGGAGCGAGGACCTGTTTGATATATGGATGTAAGGTGGTGATAAGGGCGATACGATTTCGGTACTTTTTAACCATATACGGCTAACTATTACAGATAATATAAGTTCATCTAATGTGCTAAAAATAAGGGATAAGCTGCGTCGTTTGTGTCGCAATTTCAACGATAGATGGAATCTTCTTTCTCGGCATAAGGATCGCTTCAAGCACAAATATTCTACGTGGCTAAATAAATGCTTTATTATTGAAATAGATGAACCTATGCCGTCCACATCTTTAGGCCGCCCAGAGAAGCTTCGCAATTAGCCCATGATTATAAGCATGAATCGTCCCTAATACTCCAAGCTGCAGCAATGGCTGCACGTCAAGAGCACAAGCAGCATTTGGCGACAGTTTTAAAAGAAGTGAACAAATCTCCAACGCGACCAACAAAAATTCGAAAAATTCTATTTTCACCCGAGAAAATACCAGTGAAATATACCACCGAGGAAGCTTTAGAACTTATTTTAGATTCTAATTTAAGCAAACAACAATATTTAGATATTCGACATGGTGCTGCATCTAGAAATTGTGATATTTATCCTAGCTACAAAGAAGTATTGATATATAAATGTAGGTGTAGACCGCATGGTATTATTATTACTGATGTTCTGGCAGAGGTTCCATTAAGTAATTTATTAGAACATACAACCAAGCGAATAATCCTTCTGCAGCAACAGGCAATTATACAATATATGGACTCACTGAAGAAAAACCAAATTAGTGCTGAACTAATTTTTAGCTATGGCTTTGACGGAAGTTCAGGACAATCGACATATAAGCAAAAATACAGCACTCCTGGTTCCCATTCGAATGCATCCCTTTTTGCCACAACAGTTATACCTCTTCGACTACAAACAGGAAACCACATCGTTTTATGGAATAACCGAACTCCGCAATCTGTACGATTTTGCAGACCTTTGAAATTAGAATATATTAAAGAATCTGCAGAACATATATTAAAGGAGAAACTAAAAATTGATGATCAAATCAACAACCTTGTAGAATTAAAAGTATCTTTACCGAATGATTGTGCAATAAATATCAAATATAATCTATTCATGATTTTAATTGATGGTAAGGTACTAAATATATTGACTGGAACAAAATCAAACCAAGCCTGTCCGATATGTGGTACAACTCCTCAAATTTTTTTGAAAGTTACCGATTTCAAAGAATCAAAAGTTGTTTCTCTAAAACCTAATACTTTACAGTATGGAATAAGTCCATTGCATGCTTGGATTCGCTTCTTCGAGTGTATACTACATATATCTTATCGCACTGATATACGTAAATGGCAAGTTAGGGGCACAGATAATAAAGAAATCGTAAAAACTAGGAAGAAATTAATCCAAGAAAAGTTCTTATCGCACATGCATCTAAATGTGGACAAACCAAAAACCAATGGATTTGGAAGTACAAATGATGGAAACACGGCACGCCGAGCATTCAATGATACAAGATTATTTTCCGAAATTACAAATTTTAATGAGGATCTCATTAAAAAATTTAAAATAATTTTAATTTGCCTATCTTGTCAGTTTGAAATAAATGCAGATAAATTTCAGAAATATTGCCAATTGACCATTAAGTAAGTACTTCTGGTATCCAATGCCTGCAACTGTACATAAGGTTCTCATACATGGTAGTCAAATAATAGAGAACACCATATTACCCGTAGGATATTTTGGAGAAGAGGGTTCTGAAGGTAAAAATAAATTATATAAACATGATCGACAGTATCACGCTCGAAAAGATAGTAGGCAGCATAATTTGGAAGATATTTTTAATAGAGCCATGGACACTTCTGATCCCGTCATTTCTAGTGTAAATCTGAAGAAACGTGTAGGTCGACAATGTAAATTAAAGCTTCCCTCTGAAGTAGTTAACATGTTAGTGCCGTTAAAACCTGACAATCAAGTATCAGAAGAAGAAACAGAATATGAAGAAAACGAAGAAGTTATGCTAGAAGACATTTTTCCTATTGATCAGCTAGACCAATTAGAATTAGAAAATGATGTATAAGACAAAATAAAAATTTAAAACATTTTTTTTTTCATAACCCTCAAAGAGCCTCCAAACTGTCAAAAAAACACTTAAGTCTTTCCAACGACCTATTACTAACCTTAGAAAATACTTTGACCACTTAAGTAATAAGTATTTTTAAATAAACATTTTATTAATTTTGGCCAAAAAAACCGGTTTCAGGAACCATAGTGCATCGGCAAATTCACGCAAAATACATTAATTATCGAAATTTACCTTCGGATGTCGTTTGGTCTCTCTTTATCTTATTTGCAAATTTGATGGTAGTAAAGCTATCACCACCATTAACTAGGATGCTCGCGTTTACACAACGGAACACAGCACGTGTTTTCTGGAACTCTTTTTCAACAACCTTCTGAGCACACAGCTCGGCAATTACTCCTTTCTCACGCCTCTTCCTTTCACACACACCCGGCATTGGTATTTTCGATCCACCGAACCCAAAGCCGCGGTTACACAGGCTAATTGCCGCCACTCTATAAGTCGTAATACTCTCCTCCTGGACAAAAACAATACTGTTGGACGCCTCCAGCTGACTTGTAACAATTCCTCCTGCCAGCAAACCATCACTGCCCGTGATAAATACCACCATAGAATAATTCCCGATTTCAATTAATAAAAATGCGGCCGCGTAACTCCTCCTCCACCTAACCCGTAAAGAAGGACTCCTTTCGATCAACGGTAGTGGAAAATATAGTTTTCAATAATTTCTGCCTTGGTGTTTATTGGGTCGCCTATGTTAATATATCGTTTTGTAATTTAATCTGTATATATTCGCCACGATTCTTCATGCAACTATGGGTTGACGAAATGTGAACGTTACAGCTATTCCGCGTTTTAACAAATTTTTGCTATATCCGAACCTTACACCTACCTCTCCCCCATAAGAGCCGTTCTCGCACAGCGACACTCCACGTCGAAATGAAACCGTATGGATGCATAATTTATCGATTCCGTGTTTTGACAAATTTTTGCTATATCCGAAACTACACCACCTACCCGTCCCCCATAAGTACCCTTCTCGCACACCGGTTCAGAATTATCACCCAAAATTCCATCGCGCATAAACATAAACTGTGTTTTCACTTTGAAAATATTTTGGTTTACAACCCAGTATTAAAAAAAGACTTACAGAGACGAATAAAAACCATCGTCTTGCGGAGAAACAAAATTGATTGTATGTCATTTCGGTACGGTCATGGATACGTTTCTCGCGCAGCGATTCAGAATGTGCTCCCAAATTTGTCTCTTCAAAAAGTCGCATTGTTGTTTCCAATCTTACGGTATTAAAGAATATCTGAATTCTGGCGGAAAATATTTTTGTCGAATAAAACAACCTCCTGTCTTTCGAAGAAACAAAATTGATTGAAAATTGTTTCGTTACAATATTAAGAGAGTCATAGCTACTACCGCCGTTTACCCGCGCCATCAGTTACGATAAGACACTGGGGCTATTAAGCGAGTCTCAGCTACTCCCGCCATTCACCCGCGCCCTAAGTTACGATAATGACGATGGGGCTAAAGAGTCATGGCCACTCCGTCCCCATGAATGCACCCTTATAGCACAGAGGTTCAGAATGTACATGCTGCCAGTGGTCATACCGTGTAAAATGCACCGGTTCTCGTCAAATCACCGAAGTTAAGTTAGACCGGGCGCGATAAGTACCGGGATGGGCGGGCGACCGCCTGGGAAAATTGCGTATTACTGGCGCAATATCCTATAAATTTTTCTCTTTACTTGCTTATTTCAATTTAACTTGTCGAGAACTAATAACCATAGATTTTGGCATTTGTTTTAAACTTTTCGGTTTGGTTTGGTTTGGTTTGGTTTGGTTTGGTTTGGTTTGGTTTGGTTTGGTTTGGTTTGGTTTGGTTTGGTTTGGTTTGGTTTGGTTTGGTTTGGTTTGGTTTGGTTTGGTTTGGTTTGGCTTGGTTTGGTTTGGTTTGGCTTGGTTTGGTTTGGTTTGGTTTGGTTTGGTTTGGTTTGGTTTGGTTTGGTTTGGTTTGGTTTGGTTTGGTTTGGTTTGGTTTGGTTTGGTTTGGTTTGGTTTGGTTTGGTTTGGTTTGGTTTGGTTTGGTTTGGTTTGGTTTGGTTTGGTTTGGTTTGGTTTGGTTTGGTTTGGTTTGGTTTGGTTTGGTTTGGTTTGGTTTGGTTTGGTTTGGTTTGGTTTGGTTTGGTTTGGTTTGGTTTGGTTTGGTTTGGTTTGGTTTGGTTTGGTTTGGTTTGGTTTGGTTTGGTTTGGTTTGGTTTGGTTTGGTTTGGTTTGGTTTGGTTTGGTTTGGTTTGGTTTGGTTTGGTTTGGTTTGGTTTGGTTTGGTTTGGTTTGGTTTGGTTTGGTTTGGTTTGGTTTGGTTTGGTTTGGTTTGGTTTGGTTTGGTTTGGTTTGGTTTGGTTTGGTTTGGTTTGGTTTGGTTTGGTTTGGTTTGGTTTGGTTTGGTTTGGTTTGGTCCGGTTAGGTGAGGTTAGGTTGGGTTAGGTTAGGTTGGATTACGTTACGTGAGGTTGGGTGAGGTTGGGTGAGGTTGGGTGAGGTTGGGTGAGGTTAGGTGAGGTTAGGTGAAGTTGGGTGAAGTTGGGTGAAGTTGGGTGAGGTTGGGTGAGGTTGGGTGAGGTTGGGTGGGATTTAGTGAAGTTTGGTGAGGTTGGTTAAGTTTGGTTAGGTTTGGTTAGGTTTGGTAAGGTTTGGTGAGGTTTGGTGAGGTTTGGTGAGGTTTGGTGAGGTTTGGTGAGGTTTGGTGAGGAATTTGCAAAAATTCACACATCGATAAATAATCCAAATAAACTTTTATATTTAAAAAATTCTAATGATGAAACATTTTTAATTGGTACGGGATCACCAATTCCTTTATTAAAATCTAAATTTTAGTATAATTACAAAATAATAAAAGAAAATATTATTATTCATGGAATAAATAATAATGGCAATGAAACAACTCAAATAACTAGTAGTGTAAACCACCATATATTTGATAATGACTTTCATAAATTTTATTTGATCGATTTCGAATTTTCATTCGACGGTTTATTAGGAAACGCCTTTTTCGAAAAATATAAAGTTGTTATTGACATATCAAATAAAAAAATAATTATAAATAATTTAAAATATCGTTTATATTCCTACGGTGAAATAGAAAAACGTGAAATAAATCATGTAAAAATTAATATTCCAGCGAGATCAATACAGGTAATTGAATTACCGACTTATAATACAAATACTAATGAAGGAATTTATCCTGAAGTTATAATTGACGAAAATATTAAAATTCCTAGCTCTTTAGTTAAAGTAAAGAATGGTAAAATAATAACTACCATATCTAATACATTCGATGATGATAAATGTGTAGAAGTTTACCCGGTGGAAATAGAACCATTTGATGAAAATTTAATTTAAAATGGAACTGAAAATAATTTAGATTTCGAAACAAATGTAGATCGCGATGATAAAATATTTAATCAATTAAGATTAGAACATTTAAATGCGGAAGAACAAGATAAAATTGTGAATCCTTGTCTACAGTATAAAAATATTTTTTATGTTGAAGGAGATAAATTCACCTTAATAAATCAAATTAAACATGAGATCAATACAGAAAATTCAAAACCAATATTTAGTAAAACTTATAGATATCCTAAAATTCATAAGAAGGAAGTGAAAAAGCAAATTAATGCTTTGTGAAAACAAAATATCATACAACCATCTACTAGCCCCTGGTCATCCCCAGTGTGGGTGGTTCCTAAAAAAATATTTTCCAGCAATCAACAAAAATGGCATGTTGTCATCGATTACAGGAAGTTGAATGATGTAACAATAGGTGATAAATATCCATTAGCCAATATCGAAGATTTATTAGATCAACTCGAAAAATGTAAATATTTACTACGCTTATTTAAGAATATTTAAGAATGTCATTCGGTTTGAAAAACGCACCCGCAACATTTCAGCGTATGATGGAAAATATTCTTAGAGGTTTACAAAATGAAATATGTATGGTGTATATTGATGACATCATAATTTACTCTAATACTCTCGATGAACATATTAATAGATTACGTTCTGTATTTGAACGATTAAAAAATTATAATTTTAAAATGCAACCTTGTAAATGTGAATACTTAAGAAAAGAAGTCGCCTATTTAGGTCATTTGGTAACAGAAAACGGTGTAAAACTGAACCCACATAAAATTGATTCCATTTTAAAATTTCCAATAGCTAATAATCAAAAAGATATAAAATCGTTTCTAGGATTAACTGGATACTATAGACGTTTTATAAGTTTTTATGCGTTTTTATTCTGAAATAACGAAACCTTTAACCCAATTATTAAAGAAAAATATTCAATTTAATTTTAATGATAAATATATTTAATCATTTGAAAAAAGTAAAAGGTTATTGACAACCACCCCTATTTTACAATACCCAGATTTTGAGCAAGAATTTCTTTTAACGACCGATACAAGTAATTTTGCAATTGGCTTCGTTTTATCTCAAGGTCCTGTAGGACAAGATCGTCCTGTTGCTTATGCACCAAGAACGTTAAATGGCGCGGAAACTAGATATTCCACAATTGAAAAGGAATTCATTTCAATTGTGTGGTCAGTAAAACATTTCAGACCTTATATTTTTGGTTGAAAATTAAAAATAATAACAGCCCATAAACCTTTATTACGGCTCTTTTCAATAAAAGACCCCGGCTCAAGATTAGCTAGGTGGCTTTTGAAGTTGGAAGAATATGATTATGAAATTATTCATAAAGCAGGTAAATATAATAAAGTGGCGGATGCCTTCAGCAGAATAAAAATTGATGATAAAATTAAATTAACTTACGAAGATTATTATTAGAATATAGTACAAACAATGAAATAACAAATGAAAACGTAATTGAAATAAAAATTAACTTATGAATACACCTGATAATCTTTCGTTAGCTCACTGTGTGAGTGCTGACTTGAAAATGGGAAAAGGGATTGCAGTATTATTTAAAAATAAATTTGGAAGAATTGATGAGTTAAAATCACAAAATACGCGTTTACATTCTTTATGTTATTTACAAGAAAACTCAAGGTATATTATTTATTTAATTGTTAAAAACAATTTTGATGAAAAATCTTCGTATAAAGATTTGTATGATACATTATTAAATTTTAGAGCTTTTTGTATAAAAAATAATATAAATAACATCTCTATACCAAAAGTAAGTTGTGGTTTAGATAAGTTAAATTATGAAAATGTTAGAAATATTATAGGACATATTTTTAAAGGATTAAATATTATTATTCATATTTATTATATTGAAGAAGTAATTAAAGTTAATATTCTGACAAGTAATTCTGAAACAGATACAGCTTCAGAAAATAATGATAGTGAAACACAAAACGTGTTTGAACAAAAATTTGATGAATTTATTTCTAATCGAAAAATAAAATCATTGATTGATTTTAATACAATTAAACAAACAAATGATAATGTAATATTTCCTGGTCATGATAATATAATAATTACTGTACCAAAAACAGAACATTTAAATTCACCTTTTATTAAAGAATTAACCAAATGCACTTGCACCGTTGCAGAAAATCAGGCATTGAACTTAATAGAATTATTAACTATTAAACAAAGCATACATTTTAAAAATAGAAAGTATTTTATAATTTAAATTCCTACTTTTAATATTGAATCTCTAAGTTTGAGAGATTGTTTTAGAATATTTTATAAAATTAAAGAATATTTGCCTAATAACAATTATCATGTAAATTCAATTAAACATTTACCATTTTTGGATATACGATGTAGAAACTTTTATTAAAGCATGTGATACATGTAATAAAGCAAATACTGATCGACAAAATCCAGATTATCCGTCGGTAATTACAGAAACACCAATGAAACCGTTTGAACATGTTTATATTGATTTATTAGAAATGAACAGAAATACTATACTTTTAACAATTGTTAACCATCAGTTTACTTTCAACATTTCCCTATACCTAAAAGAATTTATTCGGATGCGGGAAATGAGTTCGATAATAATTATTTAAAAGATTTAGCTAAACTGTATAAATTTAAACTAACATTTAGTGCAGTTGCACACCCTCAATCGAATAGCGTAGTTGAACGATTCCACGCTACATTATTAGATTCTTTGCGAAGTTTTCATTTAGATAATCCCAATAAACCAATAATTAATGGATTACCTTATTCAATTATATCGTATAATCGCTGTAAAAATACATCAACAAAATATTCTCCGCAAGAAATTATTTTTGGATATATTAGAGATTTAGAAAATTAGATATTGTACAGTGAAGATGAACTTCAAACAAATTATATTAATGATATTATAAATACAGCAAACTTTATTTTTGACTATGTTTAGAAAAACATTGTAACTTCTAAAGAAAAATCAGAAGAAAGATTTGATGAACACGTTAAAGATAATAAAAGTCAATATCAAGTAGGAGACCAACTGTACGTAAAAGAATCTCAAATTGGAAGTAAAATAAAAAATAAAAATAATGGTCCATATAAAACTAAATCATTAAAAAATGCAAATACTGCAGAAATTGAATTATCTACAAATAAAAGTTCAATCGTAGACTTAAACTAGCATCTGTTGTTCCAGGGTCATTCTCGGAACCAGAGCAGCAATAGAACCTATAAAAACTATAGCAGGTATCTTCTATCAAAAGGAAGGTGTGAATAAAATTTCTAACGAAAATTAGAAAATAATTACGTATAAAAATATTACAACATTTAGAAAGTCATATCAACAAAGTTTGAATGCTAGATCGTTTTTAGAAAAAAATGTGAAACAAAGAAAATATGAATCCATCATATAAACACCATTTTTAGCTCATTACTAAATTCAATTAATGAAAAATTAAATGAAATCACTTTAAGCGTTCCTAATAGATTTAAACGCGGTTTAATAAACGGAATTGGATGCGGATGGAAAGTCATCACCGGCAATCTAGACACCTCTGATGGTGAATTTTATAATGAGTGTATTGATAGATTAGAAAAAGATGATAAAGATTTACAGTTTTTAATGAAAGATCAAATTCAAATAGTATCAGAGACTTTTAAAAATTCCAATGTTACTTTAAGAAAATTAAACTTAGATGAAACAGTTTTTAATGAGAATATAAAAATAATTCAAGATCAATTAATTGAAAATAAAAATACTAAACTATTTTATGAATTACAAATAAAAGCTCTCTCTATGGTTGAGGAAATTATGCAAACAAATAAAATTTTATTAAATGAACTTGATAATATTATAAATGGTATAACTTTTGAAAGACTTAAAATACTTCATCCTTCAGTTATCGACCTGAATATATTACTAAGTGAATTAGAGAAAATATCTCAAAGGTTGTCCCATGGAAATTTACTTTTCAGTCCAAACCAAGAGCATTTATCGAAATTGTTATTTTTGATAACAAATGACGCGTTTTAAACTAATGAAAGAATTATTTTTATTTTACATGTACCCTTAGTAGAAAGTTATGAGTATAATTACTATCACGTTTTTGCAGCCCCTAGTAAATATCATAGAACTAATTTATTTGCTATACCTATTCATAATTTTAAATATGTTGCAATATCTAGGGACCGCAAACAATACATTATAATTAAAGACAAAGTGCAGTGTAGTGAAATTGTTAAAAATGAAATTAATATTTGCAATAATCAATTGCCTAAAACTTTATCTGTGGATTAACCTTGTGAAGTGACACTTTTAATGGAATCCAAAATTACTGATAATTGTGACAAAGTCGTTACTAAAATTGACGACTATAATTTTCAAAAATTAGCCAACAATAAATGGCTCTTGACAATTTCAAATCAACTACCAGTAACAACAATTTGTCCTGGTTTAAATTCTAAAACTCAAATTGTGAACGAAAATTCGTTATTAACCTTAAATCCAAAATATAATGCATTTATTGGCATAACAAGAGTTTATGCAAGTTCAAAAGAAAATAACACTATTTTCTCTCAATTAATAATACCAGAAATCCTATATGACTTGTGAGATATTTCCAGAAAAAGAAAATTTACCAGTTTTAAAACCGATAAAAATAAATCATCTTAATTTAGATGAAATAAATGTTGCTAATGAAAAATTAAAAGAATATGATCAAAATTTAAACAAAATGATTCATGAACCTTTTATAAAAAGACATTGGAGTATTCTCACTTATAAATTAATTATTTGCGTACCGTTAATTATATTATTCTTATTTTGTAAATATTGTTGTAAAGGAAAATCAATTAGATCCTTTAATACTTCATCTTTTGAAGACGGACATGATAAAAAATCATGTTGCGCTCAGATTTTTAATTATTGTAACGTAAAATCAAATATGTCAAAAAGGCCATCCTTGCATGGAGATAGCATTGAAGATATAATTTTTCAAACACCCTGTATACCCCTGTCAAGTTCAAGTTTAAGACGAACACCCAAAAGAATTTGAATTTTTTTGTAATATTTGAATATTAAAAAAAAATCTTAATGGGGGAGGTGTTAATATTTCGAGGTTTTGTCACATTAAACTTATTTGAGCATTTATCCGCATATAACTACATATAAAGTCAATATTTCCATTAATTGTAATTGATTTTGTTGTAATTTATTGATAAAATTTGCGTGCGTAGAAATATTTTTTATAAAGTCGTATATAAAATTTACGGGATTCCCCAAACTAGCGAACGTAACCTTGTGTTGTGTAGATATGTATATATCATATTAATTATATAGAAAAAGGGGATTTCTCCATAAGTAGATGATACTCGATGCAACCGTACCCGGTAATTGTGTTTGGCTGGAAGCTGCTTTATTCTACACCAATCATTTTGAGAAATTAGAAAATGTTCTACTTAATTTTATTGATGAAGAATCGGCAGCACTTAAGAAATGTAGATTGTGTTGCATGTAGAAATATTTTGCAACAATTAGCTTTTATTGCTCATTTTTGCATCTTAATAACTGCAATCAAAAATTTAGAAACAGCTCAAATGCCTTTAATTAAGGCTTTTAAAATTATGAAAGAACTTTTGCGAAAATTTGATGCGTATAATATCGAAATCCGGCATACGAAAAAATTAAAATGATTTGTCGCATTTTGAAAAGGCGAGACTGAGGAGGACATAATAAATTTTAACATGAACCCCATGTCATTCAACTGTAGTACGTTAAGTCTGACCTTTTTGTACTCACATACGTTATATTTAATTTTTGTAGTAACCCTTAATTATTTAACAGATTCGTTACGAGTGTAGATGCGTGTTGGTTAGGTTTAGTTAAATGAAATGATTGTTTGTTGAATGAAGGGACGTATATTCATTTGATTTATCAGTTCTGGCATTTCCATTGGTACAACAAAGAGTATCTCATCTGATTTATGAACATATTTCCGTGTTGTACCAATAGATCTGAGAATACCCTGTGGGAAAACCAGTCTCAAAACTGTATTCGAACATTTTACAAAATGACAATGCAAGAATTTGAGATTTTTGACTACACATCGGCGTCGTACTTCCAGTTTGACCAGACCAGAAAACGTATGACTCAGAACAAAACGACTGGAGGCTCAGCAACGGGCTTCCTCGCTTAATATCAATGAATGTTTCACTCAATCTCAATGAATAACTTTAACAATCGGAGACCATGATGACACATCTTCGTTCAGAGAATCGTATTACCATCAGAAATTTGGGACTCGATATCTACAGCGCTAACTTAAAGCAGTCGGCTGGACACCCATTTCAACATAATTATGCCACAGCGCTTAGAACGTCCGGAAGCTATGAGGAAAACAAATACCTATGTTTAATAATGTCTTCTAACATTTGTTAGTCAATCTCTCTGATGATTTCGCATTTCGTAATAGAATGGTTACTCCGATGTGAATTATTTCACATTTCGTAGCAGAGTGATTACTCGGATGCGATCATTTTGTGTTTTGCATTTCGTGGCAGAGTTATTACTCGAATGTGAATGGTTTCACATTTTGTTGCAGAGTTATTACCCGGATGCAGTTATTCTTTGTGTTTCGCATTTCGTGGCAGAATAATAATTCAAATGTGAATTGTTTCACATTTTCGTTGCTAAATGATTACTCGGATGCAGTTATTCAATGAATCTGTGTTTCGCATTTCGTAATATAGTAATTATTCAAATGTGAATTATTTCACATTTTGTAACAGAGTAATTACTCGGAAGCTGTCATTCATTGAGACCAGTTTACTTCACATATTAAAAAAATTACTCACCCTATATGTTGTCGAATCACTCACTGATTCTCACCACTATTTCCATCACTGAAATCCCCCAAATTGTGTGATCCAGTCCCTTTTATCATCTAATTTGCCCCCACCACATTCAGAAATACACGTGCCAAATTGCCTCGTGTATCTTTGAGTTCATAAACTTTCCCGTGAATTTACTAGTTAGTATTTTTCTGGTCTTATTTTCGACGTTGATTTTTCTGAATTGCTTTTTTATTAATCTAGGCCAAGAGGATGTTTATGTTTTCTTCCCAGTACTAAGTGGTGCGTCGAATTTACGTTGCATTATCAGACTATTACAATTAAGAATGATTTTGCTGAAAAAAATATTACATTAATTATTTTTATTGCGGGACCATCTACTCATTACACAACTAACTTAACATGAAAATAAAAATCAAATTTTGGTTCTACATTGTGATTCCAATAAGTAAATTATCATCAGTTGCTATTCGTACTTTTTTTTTTATTTTGCAACATTATTTTTAATTAAACCGCATATAAAATCGATATTTGAATAACATTGTCGCATATATTGGCTAATTTTAAGCGCACATAAAAAAATTATAATGCCGTTTTTAGCGCATATAAATCCGGACTCTAGTAATAATATAGCCATATGTACTTTATATTATAAGATTTATAATTATAATTATTAACTTTACTTAATGAATTTAATGTGTGCCAGACGTAATTAAATGTTGCGCAGTTTATAACAATGACCACTGTGATACGTTTAGCACCAGATGTTACGCATTCCTTAGGAGGTGCAGGGCCGATCCTACCGGAGGGCTAGAGCGTGCATGGCACGTGGGCGGCGATTAGAGGGGCGGAGAAACCGGCGAAACCGGCGAAACCGGCGAAACCGGCGAAGCCCGCGAAATGAAAGACAAATCTGCGGATTTTGTTTCCTATGTAAATTATTTAGAAAAGGAAATATTAAAATTATAACTACGAGTATTAAAGACTTACGCCATTGTGCGGACCAATTTGTAAAACATGAGAACAGTGCAAAGTATATTAAGTTAAAAATCCGTTTAAATAAATAAAAATCATAGACAGAGAGCAACAACAACAATTTGGATTCGAGAAAAAACGATGGAGGGCTATTGTAGAAAGAATGATTGCTATTGTGCACTTTTTACCAAGTCAATGTCCTGCTTTTAGACGAAGTAGTTCTAATCTCTATAGGAGAAATAACGATTTTTTTAAAGGCAGCAGAAATGCTAGCTAAATTTGATCCCTTATTGTCAGATCATTTAAATAAAATTGAAAAATCTAAAGAGAAGTCGAAGAAGAAATCCTGCACTGTATGCAGGAGAGGCTCGTTATATAGAGCCAAGGAGCCATGGCACTACCTGCATATAAATATTTCTTCATATATTTTTTAAATACACCATTAATCAATTTAAAATACACCAAATTTTCTGAATTTTGGCCCCTTATAAACCAATCAAGTAACCGTCAGGATAAAAAAACAATTAGGGCGACATCTATCGCCGATATATTATAATTTCAGAACGTGGTAACATTTTCGGCGATAGATGTCGTCCTAATTGTTTTTTTCTATTCTAACGGTTACTTGATTGGTTTATAAGGGCATAGTCGAATTCTGTTTCTTCATCAACGACGATCGTAGTGTGCTGATATGAGACTAATGTAGGTCCAAATCGGTCCTCAGTTATTGTCGACGGTGAAATATAATCGAAATTACACAAATGATTATGTATAGAAATAAATGAATACACGATAATACTTTTAAATATAATTAGAGATAGGCAAAACTGCTACGTTTGAATCACGTTGCTACCTGTGATTGCTACTTTTTAATATTAGTAATTTTAAACCGTGATCACGGTTAGTAAACATCGTAACACCTTTTGAAATTGTGATTATTTCAAAATTAGTGAAGAAGCATTTCTAGACTGTTGCGGAAACGTAAAGTGGAATGTATTTTGAGTGTTCTCGGGGAGTGTTTTAAAATCTAGACGAGAAGCATTTAAAGATTTTTGCAGAATCGTAAAATGGAATGAATTTTTAGCATTTTGTAAAGTTTCAATTCTAATACTTGATAATCGTCTTTTTTTTTAATTTGTATTTTGCTTCTGAGAAAGCGCATATTTAGAATGGTGATTTGCTCTGTTCTCGAGGGATTATTTTTAAATGAAATAATTAACGTCGAGTCGTCTAGTATATTTTGAAATTTGAGAGAATTTTTATATTTTCTTTTTAGTTCGTGAAATTTGTAATTTTAAAATTGTTATAGTGCTGGTTCCGTGATATTTTTTCAAAAATTATAATAAAGGAATGTCTAGTTGTTCGCACCGAATATTAAAGTTAAATGCATCTTGAATACGCTTGAGAAGTTCAGCATTTGTTTTTATTTTAATTTTTTCATGAAAATAGTAATTTGAACATGTGAAAAATGGAGTATAAAGTAATTAATAAAGCGTTTTAGATTTACAAAATGCGTTTCGCATTATTTTTAAACTTTCATTTCTTCACATTTCTTCAACCATACAGAATTTTAGGTTAGAATAAATTTGGTACAGTGAATGGTGGGTGGGTGCTATTTTACTTGGTGAGTGGGCCATATCTTGTTGCCCACGCATCTAGTTTTTCACCAATGAATAAATTAATCAAAAGATAATAAAATGTTGATTTTGATCATTCGTTTCAAGTCGAAAAAAAAAATTCATAAGCAGAATAGTGCCAAATTTACGATTTTCAAAAATTTCTCTACAAAGAAAAGATTATAAAATCAAGATTTTCAAGTCTAGTCGTTATACGTTTTAAAAATCGAATCCTCAATGTTTGGTTCTTTAAAACGTTTAGCGACCAAACGTGTTAAACACTGCAAATCTTGTTTTTTAACCCTTTTTCTCGTTTTAGAGATTTTTTTTTTGATCATTGAAACGTCAAAATCGAGACATTTGTGTGTTAAATTTTTGCAAAAGGTGTTTGCCGATTTTTGAAAATAGCACTTCTAAATATGTTGGACAATTTTAATAATGCAAGCTTTAAAATGTGAAAAAATCATACAAGAAAAATATAAATGATTTATATATATATATATATATATATATATATATATATATATATATATTTGTTATGTAGGAAGCTTCTACTTCGTTATACATGCTTTTTATATAGAATAAAACACTTTTTGTTTATTTTGTTTGACTGCAGTTTCGGCAACTCAGCTTGCCATTATCAAAACTTTAGTTAATAAACAAATAAGTGTTATACAAACAAAGTAAAAAAAGTGTTTTATTCTATATTTTATATATATATATATATATAGTGAAGTGTGAGGTGTAACGGGAGAAAGGTCCAGAATTTCGATATAGTCCGCAGGGAGCAAAAAACCAGATGTAGTGTGTGCTCAGTCACTATATTTCGCTATCAGTAGCCAACGTTTCGCGTAAAACATTTACGCATCATCAGGGCCTAAAATTAAATGTTACAATAAATTTTAATGAGGAGTGAAATGATCAAAATTGAGAAAAATTTTACAAAGTAAAAGCTGAAGGCAATGAACAAGAAAACAAAAGAGGTTAAACTTACTAGTAAACGATTAAAATAATGATATATATATATATATATATATATATATATATATATATATATATATATATTGTTATTAGATAATGTTTGCCGGTGTTTTTTTCGAAGTTTATAACTTGCAAACGCGTTGGATGATCTCCATTGATTGAAAACCTAAATATCTACAAAAAATTGTTAAGAAACTTGTTTGTAAAATGTGTAAAAAAATGTCCAAAAACAAGGTTTCTGAGTCCGGAAGTTTAGAAACGCATATTATGTAACTTTTTAAAGGTTTATAATACTCATACGTATCAGGTGATTTCGATTATTTGAAAACCAAAATTTACGGGCTTTGAAAAATGGTTAAGAAAATTTTTAATAAAATTGGTGAAAAATGTCAAAAATTAGGATTTTCGCTAACAATCACAATTTGGGTATCAATTACAATTTTACGTAGCAATCACGTTTGAAGTAGCCATCACTGTTTAATTAGCAGTCACAGTTTGGCTAACAGTCGCAATCACAGTCACGGTGAAATTCAGTAACGACCTGTGATTTTTCACTATCAGTGAAAAATCGCAGGTACGTGAAATATCACCCATCCTTAAATATAATGAGTTTATTAACAATTATCAGCCTCAAAACTATTCAATTATCAATAATTCTAGTGCTGAGGATAGGGGCGGCTCGTTATATAGAGCCAAGAAGAACCTGCACTTTCAAGCCTAGCAAGAATTTTTAATTAACTCTCAAAACACTTTTTCACCAGTTATTTTGGTCAAGGAAGATAAATCGTTCTTTCTTTCTTAAAAAAACTGATGGAGGGAGGGTATATTTTATAAGTGGTTCTACCATCAACATGTTGCGGTGGCACTGTGTCAACTTGAATGTAAATAATTCAAATTTCAAACCGATACACCATCAGGGCAACATCTATTATCTTAACATTCGTCAATTTCCTTGACTGAGTGGAGAAATCCACAGACAATAAGAAACCATAAACTAGCGACAATTATAACAATATCATTGATAAACATTGAAATATTATTTCCTCGTGCGATAACCGAGCACCAGTTTCAATATTATTAGATCTCATTAGGTCAATATAGACGCTGACAGAGAAACGGTTTTTCACTATGGAGCTGTAACCCCAAATATTCGTAATAGATAGATACACCATTAGGGCGACTTCTATTGTGGTAAAGTTGCACAAATTATTTAATTGAAACAATATTTAAAAAAATCGTAAATGCAAAAAATCCCGATCATTTCGTTTTGTAGCAAAAAGTTACGTATTATACGTAATTAAAATTATACATATTCTTGATAATAAGTTACTTTTTGGTGTCTTATTACTAAAATAGTAAACACGCAACCCCCAAGATATGCACTTGAGAGGGCGGCCAACTAAATAATTCAAATTTCAAACCGATACACCATCAGGGCAACATCTATTATCTTAACATTCGTCAATTTCCTTGACTGAGTGGAGAAATCCACAGACAATAAGAAACCATAAACTAGCGACAATTATAACAATATCATTGATAAACATTGAAATATTATTTCCTCGTGCGATAACCGAGCACCAGTTTCAATATTATTAGATCTCATTAGGTCAATATAGACGCTGACAGAGAAACGGTTTTTCACTATGGAGCTGTAACCCCAAATATTCGTAATAGATAGATACACCATTAGGGCGACTTCTATTGTGGTAAAGTTGCACAAATTATTTAATTGAAACAATATTTAAAAAAATCGTAAATGCAAAAAATCCCGATCATTTCGTTTTGTAGCAAAAAGTTACGTATTATACGTAATTAAAATTATACATATTCTTGATAATAAGTTACTTTTTGGTGTCTTATTACTAAAATAGTAAACACGCAACCCCCAAGATATGCACTTGAGAGGGCGGCCAACTCAACATTTGCACGCGGGCGGCCAAGGGTACAGGATCGGCCCTGAGGAGGTGACGTGACAATTATCTGTATAATATAAGCTTATCTTAGTCTAGGTAGGACAGCATTAGCTTGTTATCATTCGCACCAGCAGCTAGGTCATAATTATTCGCTCTTTGTATTTTAACGCCTCGTTTATAATAAAGTATTTTAATAAAGTTATTTTCCTCTGATTTCGGCTTCATCGCGAATTCAAGTTTAAAAAAAATATTTTACGAATCCAAATCGTAAAATTTTTTAGAGCAGACCAGATTACCGGCAGTTGCTGAACACGGCGTTTATATTCACAACGGAGTTGGTCCGTTGTGCGCAGACTTGCGCTGCATGTGCCAGGCGGCGACACTCCCAGTGGCCCAACTCGGTACGCATAAGATATTTCCCGTAAAGTACAGAGTTGTTGAACTGGTCCACTCTTTTCATCCTTCCAAAATTACGCATGACGCTACTCTTCGCACGTGGTGCGGATCGCCACGCCGGCAGTGTTTACCATTGTAATGTTCGAACGGCGAGCCGATGCTAGTTACTATTATTCAAGTATTGTTTAACCATATATAAAAATGATTTCGCATTTAAGAATGGGCGTATTCTTACTTACACAAAATATTGATTATTAAGTAAACTTATGACAGGAAATTTTGTATTAGCGATTCCGAAAGGAGTTTAATTATACTGACTGGTCAAAGCGACAAATTCTCCTCCACACTTTACACAAAAAATCCTACTTCATTGTAGATAACAATAACCAATTAGATGCACGCATAACATGCGGAACCAAGTCTAGTTTCTGGACTGTAAAATATTTATTATGATCACGCGGAGTCCAAATGGACTTTAAACGATAATTACTGAATGATATAAGAATAATTTAATTTCAACTAATTGACTATTTGTTGTTTCCGTTATCAATAATAAATGTTATAAAGTACAATACATAAAAATATAACATAAAATGTCTAACATATATAATAATAATAGTGATTATTATTATCGGGTAAATTACACCATGTCAGTGGAAAATTCTCCAGATCTGCCGTTTTTTGAATCCGAATTGAGGAATATTTTTCGTTTTAGTGGCTGGCGGATTTTCCAGCGGAATTATTTTGGATTATCGAAAAAACTAGCGTAATTTCATTATTTTTTTCAAGCATCATTGTCTTCAATAAAGGTTAAACGAAACGGAATAATCTTCTTTTCTGCATTAATAAAATCACACAAGGGCAATATCGGATAATAGACGATGCTCGTTTCGGAATAAAATAAATAAAACAATGATTTGGAATTGTGTAAATATTAAAATCTCGTTTAGTCAAATTTCCAGCTTAGCTGAAAAAGTGTAAATGCCACTCAATTTGTAACAAAATGAGGATGATTAAAATCTTTTTTTTTAATATCCTTTTTGGCATTATCTTAAGTGAAGTGATTATTTTTAAAAGTGAATCTGAAAAAAATCCCTAACCGAATTAGTGTTGAAATGTTAAATGATATTAGGGAAGGATTGATTAGACAAAGCATTTTTCATCAATTCAAGGCACCAGATTCCAGTTTCAATTTTAAATGAATTTAAATTTACAAACGTGTTTCAGGCTGATAAAGAAAATATACTTGAAGAACGATTTAAAATTCTTTAATTATTTTAACATAGATAATTATTTCAGAAATATTTTGTATATACCGGGTGACCCAGCGATCTGTAAAAGCCCCATAACTTATTTGCTATTTGAGATATCGACTTCTAGTTTTCTTGAACTGGTAGTCACACTTATTCTCCATATTTTAAAAATATATATGTTTTTGTACAGGGTGTCCCAATATACATAACAGACCAAAGTTATGTTTTTTTTAAATAGAACACCCTATATTTTATACTTTATTTTCATCCCTCTTGAGAATCTGATAAAAATAATATAAGATAGTATGGGTCTGTTATGGACGGTTGGTTAGTTATGGGCAAATTTGTGGCAAAAACATTTACACATTTAAAACATTGCAAAAGCGTTCCTGGCAAAGATAGCATTATTATTTATACACTAGGAAATTTCCCACATCATAAAGAATAATTCACATCGGTATTGGTTCTCCTTTATTCATAGTGCTATACAGGGTGTCAACATATGCAAAACAATGGATAACTATTTTTTTTCAAATGGAACACCCTATATAAGTTGCCATCAATCTATGGCATTTTTAATAAGCTTTCTAATGATATACAGTTTGTATAACAAAATATTAAGGATTCTTGAGATTTATCAATAAAAACATATTTCTTTTGTCACCTTCTGCTCATTTTTGGATTTTCAGCCAAAACTAAGCATTTTGAGGAAAAATTATAAGAGGCCAAAGTTGTAGAGCGAAAAATTTCCGATCGACATAGGTCTTTTAACTTATAAGATAATGCGTGCATTGCCAGCCAGAGCGCGCAAAATCGTGACCGTGTATGCATTTTAGCGTTTTCTTTTCAAACTTTTTATTAATAAATTGCACTATACTTTATTTTCCGCACTCTCTAGCGGAAAAACGGGAAATTATAGGGAAATTAAAATGGCCCATATCGATTGAAAATGTTCCGCTCTACAACTCTTAATAGAAGCAATTTTTGTAAAAAATGCATAGTTTTCCCTAAAAACGCAAATTGAAAATGTATATATCAATTTTTGCGTTTTTCAATGGTTTTTTACATTTTTAGAGAAAACTATGCATTTTGGGCAAAAATTGTTTCTTTTAAGAGTTGTAGAGCGGAATATTTTCAATCGATGTAGGTCATTTAAATAATTCTATAATTACCCGTTTTTCTGCTAGAGGACGTGGAAAATAAGGTATAGTGCAATTAATTAACAAAAAAATTGAGAAAAACTCTAAAATGCGAATACGGTCGTGATTTTGCGCACTCTGGCGGGCAATGCACGCATTATTGGAAAAGTCGAAAGACCTGTATCGATCGAAAATTTTCCGCTCTACAACTTTGGTCTCATATTATTTTTTCAGAAAATGCATAGTTTTGGCTGAAAATCCAAAAATGAGCAGGAGGTGACAAAAGAAAAATGTTTTTATGGATAAATCTTAAGAATCCTTAATATTTCATTGTACAAATTGTACATCATTGAAAAGCTTATTAAAAATTCCATGCACTGCTGGCAAGATATATAGGGTGTTCCATTTGAAAAAAAATAGTTATCCATTATTTTGCGTATGTTGACACCCTGTATAGCAGTATGAACAAAAAAGAACCAAAGCCGATTTGTATTATTCTTCATGATGTGGAAAATTCTTTAGTGTATAGAAAACCACGCTAGCATTGCTAGGAGCGCTTCTGCAACTTTTTCAATGTGTCTTTGTTTTGCCACAAATTTGCCCATAACTAACCAACCGTCCATAATAGATCCATACTATCTGATACTATTTTTATCAGCTTCTCAAGAGGGTTGAAAATAAAGTATAAAATATAGGGTGTTCCATTTAAAAAAAACATAACTTTGGTCTGTTATGTATATTGGGACACTCTGTACAAAAACATACATATTTTTAAAATATGCAGAATAAGTGTGGGTACCAGTTCAAGAAAACTAGAAGTCGATATCTCAAATAGCAAATAAGTTATGGGGCTTTTACAGATCGTTGGGTCACCCGGTATATATACAGGGTGTTTCAGAGCTCAGGGAAAGGTCAAACACGTGCTTATTTGTCAAAATTTTGAAAAATGTTTTATACAAAAGTTGTGCAGAATAGTGAGCTGCATGCCCTAAAAATATTTAAATTTATACAGAGTGTCTCATATCAAAGTTACAAACCAAACTTATGTTTTTTTTTATGGAACACGCTGTATATTTTAGCATTTTTGGATTCCTCGTTACTCGGAGATTAAAATGACCTAGGTTGCGGGGGTTGAAACCGGGCCATTTTCATGTTATTTAGTTGTTTATTTAAAAATTTGAACAAAATAGTTAAAGTGCTCCCCTGAAACTAATAAAGATAATTAATTCTAATTTAGTGGTAAAGTTTAGTTGAACTTTAGTCTTCAAAATTACCATATCAACCAAAACATAACTCAGCGTATTATACAGGGTGATAGCCGCCCAACGCCATTACTTTGTTATTAATTGACCGATATGAATGAAATAAAAACCAAAGTCAAAGTTGGTTTAAATACTAACAAATGACATCAATTTTCATTTTTTTTTCAATAATAACTTCATTGCCAAGTAATCAACTTCAAATTTTTAAATGGCTTCCTATTATGGTTTAATTTTATTACATTCGACATTATTTTTCTGAAACCTATAATGCCAAATATGTTGTTTTTCGTTCAATATTTTGGTCGAAAAAAATTAAAATAAATCTTCCATTTAAAATTATATTTTTCAAAAATTATGATAAGCGTGGCTTGGAAAAAAAGTGCGAATGTCTCTTGTTGTAAGTTGTTATGTCAAACATAAATAATAAGGACCCAATAAATAAGTACCTTTTTTACAACTCAATGTAGAATAGAATAAATAAGTAGTGCAAGTATTATTTCACTTGCGATTTAGATGTTCTGTGATTATTGTAAACATTAAGTAGAACGTCTAACTCTGCAAGTCCACGAAATTGTCGATCCACTCTCTTCGGCTATTTAAAGGCTCCAAATCGTCTCAATTTTCTTCTAACCTTCTAAATTTACGTTCTGGTATTCGTCACTCTGCAAACCGTAGATGATAAATCCGTGCCGTAGCTCTTCGATTTCTATTACCTAGAAAATAAATTTGTAACATGTCTGTTAATTCTCTATTGTTCATGATTACGTCTGAAACACAAACCAATAACAAATGGTTGACATTACTTATACAATAAATAAAATTTGACGATACGAATTTATTTCATGGCACACTACATTTATTACCAAAAAAACATGTGAACAATATTTATTATTATCTTTTTCTGGCATATATATTAACTTAAAACCAACATGACGGGCACAATTGGATTCATAAAAACAATGTCTAATATGATTACATTAGAAAAGTGTATGCAGCCATTTAAATATATAAAGTTGACTATTATTTGGCAATGAAGTTGATTTTGGAAAATATATAATTCCCGTCATTTTGTAGTATTTAAACAGCCACTGATTTTCTTTTGTAGTTCATTCAAATCGGTCAATAAATAACAGAGTTATGGCGTTGGGCGTTTTTTATCGAACACACGGTTTATATACAGGAACATAATGAGAAAAAAATTACAACGTAGTTCTTCTTTCTAACGTAAATGGGCTATGCGCATTGAGAATAAAATATAAATGATAAGTTTTGTCCACTTAGTTGGGTAAACAAGTTTCATTAAGCATTAAATAAAAAGTTATTTTAAGATATGCAAATAGATCGTAAAGTAAGGAGGCCCATATACTAATATGAAAATTTTACGTACTAGTAATAAAATTACACGAATTATTTCTTACACTTCGCACAGAAACACACACATTTATTATTACGAAGAAAAAGAATAAAAGGTATAAAGAAAATTCCGAGTGAAAACAATTCATTATAAATACAATATACCGGGTGAATATTCCAAAACCGAACATGGGCATTTAACATGGGAAACATGTTTTTTGCAGATTCCTGCTTCCCTTTTTAACTAAGGGGATTTATAATGACACCAGTGGAAAGAAGATTTTTTTCTTCATCTAATCATATCGAACTAGTTAATTTTCAGTTGTAATTTTCCATTATTTTACCAAAATATTCGCAATAAATACAATACGGAAAATCGTATTGAGCCATGACTCGCAAGACAATAAACCGATTCAAACCTCATTCGACTGACAAACTCAATATGCCCTTGGCGACTATGATTTTGAGATTTCCAATTTTCTTTACTGAAATCAATTGTAATTTTCTAAAAAAATGATAAAAACTCTGGTTGAATTTCTGGTAAATGTAAAATTCAATAAACTTCAGTAGCATCGATCGCATCGTATTTATGAGAAAATGCAAAAATTACATAAATACATTTTATTAAATGAAATAAATGGAAGAAGTTACATTACAACATTTGTTATTGCTGGAGCGCAGTATCCGATTTGATCAATTTAAATTTAAAAAAAGATCATCATGATACACCTGTTAACAATTATACTTAGAAATCCATAATTAAAGCAAGTGTTCAAATAAACCTCCATTCTGAATTAAACAATACCCCTACATAAAACTAATTTCTGACGTTTGCCAACTGTCTATTTGTAATCAACCTGCACTCAAATATTACATTCCTCAAAGAATTATTGGTTGGATGACGGGTTTTGTAAATTTGGTTTTTCAGGTGAACAAAAAGAAGAAATCGCACGGTGCCAAATCACGAGATCTAGCAGGCCAATGGATTTCACCTCCTCGTCCAATCCACCGATTTGGAAATACATTATTCAAATATTCTCTGACGTCTATTCCGCAATGTGCTGGACATCCGTCATGTTGGAACCAGATATCCTGGTTTGGACTTGCCAAATTATTGCAGGGACAACCTGCGTAATTAACAATTCTAAATTATTTTCTGAATTTAAATTTCCTATAATTTCGAAAGGACCTATAATATGAGAATTAAAAATGCCTGTCTAAATATTAATTTTTTGAGGATATTGCGTTCTAAGATTTAAATTCAGATGGGGATTCTCATGTGCCCAGTATCCATCGTATTGAATGTTTGGTTCATTATTTAATGTAAAGGTATATTCATCAAATCGACGAGAGAAAATTGCGATTAGCATTAGCACGAATAATTTCACAAAAAGTTTGTCTAGGTACTTCATCAAACGGCAATAGTCCTTGATGGCATTGAAACTTGTATGGACGGTAGCCGTACTTTCTTGAAATTTTGCAGACCATTCCTTGCGATTTACCACATTATAAAGCAATAGATCTTGTACTTAGTCGAGGATTCTCGGATACCAGCCCAATAACAACTTCTTCGTGACTGTTTTCCCGTCTGTTGCCATTTATTCTGCGATGTTCTAATAAACAACCTTAAAGAGATAATTTTGAAACCATTAATTAAAGTGAATAATATTTACCTGAATTTAAACAACCAGAATTTTCTATTTGAAAGACTGTTGTATTGTCGTCACTGACGGTATGCAGCTCTCGTTAAACTGCACGGAGAATAAATCTCGCACCCTCCGGTAACTATTTTCGCTGTGAACGTATTTTTACTATGAATAGTTTTTCCTCGATGGAATACATTTTACAAAGAAAAATTAATGACAGTTATCATGAACTGATAACTTGTTTTCAGGTAAGCCATGGCACACCATGAATCTTTTTATTATCTTACGAGTCATGGCTCAATACGATTTTCCGAATTGGATCTATTACGAATATTTTGGTAAAATAATAGAGAATTACAACTGAAAATTAACTAGTTCGGATATGATTAGATGAGGAAAAAAATTTTCTTTTGATTGGTGTCATTATAAATCCTCTTAGTTAAAAAGGGAAGCAGGAATCTGCAAAAAACATGTTTCCCATGTTAAATGCCTAGGTTCGGTTTTGGAATATTCACCCGGTATATATACACACCAAATAAAATGTAACATATTCTTTGAAACAGGTAATAAAAAGAACAGATTTATTTTGTGCGAACCCAATTGATAATATTATTGGTACTTTTTATTGATCGCGATTAATTCTAATTCGTTCGCTTCTCCTTAAAGGTGGAGCAACCGAAGCCTCATTTACCGTAACTAGAGCTATATTGATATCTCTAATATTCATTGGTATATTTTCTTGCACATTAACAGCAACTCTGTTTTGATTAGGTCTTATTTGTCTAAACGCTTGAAAAATTCTGGTGTGTTTCTTTTTTCGATTTAGTTTATTTTCTTGACAATGCTTACAATTTTTTATATAATAATATATTCCGGATTTCATATTCGGCCTGTTGTAATTCATTTTAATTCTACGATAAGCCATGAAATCCGAGATGTTCTGCACCCGACTCTTGTTGGAGTATATTTATATGGTTACATTTTTCAATATCTTCTTTGGAATTAAGGGGAGGGTACCCATAAAATTGGCATACAAATAAATTGAATATATTTATGTAAATACAAAATATTTTTCATAGTTTTTTATTATAATGTATTATTTAAAAATTAGTGAATATTTTCAGCTTTTAATTTTTTTAATTTGTTATTATTAACAAAGTTTGCATCATTTCACTAGGGACCAATAGACTGAAGAATGAATTTAGTCAGGAAGTTTAAATTTGTTATATAACCGACCAATACATGTATCCTTCTATTGAAACAGTTTGAAGGTAATACTTTGACGCATTAAGAAACTGTGGTTAAATAAAGTGACGATTGAATAAAAAAATAGTGTTTTTTTGTGTCTGCTGTCGTTATTTATGCTCGGAAAACGATAATATTTTTTTAACCGATAGACACGAACACAATAGATATCTGTGCAAAATTTAAAAAAAATCTGTTGGCAAATTTGAGAGCGAATTGGAGCCGAACTTACAAAAGTTTATTTGGGCGCTCGGTTCAAGTTTGCGTGACCGTTCATATGAAAGCGTGGTCGGATACAGCGAAAATCTCGCACAAGTCACAAGGCCACTTCCGGAATCAACATGATTGCGAAGAGGGGCGTGGGGCAAAGATACGGGTATGCAGGGCAAAATTCCACACACGTATGAATCACGGAATAACGCATGTATTTTATAAAGAAACTAGATAAACCTGCCGCATGCTAGTAGCGTGTTTGAGTCGGACGAACATGTAAATATTTTGAGCCGGAACATGATGACCTCCCCCCCGTTTTCGAGAATGCTGAATATGATGGCGGTGTTAGAATTTCTCTTTGGGGTTGCGCACCCCCTCAAAACGGCCAAACACCACCCCCAAGAGGGGTAAAACGCGCTTGACCCGATTATGGATACCGCGTCCGACCCCTACTAACCCCCCCCCCCCCCGCACCGCCAATACTCGCTTCCCGAAAGGGGTGAATTTTTATTTTTTTTATATCACAGGCAAATATATATCCCCCCCCCCGTTTTTGAGGATGTTGGGAATAGAAACAATAATCGTATTTCTCTTCTTTATTGTAATGGACACATTCGGCACAGATCGAGCGGCTACGTAGTAGCTACAGCGAGGATCTCGCATAAGCCACACGGTAACTGTTGAAATTATTAAGGTTGGGCCTGCGAGGTTACAGGGGAAATTTCCACACGCAGGAGAGTGAATTTTATTAGAAAACTATAACAACTTGCCGCATGTCCTCACACGGAACGTCACGCAATTTATTTTACTCTTTGATTTTTCTGCTGTTGGTCATAATTCGAGTTCTAGATCTGTTACGTTTATATATTTTTCTGTTTTATATTATTGCTTTCAATTTATTTTTAATTACGTTAGTTCGTAAATACATTTTTGTTTGAAAATAGCAGACCTAAGAAACAGATAAACGTGCTAAAGCTAGGAATCGCTTCATACTGAGGGATCGGGTATTGCAACAATTAAACAGTGGGAATGTTAATGTTTCCGAAGATGCCCATCTGCAATATTTTGACAAGTGATTATATTATTGTGGACATATTGAAGACAGTGAAAATATGAGCATTGAATCATTATATAAATATATACAGCATGTAACAAAAATGTGGCTCGCTACTGCAGGAGTATATTTCACTTGTCAAATTAAACGTGTTTAATAACATAAATATATAAACTATTTAAATTTAGAAATGTGAAAAATGAGTGTTTTTCATGTTGTCTTAATATTTTTATTAAAAGTTACGATTTTTTTAAATTTACAACAGTGTAAAATATGGAAAATATAAAAATATATTAAAATAAGGCAGCTATATTGTCTGCATTTTTTGTTATTAAATATTTGTATAAATTAATGTGATTGATGGTTAGTTTATAAACTTGATGGATAGTGTACAAACTAACTAGATGCGACAGTTATTTTGATGGAATGTTTATTTTCTAATAAAATAAATCATTTAGTTAGTTCATAAACTAACCAAGTTTTTACTACCGTAACATACCGGGTGACCCAGGGATCTGTAAAAGCCCCATAACTTATTTGCAATTTGAGATATCGACTTCTTGTTTTCCTGAACTGGTACCGACACTTATTCTACATATTTTAAAAATATATATGTTTTTATATAGGGTGTCCCAATATACATAACTGACCAAAGTTATGTTTTTTTAAACGGAACACCCTATATTTTATACGTTATTTTCAACCCTCTTGAGAAGCTGATAAAAATAGTATAAGATAGTATGGGTCTATTATGGACGATTGGTTAGTTATGGGCAAATTTGTGGCAAAAACAAGGACACATTGAAAAAGTTGCAGAAGCGCTTCTAGCAATGCTAGCGTCGTTTTTTATACACTAAAGAATTTTCTACATCATGAAGAATAATACAAATCGGCTTTGGTTCTTTTTTGTTCATACTGCTATACAGGGTGTCAACATACGCAAAATAATATATAACTATTTTTTTTCAAATGAATCACCCTATATATCTTGCCACCAATGCATGGAATTTTTAATAAGCTTTCCAATGATGTACAATTTGTATAATGAAATATTAAGGATTCTTAAGATTTATCCATAAAAACATTTTTCTTTTGTCACCTCCTGCTCATTTTTGAATTTTCAGCCAAAACTATGCATTTTCTGAAAAAATAATAGGAGACTAAAGTTGTAGAGCGGAAAATTTTTGATCGATATATGTCTTTCGACTTTTCCAATAATGCGTGCATTGCTCGCCAGAGTGCGCAAAATCGTGACCGTATATGCATTTTAGCGTTTTTTTGTTAATTAATTGCACTATACTTTATTTTCCACGTCCTCTAGCAGAAAAACGGGTAACTATAGAATTATTTAAATGACCTACATCGATTGAAAATATTCCGCTCTACAACTCTTAAAAGAAAGAATTTTTGCCCAAAATGCATAGTTTTCGCTAAAAATGCAAAAAACCATTGAAAAACGCAAAAAAATGATATATACATTTTCAATCTGCATTTTTAGGGAAAACTATGCATTTTTTGCAAAAATTGCCACTATTAAGAGTTGTAGAGCGGAACATTTTCAATCGATATGGGCCATTTAAATTTTCCTATAATTTCCCGTTTTTCCGCCAGAGGGTGCAGAAAATAAAGTATAGCGCAATTTATTAATACAAATTTGAAAAGAAAACGCTAAAATGCATATACGGTCACGATTTTGCGCGCTCTGGCGGGTAATGCACGCATTATCTTAAAAGTTGAAAGACCTATGTCGATCGGAAATTTTTCGCTCTACAACTTTGGTCTCCAATAATTTTTCCTGAAAATGCATAGTTTTGGCTGAAAATCCAAAAATCAGCAGAAGGTGACAAAACAAATATGTTTTTATTGATAAATCTCAAGAATCCTTAATATTTTGTTATACAAACTGTATATCATTGGAAAGCTTATTAAAAATGCCATAGATTAGTGGCAACTTATATAGGGTGTTCCATTTGAAAAAAAATAGTTATCCATTGTTTTGTGTATGTTGACACCCTGTATATCACTATGAATAAAAGACAACCAAAGTCAATGTGTATTATTCTTTACGATGTGGGAAATTTTCTAGTGTATAAATAATGATGCTATCTTTGCTAGAAACGATTCTGCAATGTTTTCAGTGTGTACATGTTTTTGCCACAAATTTGCCCATAACTAACCAACCGTCTATAATAGACCCCTAGTATCTTATACTATTTTTATCAGTTTCTCAAAAGGGTTGAAAATAAAGTATAAAATATAGGGTGTTCCATTTAAAAAAACATAACTTTGTTCTGTTATGTATATTGGGACACCCTGTACAAAAACATACATATTTTTAAAATATGTAGAATAAGTGTGGGTACCAGTTCAAGAAAACTAGAAGTCGATATCCCAAATAGCAAATAAGTTATGGGGCTTTTACAGAACCCTGGGTCACCCGGTATATAAAAAAATACAGAATTATTTGTAAAAGTCAAAAGATAAAATACGGCAAGTGTCATTAAAAAAAAAAACAAAGTTGTATCCGACATTACTTTTCTGTTACGCCATGTATTGCCAAAACATTGATTGAAAAGAAATTTATGTAGAATCCAGATATGCAATAAAAAATATAACTTTCTATTTAAAATAAGGAAGTTGGCGTTGACTTGCGGTATAACCGATGATTACATCGTTGAATAACAGAAAACAGAAAATTCTCTATAAAATAGTTTCAATATTTTATATTAAGAGTGCAGATAGTCTTAAACTTAATTTAACCAACGCAGCTTATCATATTTTCGGCAATCATAGCAAATGTATAGGTCAACCATGTTTTGATCCAAAGGATTCTTTTTATTTTAATTTGATGAGAAATAACAATATGTGGCAAGATATTGTAAATATAATTGAAATAATTAAGGGAAACGCGGATAGGTTAATTGGAAATATATCTACCAATTTTCTGAAAGATACATGTCAGTAGTTGCCAAATTCATCGGAGGTAAAAGAACAAATTTAATTCAGAGGGGTACGTACGAGGGTAGGTGTTATGGTGCAGGTTTAGCCTACAATGCAGGACCACAATTTCACAAACATTCTGAGGAAAATAAATCATATTTAAATAACTATTGTTTGAAAAAAACAAAATTAAAATGTAATGTAAAGAAATATATAACAAAAAGGAATGCACAATATGACGATGCTGATTGTGGTCCTAAGGCAGCACAACCAGATATGGATCAAGATAAATTTAATATAGCTAAAGAATTATTTTTGAAATCCATCGGTAACGTTGACATTGTTAGTATTCCGAATGAAACAGTTGGACAGAGAGAAAACATTAATTGGTTTAGATGGCAGAGAGACAGAATTACAGCATCGGTATTTGGTAAAAAGTAGAGATCAGACACCCCCACAGATAATGTATTAAAAGAAGTATTTTTTTAAAACTGGGCTTTACAAAGTCAATATTATATGGTCTTGATAATGAAAAAAGAGCAATAGAACTATTCGAATAATAAATGAATTTCAAGGTAAAAGAATATGGACTGTTTATTAAAAATACCCATGATTTTTAGGTGCAAGTCCAGATGGAGTAATTGATAGCAATGCCATTGTTGAAGTGAAGTGTTTATTTTCTATTAGAAACAGAAAAATGAAGGAAGCTATTACTGAAAAAAAAAACATTGGGTTTAGCCATTGACGATATAGGAAATATTTATTTAAGAAGTAATCATGCATATACCGGGTGACCCAGGGATTTGTAAAAGCCCCATAACTTATTTGCTATTTAAGATATCGACTAGTTTTCTTAAACTGGTACCCACACTTATTCTGCATGTTTTAAAAATATGTATGTTTTTATACATGGTGTCCCAATATACATAACAGAACAAAGTTATGTTTTTTTAAATGGAACACCCTATGTTTTATACTTTATTTTCAACCCTCTTGAGAAGCTGATAAAAATGATAATTAACTTATTATTAGACTCATCCTCTTCTTTTATTTTTTCTTTTGTACTTTTTTCCCAGTCTTTTTCTTTGCCCCACAGGAAACATAGACACGGCACTCACTAACAACAAACTAAAAGGGTTACTACACAAAACAACTTAAAATAATATAAATTATAAATGTCTATAACACCGGGACTCAAATCATTACATGCTATAGATGCTATAATAAACATTTATCAAAATTTAACTTATTATTTTATTAAAATATTTATCTAATTTAATGTTATTGTAACTGTTGTCTTATTTGTGTAATGTATATATTTCACTCAAATATAGCACATTTTTGGGCGATTTCCATGATTGGTATTTCGGAGATAAAAAGCAATGCGAATTTCTTCCGCACGGATTTGGCGCGGATTCACAAACCGCATCATTAGCATATTACGTCAGTTGAAAAGTACATCACGGCATCTTTCAATGCATGATTCATGCGTCACTGGAGGCGCGTGAGGGGAACAACATATCGGCAGTAATTATATAAATGGCCCAACGGAACTATCGAAGACCATCGAATGGATATCGTATGGATCTTGTTTGACGGTGTGTGAATCATATGAAGATAAAAGAAATTACATATAAAAATGTTATTTTACATTGTGGGGAGCGTATTGTTTAGAAGCGAAAACCTTTAAAACCGAATAGACCCGAAATATTACCCGAGAAAGTAAGGTGTGTGTGTTGCCTATAATCACACTAATTTGATTTAATCCCCCTCTGGGCGACAGTTTTACGTGCTTCTGAGGGCTACCCTACCGTTAATATAATCTAAGTTCAAGTCTGTAGATAGAATAAAAGCCTTATTATCGTGGGAAGTTGTAATATTTTCGTCATATTCAACTACGTTCATATTTTGTATTAATGTGTTTTTTAGTTTTCCTAAAAAGTCTGAGTAGTTATCCGAAGTGGTATTTGTGATGAAAGTATTCGAAATAGGAAAACTAGTGATGTTTGTATCATGTTCCGTTTGAATTCTACTAAGTGTGCCTGCATTACGGTTAAATTTACTTGTATTTGCTCTATTAAGGGAAAATTGCTTTATTGTTGAATTTAATGGCTCCAGTGTAACAGTAATATTACCGCATTCATGGTCATTATCGCTAGCATTTAGCAGTGTTGTTCTTGCTGTATTATTAGAAAGATTTACTGTAACGATACTACCAAAATATTCGGAAATATTTATTTACGATACCTTCGATTATTTTTGGATTAGTAATCATAATGTAAATGACTTTTTCCATTCTGGCTTTCACAAAGAACTTATCAGAATGAAATTTATTTTGTTAAAAGTTAATGGACTTGATAAATTTTGCACAGTTAATTTATTTGCATCACCAATAATATTTTCAAGGGTGGGACTTCTAATGTCATTAGTAGGTGATTTACGGGGTGTATACGTATCGCATTGTATTTTGATAGATTTTGTGTTTGGAACAATGTATTTGTTGATTAATTGTTGATTAATTTCTTCATTAGGTTTTATTTGGATAGGTATCCGGTTTCAGAATGCATTTTCCTTTAAAGTTCGATTAATGGTATGTAAGTCTAACAACACATTTTCAAATTGAATTTTATCGTTCCGATAATCAATAGTAGAAGTTAATTTTTTAAGAAAATCGTTACCAATAAGCCCATCTTGAGAGATTGGAAATGAACTAGGAACTGTATGAAACGCATGTTCAAATTTATAATTATTATCAAATTCAAAATGTAATGTGCACTAGCATAATGAATGGATAGATTTGCAAGATGCGTGGATTCTGTGCAAAGTAATTTTCATGTCGTCGAAGACAAAAACGCAAGGTAGCAGTCTGTTTAATTTTAATAATGAGACTTCGGCGCCCGTATCTATTTAAAATGTACCTTTTGATTTTAATTGAGGGGATATTAAGTTTACGTAGCATTCTCGCGTCGACACTCGAACGTATCGGACGTGCTCAAAAGTGTAGCCCTGCGTTTTAGTCGGAAAGATCCTCTAATTAATTTATTAATTCATCGACATTATTATATTCAGTGTAATACTACAAATAACCACTAGGTTTATTTATTTCTAACTAATTACCTCTTCCCCAATGGACGGGGAAGAGGGTGACACACTAAATTCTCCCGGTTTGGGAGATACGGGTTATGAAATTCGTTCCGCCCTTGACACCATGCAAGATTACCCTTTACCCAATTTTGACAATAAGTCTATAATGGTTTCTAATTAAAATTATTATGGCAATTCGTCTTTAACAAGTGCTAATTCAAATGCAAACAACAGCATTCGCCGTGACAGTGCGCACGAGGCTCGCACTGATAACGCTCACTCCGTGCCAGAAATAGATTCTGGCCACGGAAACGTTACTGTTGTTCCTCTGCAAAAAAAAAAAATATAAGCAATCGGATGATGGCCCGTACTTTGTTATCGTAGAACATGTAAATAATAATCAACTTAATCGCATGCTGATGGGTAAAATGTTATACAACAATAATATCGCGCGCAAAAATGATATTGTTAACATTAGCAGCAGAGGTAGATCTAAAATCTGCATCGAGTTTAAAAATTTTCGCTCTGTAAATTCTTTTGCTTCCTTAGATATTTCAAGATTCTAATTAGATGCATATATTCCCAGTTTATACGTTCACTGCAGAGGTGTTATTAGACACGTAGACAAATCATTATCTAAAGAGGAATTATTATCAAACATTCAATCTCAAATCAAAGTGATTGACATCAAACGATTTACATTAGGAAGGAAAATGAGGTCGGTTTTGAAGATTTATCCACTTGCTTGGTTACTTTTGACGGGCAAAATTAACCGCATTGCGTCAAAATCTTCCGATGTGCTTGTAAAGTAGAACCGTATATTTTCCCTGTCGTGAACTGTTCTAATTGTCTAAGATTGGGACATTTAAGTAAAAATTGCAAATCACAGCCCAGGTGTGGTAATCCTTGTAAAGGATTGATCATTGTCTGAATTGCTTAGGAAACCATTATAGTTTGTCCAAATCATGCCTCTTATATGAGCAATTCCGAGATAAAAAAGTCGAGCAAGCTTACAATAAGAATACTTATACCTCGGTAATAAATTCTGCATCATTTGCAGATGTTGCAAAAAATAGATTCTATCCATGAACACTTCCCTATAATACCGAATACCTACCCCTCCCATCCACCAGTAGTGTCGATAAAAATTGAGTTAGGATCAATCCTAATATTATTAGGGTCCCAAAAAGTAAACAGCAGAATCTACTTCACCTCCCCCCATTAAAATCCATCCTATGTTCTCTAGAACTGTAGAACCTTCCCATCCTATAACCAACCCGTATCTCCCGAATTATCATAGTAATAACATAAAAGATTTAATAATTAAACTAGTGACTGGTATATAGAATGGTACTACTGGAACTGATAATGCTAATATTGAAACATTGGTAACTAACTTATTATTCAATAAAGAATACGCAAACCTTAACTTTAATAAAAATGGCGCCACTTAGCATATTACAGTGGAACGCGCGTTCATTAAATGCCAATAAAACATCTTTAGAAATATTCAATAATTCATACGAGTACGATTTAATTTTAATATCTGAAACTTGGTTTAAACCAAATCAGCAACCAATACTCTTCAAAAATTATAAAATATTAAGGGCTGGCAGATCCGACGGGTTAGGTGGATGCTGTATTATGATTAAGAAAAACATTAAATTCTCTAGCCTTAACATGGATATATTTAATGATGACTATTATCACGTTACCGTTATTAATGCAGTACTTAACAACAAATTGGTTAGTTTCCTATCCATTTACATCAAACCATTGCATAGCATAAGTGACTCTACCTGGAGTGAAATATTAAGCATCCGTCAAACATCAGTATTTATAGGAGGTGACTTTAACGCTCATTCCCAAATGTGGGGATGTTCACGTACTGACGCTGCTGGTAGTTCAATTCTGCGACTGCTAGATGATCACAACTTGGTTTTACTAAATGATTTAAGCCCTACAAGAATAAATAAACCGAATCATGCTCCTTCGGCAGCCGACCTGACCATCTGTTCTGCAAATATAGCCATAAACTTAATATGGCAGGTTCACAAAGATTCACTTGGTTCAGACCACTTTCCGCTTATTATAAAGTTCAATGATCTCACATCCCAAAATATACTAATTGAACCCAAAAGCAAATGGAATACTAAAGATGCCGATTGGCAGCTTTACAATCAACTTATTGACACAATATGTACTGACTTGGTTTATGATATTATGAATGCAGAATCCATGTATGCCAAGCTAATCAGTATAATTGAATATGGTGCAAATGAATCGATGAAGACGATTTATGGCGAATTACACGGGTGTCACTTGGTGGGATAAAGAGTGTTCTAAAGCTATAGCTCTACGGAAGCTAGCACTCTCCAAGTATCGCAAAAATATGATTTACGAGAATTATCTCGAATAGAAAAGGCAATGTGCCGCAACAAATTAGCTCCTGCAACATCATATTCTCCTTATGAAATAGATATCCATGAAAGCGATACTAATCATTTCCTTTGTAAATCAATAACTAACTCAAGGAGCTTAATGCCACCATAAAATTAAAGTCCAGTAACACAGAGCCCGGAGAAGATAATATCACATATTCGATGTTATCTCAATTGCCCGTTAATTGTTAAGAACTTTTGCTAAATATCTTCAATTTAATATTAAAGGATGGTTCTTGGATCGATCAATGGAATAACATTAATATAATTCCTTTTTTAAAACCAGAAAAAGATCTCCAGCTGGGCAGCTCTTAAAGACCTATTGCTCTATCCTCATGTATTTTTAAAACATTTGAGCGCATACTTAAGGCACGACTTACTTGTTGGCTTGAATCTAGAAAACTCATACCAAACTCACAATCAGGATTTAGGAAAAGTAAATCAACAACTGACAACGCAGTATCATTGATTATAGATATCTCTAATACCTATTCAGGAAACGAATACATGCTTTCCTTTTTTGCAGATATAGAATCAGCATTTGCTAGAGTAGAAATCAATATATCAATGGACCTGGTTAAAACAAAGTTCCCCTTACCCAATATCTTCATAAAGCTTTTATACAATTGTAAGTATAAAAGAAACCTTACAATAAAGTTTTCCAAAAAAACTTTAAAACGTTCTGCTTTTGCCGGGCTTTTACAAGGCGCTATTTTGGGTCCTATTCTTTTCAGCTTATAAATATCTGATATTTCTACTCATATTCCTCTCATTACTAACACCCTAGAATACGCTGATGACATTGTTTTATACACATCTTCCAAAAATTTAAATCTCTGCATTTCTAACATGGAAACAGTAGTGGAGAAATTTAACAGGTGTCTCTCTACCTTGGGACCGTTTCTTGTATCACCACAGAAATCAAAAGTAGTTATGTTTGCTTGCAAACGTTCTATACCGAATTATATTTCTATAAACAACACTCAGTTTCCCGCCAGTACCAATGTTATGTATGTAGGATTTATTTTAGACACAAAATTAACTTGGAACTTGCATATAAATAAAATAATTGCAACAAGTGAATGTACCTTGAATCTAATTCGTAGTTTAGCACACACTTGGTAGGGATCACGTCCATCTATTACCATGTCATTATATAAAAGTTTAATACAATCCAAAATTGATTACAGCTGCTTTTTGTACGATGGTGCTTCAAATAAATTGTTAAAATCCTTAGATCGCCTGCAGTACAAAGCACACCTGGTCATAGGTGCAAGGCGATCCACTCCGATTAATGCACTTCTAGCGGAGACAGCCGAGCAAAGTCTTCAGTCAAGGAGAAAACAACTATGTGATAGATATACCGGGTGACCCAGGGATCTGTAAAAGCCCCATAACTTATTTGCTATTTGAAATTTCGACTTCTAGTTTTCTTGAACTGGTACCCACACTTTTTCTACATATTTTAAAAATATGTGTGTTTTTGTACAGGGTGTCCCAATATACATAACAGAACAAAGTTATGTTTTTTTAAATGGAACACCCTATATTTTATATTTTATTTTCAACCCTCTTGAGAAGCTGATAAAAATAGTATAAGATAGTAGAGGTCTATTATGGACGGTTGGCTAGTTATGGGCAAATTTGTGGCAAAAACATGTACACATTAAAAACATTGCAGAAGCGTTCCTAGCAAAGATAGCATCGTTATTTATACACTAAAAAATTTCCCTCATCATAAAGAATAATACACATCGGCTTTGGTTCTCTTTTAATCATAGTGATATACAAGGTGTCAACATAGGCAAAACAATGGATAACTATTTTTTTTCAAATGGAACACCCTATATAAGTTGCCACCAATCTATGGAATTTTTAATAAGCTTTCCAATTATATACAGTTTGTATAACAAAATATTAAGAATTCTTGAGATTTATCCATAAAAACATATTTCTTTTGCCACCTTCTGCAGATTTTTGGATTTTCAGCCAAAATTATACATTTTCATGAAAAATTATAAGAGACCAAAGTTGTAGAGCGAAAAATTTCCGATCGATATGGATCTTTCAACTTTTAAGATAATGCGTGCATTACACGCGAGAGCGCGCAAAATCGTGACCGTATATGCATTTTAGCGTTTTTTATTAATAAATTGCATTATACTTTTTTTCCGCACCCTCTAGCGGAAAAACGGGAAATTATAGGGAAATTAAAATGGCCCATATCGATTGAAAATGTTCCGCTCTACAACTCTTAATAGAAGAAATTTTTGCCAAAAATGCATAGTTTTTTCTAAAAATGCAAATTGAAAATGAATGTATCAATTTTTGCGTTTTTCAATGGTTTTTTGTATTTTTAGCGAAAACTATACATTTTGGGCAAAAATTGCTTCTTTTAAGAGTTGTAGGGCGGAATTTTTTCAATCGATGTAGGTCATTTGGATAATTCTATAATTACCCGGTTTTCTGCTAGAGGACGTGGAAAATAAAGTATAGTGCAATTCATTAACAAAAAAATTTGAGAAAAACGCTAAAATGCATATACGGTCAAGATTTTGCGCACTCTGGCGAGCAATGCACGCATTATTGGAAAAGTCGAAAGACCTATGTCGATCGAAAATTTTCCGCTCTACAACTTTGGTCTCTTATTATTTTTTCAGAAAATGCATAGTTTCGGCTGAAAATCCAAAAATGAGCAGTAGGTGACAAAAGAAAAATGTTTTTATGGATAAATCTCAAGAATCCTTAATATTTCATTATACAAATTGTACATCATTGGAAAGCTTATTAAAATTCCATGCACTGGTGGCAAGATATATAGGGTGTTCCATTTGAAAAAAAATAGTTATCCAATATTTTGCGTATGTTGACACCCTGTATAGTAGTATGAACAAAAAAGAACCAAAGCAGATTTATATTATTCTTCATGATGTGGAAAATTTTTTAGTGTATAAAAAATGACGCTAGCTTTGCTAAGAGCGCTTCTGCAATTTTTTCAATGTGTCCTTGTTTTTGCCACAAATTTGCCCATAACTAACCAATCGTCCATAATAGACCCATACTATCTTATATTAGTTTTATCAGCTTCTCAAGAGGGTTGAAAATAAAGTATAAAATGTATAAAATATAGGGTGTTCCATTTAAAAAAACATAACTTTGTTCTGCTTTGTATATAGGGACACCCTGTACAAAAACATACATATTTTTAAAATACGTAGAATAAGTGTGGGTACCAGATCAAGAAAACTAGAAGTCGATATCTCAAATAGCAAATAAGTTATGGGGCTTTTATAGAACTCTGGGTCACCCGGTATATTAAAGAAACTAACAACAGATTATGCACGCCTCGAACGAATACATTGTCTTGCGACTAAAGTACTTACTCATAAATACTGGATCAAGAAGGCCCCCATTTTAAGTGATTCACATCTCTTGCCCTCATCAGATTTATCACCTGCCTATAGTTTCCCACTCGGTCTTCCAAGAACTAAAATAGTGATTCCAACCCATCCTGAAAATCAAATTCTAGCAAAGCGTCAGTTTCAATCCATCAATAACTTTCCTGAATATCAAAGTATCTATACAGATGGGTCCAAAAATGCTGAGGGTTCATGTGGGTGTACCATTTTCCATTAAAATAATGAATACATCGAGAAACATAGACTAATTAATATAGCTTCAATATACACGGCCGAATTCTATGCTATTAAAAGTGCAGTAAGGTATATTGATCGATTGGAAACTTCCGGGAACTTTCTAATAATTTCTGATTGTAAAGAGTTTCACAATGAAGATATCTATGATCCATGTTTATTGGGTTTATTGCAAGACATATATAATATAAACAATAGCAATAACTAAAATATATGCCTCCTTTGGGTGAAGGGCCATTCAGGAATCGGCGGAAGTGAAGTGGTAGATAGGCTCGCTAAAGAATCTTTACTTAAGGAAACTGAAGAACAATTTATCCTACCCAGAGATATGCGCAACCTCTTTAATTCTAGGAATTTATTAAAGTGGAAAGAAGAGTTATATTCTTCTTTTCAAGTAAAAGGTAGACATTATAAATACTCTTATTCCTGTTTCAAAAAAGTTCCTTGGTTCAAAACGATAAAAACAAACGAAAAGTGATCACCACAACGGCTAGAATAAAATTTGGACATTGTTCAAGTAATGATCATTTGTTCCGCATCGGAGTTAAACCCACTCCGCTATGCCCATGCTCTATCGATATTCAGGACTTATAACACATATTTCATCTATGTCCCCTATTTGAATCAGCTAGAAGGGAATTATACCGAAAAATAAATTCGATTTCTGAAGGAATAACCATAGACTACAAAGTATGGATCAACTGTAATAATTTCAGCATTTTAACCCTTAACTAGGCGTGCCTGTATACTTACGTTAGTGGGCGCATGGGGTCTTTGCTGACCCCAAACTGAAAAATTATAAAAACATTTGCAGTGAATATTGTTGTTTATTAATAAATAATCAATACATATTTGTAATATTCGAACAGTTTTTACATACGATCTCCTTATGATCCGCACACAAAGTTTTTTCACACAAACAACACCATTCTTGATATTTTTTGTCCTTGTTCCCTGGGCATCGCTTACGTTTTGCATTCCTTCGATTTTCCGGTATTGCCTGATGTGTCAGTCCAAATTTCAGCTCGATCCGGCCTCTGACGTCCCTTGGAGTGGCGACAGAATTCAGCCTACTTGTCTGGAACGGTTTCACTAACTGTAGCACAAGTTGTTTCAAGAAATCGCGTCTGTAAATTTTTTTACACGGTTTTTTTCCTTGAAAATTATGTATGCGTTAATTGCCGCAACATTCATCAAGTGGAAAAGAATAGCTAAAGGCACCTTTCGTCGAGTTATAAAATTTGATGATTTCCGGTATTTCTTCGTCGTTGATGTTCTCTTCGTCTTCTAGATGCATAGTTGAAAGTAACACGATGGCCTTCCTCTTCCGTGGAACGTACGAAACCATGGTCATGTTGTGTTGGTGTCCATAGATGCGGCTTTTGACTTGACGTTCTTTGCAGGGTTGAAATGATGGTGGTATCTCTCGCTTGTTCTTTCTAAGTGTGCCCACTAGTGTGATGTTGTGGTTTTTCAGAAGGCCATGTGCTAGAGGTATGCTTGTATACCAATTATCGGTTGTAACGTTCCGGCCGCTTCCATGAATGGGGGAGATGGGACGGTACACTTTCTCCTCTGCTGAGTTCTTCATGAGATACGGGCCTTCAGGTTGTGTTCCCACGTATATTTCCATGTTCTGAAGGTAATAAGTCGTTGAATCTACCACCGTGAAGACCTTGATGCCGGTTCGGTTTCAATGGAAGGTACTGGCGGAAACCACAGCGTCTACGCAATTCCACCAATTATTCAAATGGTCACATTTTGAGTTGGCACGTAATTGGGGATAAATTTTTCATTTATCATTGAGAACAAATCACGTATAGCACTGAGTTTATCACTTTGCATCCTGTCTGTTCTTGTGTTGACGTCATCAAAACGAAGACTTCTCAGGAGAAACATGAATCGTTGAATCGTTTTGCAGGCATGGTATCTCGAAAGATGGTGACACCTGTATCATCAGTAGCTTATAGATCCAAGCAGTTCAGATGAGAAGATCGAAGAACGCCTGCCATGTACAGGAGTCCTAAGAATGCTTACATTTCTTTGACTGTTGTAGATCTCGCGTCACGTTGTCTTCCAAATTTTGGTTGGAACTTCTGGATAAATATGTTGGTGCAATCCACAAGAATTTGGAGTGCACGATCGTTGAAGATACCTCCAAATCTCCTCAGCAGTGGTTGCGTTGATGCACTTTTGACTTGGACCGCTTTTCTCCTTCACGATATTTACAGAACGTGTTCTGGTTTGCTTGTGGACTGGTCTATCATACCACTTGGATTGATCTTTACCAATGTAGTATTCTGCACCCCTCTGAACTTTGTTGTTTTAATCGTCACTGTCGGCTTCAAATTCACTGCAGGAATCATGATGTTCGTCTGGAGGATTCTCGGGATCGTTGACTTGGCTGTAATACCCGGAGCATCCGCAGCAGCATCCAAATTTTCTATAACGTAGTCGTCGTCGTCCTAGATTCTTCTAGCTTCCTCCTTCAACTCCGCCTGAGTCAAATAATTCACATATTTTGCCATTCGCGTCACGCAGTATATCGGTCGCTCGAAAAAAAAACGCACTAAATCATTTTCGATTTTTCTGCCTTTATATAACAAATATCGTAGAAAACCATTGGGGTAATTAGAGCAGACAGGCACTAGTGGTTTTACCAAGAGATACTCGCAGGCATAGGATAAGCGGATTATCGCTGAGCTCTGTTTTCAGATCATTAGAGTGAGCCGGTTAATTAGGGAATTCTATGAACCGTTCAAGCCCAGATACATGTCGTTAAGAGATTGTTGGTAATCGCATTTTGCTAATACTTTTAAATATTATCTTGACAATCGAAATCGGTTCTGTAGGCAATTTAGAATATTCAATAGGTACGCCATATGCCAGAAATATGTTGACGATAATTTTATTATTAATAATAATTTATGATTATTGTTATTATTATTCTATTTCCATTGTTTACTGATTATCTGTCGCTTCATTCAGAATGGTGATGGGGTATAAAATAGTAAACAATATTGCATGTGAGTATATCCAATTATACAATGAACGAAGAATCAGCGTGAATGAATTCAAGATAATGTAAAACCGATTAAATTATTATAAATAATTTTAATCAATAGAAATCTCTTGATAAAATCGGCCACACGTTAATAGGCGCATGGGGTCATCTAACGTGGGCGTATGAGGTCGTCCGGAAAAATCGACTGACGTTAGTAGGCACATGGGGTCATTTCTGCATTTTTGCATATAAAAACTCTTGTAAATGGAAACATTGTTTACATATTAGAGTGATGAATTGATATTCATGTAAAACTAGACCTTTTTAAGGATTACATGTAATATGAGATTTCTGTTTATAAATTTCACGAAGTTATACATGGTTCTATACACCTTGGGGTCGTTTTGACCCCGTGCGCCTAGTTAAAGGTTAAAGGCCATTAACTCTTTCCTTGAAGAAGTAGGTCTATCTTTATGGGCATAATATTACACATTCAATCTGGACTTTCAAATACGTAATTGAGCTCTCTTAATTGTTATTATTATTACAATTACCCCACCCCTCCTCTATTGTATCCAATCCTTTGGGCCAATCCCTGTGCTAGTGATTCCTTTATCGTGTCGGTCCCACGAAAACTCCCTTTCTTAATTCCCAAGTAATGTCTTCACCCCCCATTCGATTTTCGGGACTGATCAGAGTTGATCACGCATGTGATCCAGATCATATACAGGGTGTTTCAAAATTCATGCACCAAAAATTTTCTGCGTACTCCTCGTAGATAAAAAGAAAAAAAACCCTTATGACAAATCTCGATTTTCCACAAAATAACATGGATTAAACCCCCTCGCAGAAATATTTAAGAGACGCCACTGTTCATCCATCAATGAATACTTTCGTTCGCTTGTATAAAAACACACGGTGCCGATTTTAAGTGTGGACGCATGAATGAATGGTGACCTAATTTCGAGCGGGCTGTTGAAATTTGATCTTAACATAAACAGTACGGTGAGGCTTAATAAAACCGACGCACAAATTTCAAGTTCATCTTATTTATTATGCATTTTTTTTATTGTCCCTGGCGGCTTCCTACACTTGTGCATTTTTATTGCTGTACAATTGTATCCCTTGCAGTCCTATTACTTAAAATCACGGGGGGTAGGTGCTGTATCCCTTTGTTACCCAAGGCCAAGACCTAATTTGGAATAACACATTTTTAGAAAGTCCGTAAAAACATGTGTGTTTCCTCGAAGATACAAATCGGTTTTAAAAATTCCAAGGGCGACGATGGGGCTGCACAGTTTGACCAATCAATGCCCTCTACAAATTCACCCCCATCAATTGAAGACGGTGAAAAACCGAAAAAGAATTCAGTTAGTTTCTGCTTGTAAACTGAGTTGGTAATTATGGCGTTAATACCGTTTGATAATCATGAAAATTTGTACTGACTGACACGACATTTACTTCTAAATAACTCGATGGTACATTGACCTAATTTGTGTGCTGCATAAACACTAAAATCCACACCGTTTGTTTATCTAATGCCGGCAGTACAAGCTCGAGAGACGAAGACCCGAGACCAGGCGAGCGCGAACGTGTACGGCGGTGTTCTCGCCTTTCTACGCGCGAACGAAGCTATTCATTAATGGGGAGCATTGGCGTCTCTTTAATATTTCTGCAAGGGGATTTAATCCATGTTATTTTGTGGAAAATCGAGTTTTGTCATAAGGGTTTTTTTTCTTTTTATCTACAAGGAGTACGCAGAAAATTTTTGGTGCATGAATTTTGAAACACCCTGTATGTTAAAAAGAAAAAAGTTTACGTAGGAAGAAATCGCGTCTAAGTCTATTGAAAAAAAATTGGTTCTGGAACTTGAGATGCTGCCCGAGGTTCGTTCACAACTTCGGACTCCAAAGAGTTTAAATTAAACTGTTTAGAATAACTTAAATCAGAATTTATGAATCTATTATTAGAAGTAGAAACGCCAAAGTGGCGGAATCTATTGCCTGAATGCTGTACTGAACCAAATCCGGATGGCTTTAACACCGACAAGATATGGACATTGCCAGCAGCGGCAAATATAACAATATTAATGTGAACATAGGCAATAGATTCCGCCACTTTGGCGTTTCTACCTTTAACGGTGTTTGGAATATTTATATTCCAATAGTAATCTCCATTTTCCGATCAGCAACTGATTACACTGATGAGACCTGAAAGTTCTAAACCGGTCTGTAGGTGTTCTATTATTAGAATTTTTTTAAAATGATGGATTTTGAAATGAATTGTTATCGCATTGTCGAGGTGGGAAATTTGGATTTGGGTCGTGTCGGTAAGTGTAACTTGCGCTATTTTTGTTAAAATTTGTGTTTTGTGTTTACGATTGCCGAGCAGGGTTATTAAAATTTGGCTGCTTAAAATTCGCTTTTAAAATTACAACTAAATCTCAACTCAGACCGGAAATAAAAACATTTAAACATTGTTTGTTTAATAAATCTGCTTGAGCTTGTATAACTGCATCAGCCAACGTGATGTCCAAAGAATTTATTAGTTCATGATATAACTTTCTGATTTTATTAACAAAATTTGCTACCGATTCATTACTTTCCTGTTTACAGCACGTACGTTCTGACTGTAAATGATTGTAAGATTTTTACTGTGGAAAATTCTCGGGAAGTAATTGTTTGAGTTCGTTCCAAGTGTTAGTAATACGACATCTAACAAGAGCACCTGCATCGCCTGTGATTCTGTTTTTTTATGAATATTAATAAGGTTGCCTTTTGCTCTTCAGTTACTAAAGTCATAGCATTATTGCACTGTCCTATAAAATCTTCTTAATTTGTATTTTGAGTAATCACTGAATAAAACACTTACTATGTTTTTTACCACAATTTATTTGATGTATGTACAAATATTACATATACATACATATCACGACTTAAGTTTCGACGTTTTACTGTCATTATCAAGTGAAACAATTAATGGAAGAAGTTACATTTATATCAGTACGAGAATAGGATGAAGGTAACAAAATGGTTTACGGTAAACAGGTGCAAAGATTTAAACATAATTAAGAGATTAAAGAATTTTGAAAAGCGGTGAGTACATTAAATCGGTCTGCTCGTTCAGCAATTAACGAGGGGATTATTGCTTAGTCTGAAAATTTCGGCGGATTCAAGGAAGCTAAGCTTTGTACCTTTTTCCACAGTTTTTTACAATTTTCATATTTTGGATTTCGGGGAATGAATGTTTACATTCTAAAGAATGGTTAGAGAATGAACTGGAATTTTGATTAAATCTAAAGGCGCGGAAATGTTCAGAATATCTTTTTTCGAAACTACGATCGGTTTGTCCTACATATACACTATTGCCTTCGGAACAAGAAATTTCGTACGAAGCAGTAAGTGTTTTATTCAGTGATTATATAATGAATTACCACGTAGTAACGGTCACAACCATCACCATGATTTGTATTTTGAGTATTATTGAATCTAGCTTTAGATAGGGTTAAAAATGCCAAATTTAAGTTCTCCATTTTTATTAAATAAATTGTTTTCGATTTATATTTAGAAAACAATAAGTTTAATTAAAATGCGATTTATGTGATAAAATAAAATACTCTGGGTCGCAGAAAATAATGGTATTTATGTGTTATTTCTTTACCTGATAGCCAAGATGAAAATCACTATGGGCATTGCGTTGCCGTCGCGATGTATCTCACAACACCATCACTATGAACTCCTTCACTCGTCTTGTAGGGGATGTGCGCACTTCCTTCAGGAGTTGTAGAGTTGTAGCCGGATCGCCTCTTTGCGGGACTGTGGACGGTACTCCTCCTCTTGGATATGCGGGTGGCTGGCTTCTTCTCGGGGATGTGAATTGTTGAATTCCCTTAGCTGATGTAGATGGCTCGCTTCCTCTTTGAGCTGCGAGTGGTTGGCTTCTCTCGGTAAAGAGGGTAGTTGTATGTTGACGATTTATTCGGAATTCGAGTAACTACCGTAAAACACTTTATGCACGTATTTGTTTACCGACTGCGCCAGTGTAATGTTTAGGCAGGGAGCGGATGGTAGTTGTTTTATTAAACTATTCTTTAACACGTTCAGATTTGGTTTTATTTCAAAACTCGATATTATTTGAGAATACGCCCGAACTTACACAAGTATAAATTATTTTAACGAAATATAACTTTTGTCAGAAACATTTAGTAGAAGCGATTTCGAACGGGGTTAACTTAATACTAACTGTAAAAATGTAAAAATTTCTCCTCCACACTTCTCAACACAAGAAATCCTACTTCATTGAAGATAACAATAACCAATTGGAAACACGCATAACATGGGGAACTAAGTCTAGTTTCTGAACTGCAAGGTATTTACTTTATGATCACACGGATCCAACGGACTTTAAACGATGATTACTAAATGATTTAAGAATAATGTTTGAATTTCAACTAATCGGCTATTTGCTATTTCCAATTCATCAGGTACATTACACATATTTAGAAATATTAACATTGTATTAACCATTTATTATAATTATAACAAATATAAATGAAGTTGATATGTTAATTTAAAAACTGATTCAGTCATTAACTTACACCCCTTATACTATAACGTACAATAACTTGTAAATCGAAAACAGAATGGTGCGTTTAAGTAATTTATTTTATCCTATAATGTTAACATGCCAATGACTCTTTAGCAATGAGTTACGTTAAGGTAACTTTAACAACACTACTGTTAGAAATTCTTAACAACAGTAGTTTTATTAAATGCATCTTAACGCAACTCGTTGCTAAGGAGATATTGGCATACAAACAATATTTCGCTTTCTGACGGTTTTCATTAAACATTTTTTAAATTAACAAAATGGAAATGGGATAAAATAAACCGTGTTACGACATACGTAACGTTATTTGTTTCTGCATTCTCGATAATTTGAGAACACTCGTTCCTATGTCGCTCGTGCTTTCAAACTTTTCTCTCGTTATGTAAAAAGCTTTATTACGTTACTTATATCATAAATTATTATTATTTAACTTTATTGCGAAATCTGCCTTTACTTTATTTATTCCATCCGGTAATCTTACTAAATTTAAAAGCGAGTAACAACTAATAATTATTTTATATTGTGAAACAATTAAATGTTCAGATTTACCTTTCGGCGTCATATTTGAATTATCACACATCAAAGGATAAAATAAATTACTTATACGCACCATTCTGTTTTCGATTTAAAAGTATGTTATAGTATAAGGGGTGTGACTGATTTAGTTTTTAAATTAACATATCAACTTCATTTATATTTGTTGTAATTATAATAAATGGTTAATACAATGTTAGCGGGCAAAAAAATAACTTAAACAATGTGAATAATTTGCATTTATTTAAATATTACAATATATACACACTTACCCATATATATATACAGGGTGTCCCACGAGGTAGTGGACGGCCGATATCTCGAAAACGGTAATTAGTACGAAAATGAAATTTTGTGGCTTTAAATGTTTTGAAATGATGCCCCTTTCTGCATACATAGATTTAATTTCTGTTTCTCCATTTTTGAGAAAATGACATCAACTTCAGAATTTCAAATGGGACACCCTGTATATTTATGGATTTTTAGAAAGGTGATTGAAAGACAAATACAGCAATACCATATTATTAGGGAGTTTTATTGTAAGATAAGGGAGTATTGTTGAAGTAATAATCGAAATAGATAATCGCGGTGGCATGGATTAACAAAAAAAAGCGTAAAAAATATTGAAAACGCTTCATGTCAAATGTTCGATGTCAAGTTGACAATACATTCTGATTACGTGTAAGTAATGCCTCCCAGTTTTACGTATGACGAGTATGTAGACATGCTCCTTATCTATGGAGAATGTCTCAAAAACAGTCGACGCTCTCGAGATTTGTACAGAGTTAGATATCCGAATCGCCAAACTCCGAGCAAAAATACCTTCGTGAAGTTAGAAGAAGGATTGCGCAGAGGTTCTTTTCCGGTTGGAAAACATGAAACACCCCGAAAAAGGCCAGTTCTAACGGAAGATAACGTTATAAATATTTTGGCATATGCACAAGCGAACCCACATGTATCTACTAGACTTCTTTCTCGAGAATTAGGAGTTAGCAAATCATCAGTATACAGAGCGTTGAAATTTAATAAATACCACCCATTCAAAGTTCATTTAGTGCAAGGATTAACACCAAAGGATTCTGGACGAAGATTAACTTTCATTGCTGAAATATTAATCAAACTTGAATAAGATCCAAGTTTCTTAAATAAAATATTATGGAGTGATGAAAGTCGATTTCACAACAATGGCACTTTTAACCGACATAACTGCCATTACTGGTCTCCTGATAATCCGCGTTGGATGGAAGAAACTCAATTTCAGCACATTTGGGGAGTAAATGTATGGTGTGCTTTATTTAATGGTCGTGTAATTGGTCCTTACTTTTATCAAGGTACACTGACTGGCGCTGTATATTTAAATTTCCTCCAAAATGAACTTCCAGAATTATTAGAAGAAATTCCGCTAAATCAGAGAGCAATGATGTGGTGGCAACATGACGGTGCACCCCCTCACTATTCTCGACGAGTGAGTGAGCATATTGATACTAATTTCCAAGGACGCTGTATCGGACGAAATGGTACGATACATTGGCCACCGCGATCCCCAGATATTACACCTTTGGATTTTTTCCTTTGGGGATATTTAAAAGATGTCGTATATACCGCACCACCTACAGATCTGGAAGACTTGCAGAATCGAATCGTTGCAGCATGCCGAACAATTACTGCAGATATGATGAGAGCAACTTGCACATGAAACCTTATGGCAAGACTTGAATTTTGTGTTAACGAATGTGAAAATCAATTTGAACATCTTATAGCCTGAGTCCTTATCGTACAACTTTTATTAATTAGTTTGTTATTTTTGTTTGTTAATTTGTTCGTTGTTTTTATATACACTGTTCTTTTGTTTTTCTAAAAACAATATATGAATAATATGGTATCGCTGTATTTGTCTTTCAATCACCTTTCCAAAAATCCATAAATATACGGGGTGTCCCATTTGAAATTCTGAAGTTGATGTCATTTTCTCGGAAATGGAGAAACGGAAATGAAATCTATGTGTGTAGAAAGGGGCATCATTTTAAACCATTTAAAGCCACCAAATTTCATTTTCGTACTACTAACCGTTTTCGAGATATCGGCTGTCCACTACCTCGTGGAACACCCTGTATATACACAAATTCATTCCCAGGGTCTAAAAATTTTGACTGGTTGATCTGAAACAAAATTTTCTCCCATAGAAAAACCACAATAGCAACAATTAAAAATAAAATGTTTTATTCATCCCATACAATAAAATATATTTGAATATTTCACCTGCTCGTTTCCAAGAATGGTCAAAATGTTTGTAACAGTGATGATGTTGACAATACATAATTTTCTACATTAAATGCCATTTATAGTTGCTCTTCCACAATTTGTCAATAAAACATTTTAAATAAAATAATTGTAAATATCAGGATATTGTAAATAATAATATGGGTACCAACCTGGTGGAACCGCCGGCGCTGCTTCCTGCAGTAGTATATTATGATTCTGTACATCTTAAATGCAAGGAAATTAACAAATTAATTAATCAATTAAGAAAGATGTGTTCGTTTTTTGTTTTTTTCCAATAATTTTGAATAATGAAAAATACTTAAAAGAAATGAACTTTTTTTATTGTTTTTTAAAAGAAAATTTTGATTATTACTGGAATGTGTAAGGAATGTGTAGGAAACAAAAAAAAATTGAAAAAATTTCCACGATCACAATATTTTCTCGTACTTCGTAATGGAAAAAGTAAAAAAGCTGGGGGGGGGTGACCTTGTTTTGTGTTACATATATGGTATGTAATTTTGAAAATTACCTTGTGGTGGCATGATTGCCGCAGGATCATCAATATCAGCTTCTGAAAATGTATCGAAATTAATTTCAATCACCCCGTATATAATAGGTGTTATCGGCGACCCACCTCAGTCGTCGATACAATGCTTATTCAATGATTAATTTAAACCGCGCGCTAATTCAATACATTAAGTTCATTTCTTTTTATATATATTTCATTAATTTCATAAGCACTTTTTTTATTCAAAATTAGTTACGTTCGTAATACATACATTGATACCTCATATAAATAGACTAACAGGATGCATGTTAGTCTTAAGCATCATAAAGTTAGGAATATGAGTGTAAGTCTCTCGTGAGGATTTGCTGTCCGTGAATAAATTAAAACCTTATTGTTCAATGCAATATAAGCCCGTTGTGATAGACGACCGGTCCACCCCGAAACGTGCCAAACCGACCAAGGCGGTTTATAATACAGCAACACATCGGGCCGAACAATGCACCGAGCCGGGATTTTGAAATCTGTCGGCCAGGCGACAGATTACTCAAAATCCCTAGATTTGGACGATTAAGGAAACCAAAACGATCGGTAAACTACTATTGGTACCATAAAACGGTTCGAAAATGCGAGGGCCTTTACAAATCGAACAAAGGAGCCTACGCCCGTTTTCCGAATACTTAATGATACGAACTCGTTTATGGGCCAATAAAACGAACCGATGTATTCACGATCGCTTAATTCGCGAATTTTGACGCTGATCAAAGTTCGATCAAAATACGCCGGCAAAATTCAAAGAGACGACGGAATACCTCACAGAATGATACCTCATACAAGGTATGCAGATGCATGGGTAGTAGATTGCCACGAATTACGGGAGATGAACCTCACATGTACATAGGTGTAGTTGTAAATATAGTTAGATAGCGTTAGATAGGATTAGGTCAAATACGTGAGACAAATTAATATTGGATGAATTATTCTACAAATCGGTAAATCGGTACTCCTAAGGCCATCTAGTAGAGGGTGCGAAAGACAGATTCTTGCCCCTACTACTCTGCTTAAAAAGCAGCCGAGCGCCCCCCCCAGAGGACAGTCCAGTTTAATTTTTGGCACAGGCCAAACAGTACAGTTTAATTTTTGGCACAGGCCAGACAGTACCTTAAGTTTCCATTATCATTCACCGATCTTGTATTTAAATTTTTGCGCGCCGCATGTTTGTTTTGTGTTATCTTTTTTTTGTTCGTCGGGTCAGCCGTGCTGACCAACCGTGTTACGAATAATCTTCCCTTCCCCTTATTGTAAACAGTAAGCCTTTATTGTTAATTGTTAATTGTTTTTGGTTTGTTTTGTCTTTGTTGTTTTTTTTATATCAATACATAATTTATTAGCATAATTATCAAGCGTGTTTGCAATAACCCCCCCAAATCCAAACCCGTACGTGACCGAGCCGATTCCAGCAGCAAGGTTAGCACCAATTTGTATTTTTGTTTTTGTTTCTTTCGTCCGTTCTTGTGCTCTACATCAAGCCATGCCGATAGGTAACTAGGAGGTGTGAAACTGCGGTTGCCGATAGCTTTAATTTGCGTACGTCAACCCCGCGCTAAATCACCCGGTTACATAGGTATTCAAAATGGTTAAAGTAAAACTAAAAATAGTTCATTGCCGTGTTGTATATGCTGCGTATTATCAGAGATATCTGAAAATGTGAAAAAATAAATTAACAATATAATTTCATATAAATTTCAATTGCATCAAATATATGTAATATCTTTACCTTGAGGTAATAGATTTATAATGTTACGTATAAAATGGCTGGTTCGTCCCGGAAAAGTTCTACGTCTCTACGCTCATAGAATTGCGCTTGTTCTGCAGCTATAAAAAAGCAGATACCAATTACATACATATATTAAATGGATTATATGTTTATGGGGCAATCCATACCAACCTAGTGCACTAAAAAAAAATTGGCGAGAGAACACATGAAATATATTCCATTGAGACTCCTGAGTATTTCAGAATTTTTTCAGATTTTTTGGAGCCATATTGACGGAGCTGTGGCTCCTAGAAGACAAAATTTAATTTTTGCACTCGTGATTCTGTTAAAACGATATACAGAATCAAAAAATTGATGGAGGCATTTTTGTAATGAAATTTTACGAGCTTTCATTTGATGTAGTGCATTTTCCTTTATTCGCCCTTTTTAGCCCTTATTTTTCCCTTTAAAGGGCAAAAATAGTCCTCTGGGCGGGGGACAATTTTTATCGTTCTGAAAGTGTGATTAGTCGATTTCTCGTCAAAAATTTCATAAAAGGCCCAAATTTCAGAATGGGCTGACCATTTTAAGGGACAATAATTTTGAGAAAAAAGTTTTTTGAGGAAACAGTGGTTATTTAAGAATATCTCTGTAACGCCCCTTAAAATGGTTTTCCCATTCTGAAATGGGAATTTGGGTTTTTGTATGTAATTTTTGGCGAGGAATCGACTATTCGCACTTTCAGAACGATAGAAAGTGTCCCCCGCCCTAAGAGGGCTATTTTTGGCCTTTAAACGGCAAAATAAGGGCTGCAAAGGGCGAATAAGAGAAAATGCACTACATCAACTGAAAGTTCGTAAAATTTCATTTAAAAAATGTCTCCATCAATTTTTTGATTCTGTGTATCGTTTTAACAGAATCACGAGTGCAAAAAATGCAATTTTTGCAAAATTTTGATTTTAGCGTGTCTTTTAGGAGCCATAGCTCCGTCAATATGGCTCCAAAAGATCTGAAAAAATTATGAAATACTCAGGAGTCTTAATAGAACATATTTCATGTGTTTTCTCGCCATTTTTTTTTAGTGCACCAGGTTGGTATGGACTGCCCCTTATGCATATGTGTTTATAATATATAATATATACCGAGTGTAACTGAATTTTGGTCGACCCCAAATATCATTTGAATTTTTACATGTATCCTATATATTTTTACATAATTTAATTCGCCTCTAAATTCTGAGTTTATAGATTTATCATCAAAATGACCCTCTGAATATTTATTAATTTTATGTTTAAATTTAATTTAAAATGGAATTTTCGGTAGTAATATACCTAGATCGAGGTTAATTATCAAAAAATAGTTTTTTGAGTACCTTGTTACCTAGTAATTTAACGAGACAATAACATTTGTTTTCTGGTTATTAACCTCGAGCTGAAGCTCTCGGTTAATAACCAGTTGACAACAATTGTTATGTCGAGATGAATTACTAAAAGGTAAAAGGTACGAAAAAATGTGTTTTTGATAATTCATCCAAGCTCGCGGTATATTTGGGTAGATAATTTGGGGATGGGACGTTTCATCGCCGCCGGTTCACGCCCGCCGTTTCACCGCCGGGCCAGTTCGCCGCCGGCCGTTTCGCCGCCGGGACAGTATTATATTACAGTAAACTACGTATGTATTGAGTGATCAAATGAATTCCAGATTTGATTATTTTTTTGTATATATTGTATAATATGTACTTTACTATTTTTATAATTATTTTATCTTGTACTGTTAATTTAATTACTGTTTTACTTTATATTTCAATCGTAATTTAATATCGGTAAATACTTAATCAACAACAACAGGAATACCAATGAAACACAATAATGATGATGATAAATGTTTATTATTTAATTTACATCAGTACTTAAAAAGAAATATAAATAAGCGACAATTTAATTATTCATTTGATAATTATGTGATATTCCACGCAAATAATCGATTGGTTCTCTATTTCCAAAATCTGTGATTATTCTTAGAATACGCTCGTCCGTGTCCCGATATTTTCTTAATTTATTTGGCGGTGGATGACCCGCCATAAGTTGCTCCAGATATAGATCTCTTCCTTTTTGAACCCTCCTCAACGCATCTATGAATTTCCATATTGTTGGATGGTGCATATTTAATTCGCACCCAAGGCGTCTGTGGGCGGCTTCCGCGTGATTGTTTGTGCGATCTGTTCCATTTAATGTTCTGTTGTAGACGTTCCACATAGAATACGGAAATAACGGAGGTCGTCTTCCATTTCTGTGCCTATTAATTCGACCCACATAGTTGTCTTCGAACCAGTTCATCACCGGTTGTAGTTCGTCTGGTAAACTATCGGACACCACATCAACATAATCATCTAAGCTGTTTTCTGGCACGAATGCTAATGAAATAATCATTTTTGATTTTAAAGAAAATTCGGGATTGGTGTAATATTCGTGCAGAAGGCCCATCTCTCCTAAATGCTTCCTCATATTTTGAGCCAAATGAAAGAAACAGCCATGCACATTAATTTGAGGAAAACACTCCTCTATTACGGCAATTGCAGCTTGTTCGTAATCGCATGTAACACTTTGTGGCTTTAAATTAGGAACTTTGTCTTTAATTAAATTAAACAAACGCACATAGGTTATTCTTTGTTTGTTTGGAAGAAGGGCATAAAATATTGGGTGGACTCCGCCATATAATTTTGCCATCACGGTATATATTTGTGAAAATAAACGCGGCGCTGTAGAAAATGTCCCATCCATAAACCACGCAGAATTGCTTAGATGCTGCAGCCAGCTCTCTCTTCCAAAAATAATGATTCTATTTGGTCCCACTCCATCGTCGCATAGAAGGAAATTCTCGGTTATACCTGCTTCCGGAATATATTCTTGGTAAATTTGCGGAATTCTTAAGTCCTCTAAGGATACGGGGTCTGCAGGAGCAGCATTCATTTGGTTCCGTTTGCGCCGAATTACTTTTCTAATTGCGCTGTGATTTGGTACCGACGCCAGCACACTTCTTGGTAAATTATTAAGGCAATTGTTGATAACTTCGGCAGTTCCTTCTAGGGTTCCTTCTGCACGTCTCTTGAGTTTTGTCATGAATGTTGACACTTCAATACGTGCAGCTGATGTGTCGTGGGTATGACTGTTAATTATTTTTAAAAAATCCCCATTTTTTGTATGCACTCTTGCTTTACACCGACCTATCAATTCACAGCGCCAAAACTTGATATTGTCACGTTTACTCAATTTGTCGAATGTATATATATATATCCATTATACGAAAACTTTTCTTTTCCTCTTTTCGATAAGATGTTTGCATCCATTTCAATTTACACAATTGCACGAGCTACTAACTGGTCTAACGAAAATATAGGAATGAATTAAAATAAAGCAATTTCCTACTTATAGGCAGTAGACAAAGTAATTATTTTTACCTCCACCCCAAAGGAGAATTCAACAAATTAAATTGCAAGTTGACCACCTAATAGTAATCCCTTAATTAGGAGATTTAGTTTTAGATTTAGGAAATCCGAAAACAATGTAAGGCTTATTCCTTGATATCTACTTATTTTCCTAACAAATCTCTTTGGGATATGGTTTTACCGAATCTCCTAATTAAGAGATTACTATTAAGTGGCAAAATTGCTATTGGATTTGTTGAATGCCCTTTGAGGCGGATTATCAGCTATAATGTCCCAAGGGCACTGATAATTTCGCGATAATTTTGACTAAACCCCGAAAGTGTGTTGCTTAGTAATTGCCCGACGCCGTCAGGCGGAGGGCAATTACTTAAAGCAACACACTTGAGGGAACTAGTCAAAATTATCTCGAATTTATCATTGCCCGAGGTACATTCGGTAAGATAAGTTCTTGAATTATGTACAAAACTTGAAAAGCTATTTATTAAAAGTACAATTTTCAATTCGTATTTTCTTACCTTACAAAAATGCTGGAACAGTTTCCATACGTATTTTTTACTTTTGACCGTGTTTTTTGGTGTTGTAATTAAATTATTAATTGCTTCATCGCATTCTGTCCCGAAGCGTGATTCAGACATGTTTATACGTTGACAGATCGATCGTAATTTTTTATTCAAGGGTATCTATGAATATGATATAAATCTGAACATCGACACCGACAGCGGGGGTCTTATCAGCCTAAGTTTAACAAATCGCCCTGACGCGCGGGGTCTTACCGTTTCTCAGTGACATTGACGTTCTAAGTTTCTGTAGCGTGCGGCGTTCGACAAAAATGGACGAATCTGATTGGTTGTTTACTTATGAAAGAACTTATCAAATGAAGAATTAAATTGTCGGTGATTTATATTTTTATTTCTGTGGTTATGTAATATAAATTAAATAATTAATTTTGTTTCAATTTCCACTCGGTTATTGAGTATAGTTTATTTATATATCTTAAACATATATTATATCCAAGGCTTGTTCTAATCTGAAATTCATTTGATCACTCAATACGTAGTTTATAGTAATATTATTGTGGCGGTGAACTGTCTCGGCGGCGAAACGGCCGGCGGCGAACTGGCCCAGCGGCGAAACGGCGGGCGTGAACCGGCGGGCGCGAATCGGCCGCGGCGAAACGTCCTAGATCCAGATAATTTATCGAATGAAATTATAATAAGGATCAGGAAAAGTTATGGTTTATTACAAGCTGAATAGTTTGGTTTGCTACAAGAGTAATTGTAAAAATTCAAACTTAATGACAGTGACGTAACGTCATGAACATCATGTTTTTGTAACCTTAGAAGCTACTCACCTAATTACCGTTTTTCTGTTGTCGATTATGACAATGCAAAACATTGTTGTAATGTCAAGCTACCCAATTAATTATCGATTTTCTGTTATCGCATCTATTATTATGTGGTAAATTATCAGTAGTAATATACCTAGATCGAGGTTAATTATCAAAAAATAGTTTTTTGAGTACCTTGTTACCTAGTAATTTAACGAGACAATAACATTTGTTGTCTGGTTATTGACCGAGAGCTAAAGCATCGCCGACAGGCGTATTGAACGGAGTCTGTCCGAGAACACCGTCGCCAGCAGTCGAGCGGGTCCGGTGAAGTCGTGGCACGAGTCCTCAGACGCCCACCGGATATCCGCAAGCAGTTGCGACGGGCCGGACGCATATCGTAAGATCAAGGCCCCACGCCACTGTTGTACCGACGGGATGGCAGGCCGGGAGACGGGGGTCCGAACGGAAACAGCCAAAAGGCGCCACTCGGTCTCCACCCCAATCCTTAGGCCTGCGCCCAACGTGTCGCGACGTGCTACTAGGGAAGAAGTGCACGCGTTCGTCACCCCGACACACGGAGCGAGAACGGAACGACCGGCCCGCGACCGCGAGGGCCACCGGCACGACCGTCTCGAGCGTCCAACGCTCCGGGGCAGACGAGACACGCTGAATCTCCCCATTCGACCTTTCGGGTTTCTCAGGTTTACCCCTGAACGGTTTCACGTACTATTGAACTCTCTCTTCAAAGTTCTTTTCAACTTTCCTTCACGGTACTTGTTCGCTATCGGTCTCGTGGTTATATTTAGCATTAGATGGAGTTTACCACCCTGTTCGCTCGCCGCTACTAAGGGAATCCAGGTTAGTTTCTGTTCCTCCGCTTAATAATATGCTTAAATTCAGCGGGTGGTCCCACCTGCTCTGAGGTTTGAATCAGATTTATATATAAAAATATATATACGTTTTCGTTTTGACAACGTTCACACGCACTATAAATTATACATTTTTGATTTACATTTCACTTACACCCGACCCAGACGGCCGTATTGGATCAACAAAAAGATAATTAACATATATATATAAACACACCAAAAACGTCAACGCACGACGTAACATCTCACATCTTTGATAGGTTTGTGTGATGTTTGTCACGTTTTTTGCGTTACACAAGCAAACAGTGTGTTGTCCACGCGCTCTACACGCACGGCCAGACGTCCTGAGAGTCAATGTCTACTAGGAAATGACGACCGGTGTGTTCTGCGCGGATGACGACGATTGTTCATCTCGTTCGCAAACGCGGTTCTAATCTATTTTAAGAGGACGGACTTCTATCGAAATGCGAACCTCCAATTTGAGCCCCGCGATGTTATTCCTCATCATTCGTCTCCGAATGTCACAGACGAGACGGGTGGATGGCAATGGGAACAACAACAGGGCAGTCTTGGAAATAGAAACGACCCTCAGCCAGGAATGGTCCAGGAACAGGACCGCAATGTGCGTTCGAAATGTCGATGTTCATGTATCCTCCAGTTCACAATACGACGCGCAATTAGCTGCGTTCTTCATCGGCCCACGAGCCAAGTGATTCACCGTTCAGGGTAATACAAGAGTGTTTCGAGAATCAAGTGGAGGCGAACCTCTATCTAACATTCTGCTCCTCTTGGTGACGGACGTTTTGTATTTTTTTATTTCTCATGGAAACTTTTTAAACAACACATTAATTTTACAATATTTTTAAGAAAACAAAAAAGTTTTCTCCACGCTTTTATAATTTCTCCTCACGGATAATATTATTATTGTAAAAGAGTCGTTACATGTACGCTCTAATAAATGTTTATCTGTGAACAGGCGAAATACATTTAAAACCCTCTGTGTTATAATTTATGTTTATAATAAATTTTAGACCTGGGTACCTTGATTCTCACAAATAACATAACAAAATCGTCATTATGACACGTCTACGTACGTGGATGGTGCTGATGCTCCGTTTTGCGTGCGTAATGTTATTTCGACGAGAATCATAAGTGGTGTATATAACGGTTACGCACAAATATATACGTACACAGCCTACTCACGCCACCGCGGTCGCCCATCCCGGTACTTATCGCGCCCGGTGTAACTTAACTTCGGTGATCGAACGAGAACCGGTGCATTTTACACGGTATGACCACTGGCAGCATGTACATTCTAAACCTCTGTGCTATAAGCGTGCATTAATGGGGAGGGAGTTGCCATGACTCTTTTAATGGCCCCGTAACTTAGGGCGCAAGTAAACGGCGGCAGTAGCTATGACCCTCTTAATAGCCTCAGTGTCATTATCGTAACTGATGGCGCGGGTGAACGGCGGGAGTAGCGATGACTCTCTTAACAGGGTCCAGTGTCAGTATCGTAACCGAGGGCGCGGGTAAACGGCGGAAGTAGCCATGATCCTCTTAATAGCCTCAGTGTCATTATCGTAACCGATGGCGCGGGTGAACGGCGGGAGTAGCTATGACCCTCTTAATAGCTTCAGTGTCATTATCGTAACCGATGGCGCGGGCGAACGGCGAGAGTAGCGATGACTCTCTTAACAGGGTCCAGTGTCATTATCGCAACCGGGGGCGCGGGTAAACGGCGGGAGTAGCTGTGACCCTCTTAATAGCCCCAGTGTCATTATCGTAACTGTTGGCGCGGGTAAACGGCGAGAGTAGCGATGACTCTCTTAAAAGGGTCCAGTGTCAGTATCGCTACCGAGGGTGCGGGTAAACGGCGGGAGTAGCTGTGACCCTCTTAATAGCCCCAGTGTCATTGTTGTAACTGATGGCACGGGTGAACGGCGGGAGTTGCGATGACTCTCTTAACAGGGGCCAGTGTCATTATCGCAACCGAGGGCGCGGGTAAACGCGACTTTTAGAAGAGACAAATTTGGGAGCACATTCTGAACTGCTGCGCGAGAAACGTATTCATGACCGTACCGAAATGATATACAATCAATTTCGTTTCT
>OU343065.1:1471924-1501924 GCA_910593695.2 Ocypus olens
AGCCGACCATCGAGGTGGCGAACCTGAGGCTCCTCGACAGTCCACCCCTTGGCCCGACAATGGATGGCCAACCGTTTGGCTACGTTGTTATGGCGGTCTATCCTGGTGAAGTGGGTGGTTTCACAACCTTGTAAAACGTGGCTAATGCTCTCGACACGTGGGCACCCTGCCCTACACTGCCTCATTTCGGCAGGGTTGGACATTATACCCACGGTCGGGAGATTGTTAGTGCGAAGCTGCACAGCGCGGACGTAGTCCCGCCCCACCCAAAACGATGGAGGACGTCGCAACCAGGACCGACTGGCCCGGTCATGCGCAGCCTCAGCCAGACCCTTGGAAAAAGGGCTGGCAGTCAGCTGAGCCGCGTAAAAAGAGGGGCCCCGGGTTTCGGCTAGTTTAGAGACCCGGTTGATGAATCTGCCATATAAGACACAGTCCCTCAGACCCTCGGCAAGAGATACCTCTAGCCTGGCGAGCCTGGCGCAGTAAATTACCGGCACCGAACTCCTCAGGCGAGGCACCCCCAATCCTCCATCCCTGACCTTAGCATAAAGCAGATGGTCAGGGGTGTGGATATTGAGGTGCAACACCCGTTTCACCGTCCTCTTCAATAGTTTATCGGCCTCATTGAGTACCGACCCAGTGTTTGACGGTACCTGTAACCCATGCAACAATTTAGGAATGATGTGGGAAAGAAGGAGGGAAAATTTCTGGAATGGTTTCAGGGGCGCCCGCTCGAGAGCCGGTAACCATCTCGAAAGGTTAAATAGAGATGGCTTCAGGATCCCGGACGGACACACCCTGTGGCCGAGGTATTTAAAGGAGTTGGCATCAGTGGTTATGGGCAGCAGCTTGCCCTCCAACCGGAAGCAGGGCTTAGACCGTGGCATACTCTTGCCCTCCAAGGTAGCAGCCGACAGGGAGTGCGATTTTAGGGGATTAATCCCCATCCCCCTACGCTGAAGAAAGTCAGCCGCTGTTTGGAGAACAATGGGCACATCGGCGTCCCTGTCCTCAAGAAGGATGATATCATCCGCATACGCGAGGGCAGGGCACTTAGAGCCCCCACTTCCTAAAGAACCGCCCGTTCCCGAACGGCCCAAGTCGAAAAGCAGCTCGTCCATAACCAGGTTAAACAGGAAAGGACTAAGCGGATCGCCTTGCTTAACACCACGTTGGATGCGCAAAGGCCTCGACGAGGCGTCCCCACTTTTAATAGTAGTGGTGGAACCATCCAGCGACTCCATGATGTAATTGGCCAAGCCTACCGGGAAGTTAAACCTCCGGAGGGCCCGCTGGATGGAGTGATGGGACACCGTGTCAAAAGCCTTCCGCACATCCAGCGCGATGACGTTATAGGACTTGCCGGCAGCTTTCCTGCCGGCGATATAATGATGGACAACTGTGGCATTTGCTACGGTACCGTCGGTGTTGACAAACCCCCGCTGGGAGGGGTGAAGAGGCGCGGCGACCGTCCGGGCCAGCAAAATACGATAAAATAGGCGTTGGAGTGCCGACGCGATAGTAATAGGACGCCAGTTGGAGGTATCCTCTCTATCCCCGTCTTTCGGTATTAGAACAGTCCGCAGTAACTTCCAAGACGCGGGCGAAATACCCCGCATCAGAACGAGGTTGAAGATGAGTGAAAGGAAGTGCGGGCTTGCACGTCGAACATCGGCGACAGAAATGCCGTCGATGCCCGGCGCAGCCGCCTTCCAATTGCGGACCGCAGACTGAACTTATTCCGGCAAAACAGGGGAATAGAGTCCGGAGAGATCGTTCGGGGCTGTGTCATAAGGCTCTGAGTCGGGAGGTGACGGAGACTCAAAAATATTGCCTTAGAACTCTTCTACAGCGGCAATGGGCGGTGTTATGTCCGGCTGGTTCAGGGGGAGACCCGCCAAAATTCGGTCGACCAACTGACCCTTATCTTTGGCGAATAGGTCTTGGGCCAACTTGTACTCCTCGACCCGCTCCTGCCTCCTCGACTTCGACCTCGTAGAGGGCGGAGAGGCAGCAACAGGCCGGGAGGAACGCGGACGTGAAGGCCCAGACTTAAACACCGTGCGGATCAGTCGGTCGAGGGAAAGAGGGAGAGCCTCCTCCGTCGAGACCAGACAGCACCTGGTGCAACGTTTAATGGGGGGAGAGAGAGTTTCTGAGCAGGCAGCAATCCTGTCCAAAAACTCCCCCTGATTGGGGGGGTGGCGCATGCAGCTGCGAGAGCGTGGGACTCTCGAAATCGTAGGCGGGCGAGCAGAAACCGGACGTGTTCTCGTCGTGAAAGTAAGTAAGAAAGCTAGTGGCCAACCGCGGACGCAAAGAAGGAGGCGCGTCGGGAGATGTGGCTGGGCGCTTAGCACTTACCTCACGCAGGGGCGGAGACGACCGCATCACAGCAGGGGACGACAGATGGCTGGAAGGTTTCCTGGTCCTCTTTGGTGATGGACGGCTCGAGCCCGCTAGCGGAGACACAATCCGAGCTCGCTTTGAGCCCGTAGGCGGATCTTGAGGTGGAGGTGGATGATGAGGTGACGCTGAGTCCTGGTTGGAGGCCAGGTGGGTGTCCTCGGGGCGCAGACTGGACGGAGGGGAGTGGACAGCTGGGCGGTCCTCCAGAAGCGGTGGAAGAGGGACTCGGAGTCACGGTGGTGAACAGCTTTCGGGACTGCTCGAGCACCCTCTTCTTGGCTTGTTCCAGATACTTCTGATAAGTGGATTGCTCCCTCTTATACCGGACCTGGTGAGGTGTCATTCCGGTGGCTGCAGCCATGGCGGCTAGGAACGGGGCGCCCTTCTTGCACTTGGCCTCTATTTCGGCCAATTGGTAAAGTAAGGTGGCTTCGGGCGCCGGCAACTTGGATTCGAGCACCTTCTTATAAAGAAGGGGGTGCAGTCGCGCTTCGTACTGTCGCACCGCGCTCGAATTGGCAAAAGAAAGCCCGCAGAACGCGCACTTCAATCTTTCCACCTGCCCACAACGTTTGGAATGGAGCACGAGTGAGGCGTTGCTAGCAAACTCGCGCGGGCAATTGGAACAACAAAAACGTTTGGCTTTCGAAGATGGTTTGGACGAACCCTCGGAACCAGCACTCTTGGTCCCGTGGCTAGATGTCGACGGTTGGGGTTTATCCATGGATATCCCGGCAACGGCCGGGGTGGCGGAGGCAGAGGCTCCATCCTTTGCGTTTCTGGAAGTACTTGAGCCTTTGGAGCTCTTCTTCATTCTGGATGTCCAGAAGGTGCCGCTGGACGGAGAAAACACTAACGCGCTCGAAGGCCGACGGACCCGAACTGCGGGATCGCCGGTAGTGATGGTCGAATATCGGAACTGACCGGACTTATACGAACACTCGCGGACGTCAAGGCCCGGGCCCCCTTACACATTAGCGTTTCTCGTAACTTGTGAGCCCGAGAGACAAGCCCCCGGCGGAGATCTAGGTTATGTTTGGATCTGGAGCGGACGCACAAACACGTCCGTCCCCGACAACGGCACTTAAGAGAGTCATAGTTACTCCCGCCGTTTACCCGCGCTTGCTTAAATTTCTTCACGTTGACATTCAGAGCACTGGGCAGAAATCACATTGCGTCAACACCCGCATGGGCCATCACAATGCTTTGTTTTAATTAGACAGTCGGATTCCCCAAGTCCGTGCCAGTTCTGAGCTGACCGTTGAATGGCGGCCGAAGAGGACACCGGCCCACGCACGCGGAAGGACGAGCCAACCGATGCGCGAACACGGGCCTCGCAGCAAGGAAGTTCCGCGGAAGGCCAAGGCACGGGACCGAGCTCGGATCGGCGCACGCGAACGCGCGCGTCCCCTCGCCCAGGCCCGGCACGTCAGCCAGGATCCGCTTCCCGACCAAGCCCGACACGCCCCGGTCCTCAGAGCCAATCCTTATCCCGAAGTTACGGATCCAATTTGCCGACTTCCCTTACCTACATTATTCTATCGACTAGAGGCTGTTCACCTTGGAGACCTGCTGCGGATATGGGTACGAATCGGCAGGATACTCGACGTGGCCCTCTCCTGGATTTTCAAGGTCCGAGGGGAAGATCCGGATACCGCCGCAACTGCGGTGCTCTTCGCGTTCCAAACTATATCTCCCTGCTAGAGGATTCCATGGAACTCGAACGCTCATACAGAAAAGAAAACTCTTTCCGGATCTCCCGACGGCGTCTCCAGGTCCTTTTGGGTTGCCCCGACGAACTCTCTTGCGAGGGCACGACTTATTAACGGTTTCGCTGCCGGGTTCCGGAATAGGAACCGGATTCCCTTTCGCCCGTTGGGTGTGATTTAATATAAACAATGATTCATTCACCGTCATCGATACACCAACATCAACATCGGCTTTCGCCTAGGGCTTAGGATCGACTGACTCGTGTGCAACGGCTGTTCACACGAAACTCTTCTCCACGTCAGTCCTCCAGGGCCTCGCTGGAGTATTTGCTACTACCACCAAGATCTGCACCGACGGCGGCTCCAGACGGGCCCACGCCCAATCCTTCTGCGCGCACTGTCGCGACCCTCCTACTCGTCAGGGCTTCATGGGAGGCAACATTCTCCGAGGAGAATGCCCCACACCCCACGTGCCGCTGACGGTCGAGTGTAAGCATAACGCTTTAGCGCCATCCATTTTCAGGGCTAGTAACTTCGTCAGGTGAGTTGTTACACACTCCTTGGCGGATTCCGACTTCCATGGCCACCGTCCTGATGAAAAAAAATATTCCGGATAATTGCGAAATAATTGCGTTTGCAGATGATACGGTTTTACTGGCACGGTCGAAACAATATAAGGGGCTTAAAGACGCGGTAAATTCGGCTTTAGAAATTATTAATAACTGGGGCAAAGACGTCAAATTAAAATTTAACGCGGAAAAAACGACAGGGCTTTTTTTCGGGAAATTAAAACAGACGAGGCCAAATTTTAAAATGGGAGACACATTTGTTCACTGCGCGGAAAGTATTAAATATCTCGGTATCATAATAGATGAAAAATTAAGCTGGCGGCAGCACGTGGATTATATTTGTATAAAGGCGCGGAAAATTTCACAGCAGCTACGGGTGGCTTGTAAACTAACGTGGGGTTTAACGAGGGACGCGATGCGAACAATTTACTTAGGCGCAATTGAACCGGCAATTACGTATGGCTCGGCGATTTGGGGAAATAATTTAAAATCACGCGAAATAAAAAACTTGCGATCGGTGCAGCGAATTATGGCGATAGGCGCGGCAGCGGCGTATAAGTCAATATCCGGGGATGCGGCATTAATTATTGCGGATTTAATACCGGTAGAGAAGAAAATCAGGGAAACAAGCTCGCGATGGCGGACGCGAAACTCGGGGGTTTTAAACCGCGGCGGCGAAAATATAACAATCGAACAGAGAGGACTAGTTTGTAGGCATCCAGCCGAGAATCGCGGAATAAATTTCAATGTAGTAGACGCGGATTTTAAAGCGGAAAACGTAATTTATACAGACGGATCAAAAACGGAACATGGCATCGGCGCGGCCATCGCGGTTTATAAGCAGGGCGCGGAAACGGACGCTCTTAAATTAAAATTAGGTAATAAATGCACAGTCTTTCAAAGCGAATTAGTTGCAATTAGGGCCGCGGTAGAATACGTGAAACAAAAAGAGGACAGATTATGGCACATCGTTTCGGACTCTAAGGCGGCACTTCATGCACTTAGATCAATGCGGAAACCAACAGAGTTAATGCTAGAGATAGATCGACTAATTAGGGAGGCGCGAGGGAAAACAATGAGATTTCACTGGACGCGGGCGCACGTAGGAAACGAGGGTAACGAAAGAGCGGATGTACTCGCGAAAAAAGCCACAACGGGGGAATTAGATTTGAACGTTTACGATAGGGCACCGTTTTCACACGCGAAACGATTAATTAGAGCCGACGCGATATTTAAATGGAATCAGGGATGGGCAAATTCTGTAAATGGGCGTATTACGTTTAATTTTATTAAAACAGTACATGAGAGGCGCGAAATTATAGTTAACATCACATCGGAAATGACTCAATTAATGACAGGGCATTTGGGGAACTTTGGTAAATTTCTTAAACGGATAGGTAAAACGGAGATAGAAGACTGTGCATGCGGTAACGGAATCGACAGCGCGGAACACGTTATGTTCTCCTGCTCGTTTACGCAGGAGCAACGAGATAGGGCACACGTTAAGTTGGTATCGGCTGGATTAGAATGGCCAGACAGCTATGAAGAGCTGGCTAATATTAGGCGCGAAAATAAATTTTGGGAAGTATTTAAATCATTTGCGGGCGATGTAGAGTCATTAAGAGCGGGTTAAATTAAATTAAATTAGATACATGCTTTGTGAGAATTGTCTGTGCGCGCACCGTGAAGCAGATTCACTTATCAAATACGGCGTAACACCAGGATGGAGGCAAACGGGCAGCAAGCGGAACATAACACCAGAAGAAAGAAGAGGACGCATCAACGAAGAAGAGGATCGCACTTCGTAGAAGAGGACAAGAGGACTCATCGTCGCTGAAGAGCAGAAGAGGACATAAGAAGAGGACAAGAGGACCCATCGTCGCAGAAGAGGATTCAAGAAGAGGAGGACGACCAAAGAAGAGGAGAAGAAGAACGAACCGGGGCGCGCGCATTACCAACCGGCGCCAACCTGTTAATTTTGTATTGTATTTCATGTTATTTTGATTTTTTATGGGATGGGGTGAAATAAATATATGTATGCCTGGGGATTGTTTTATTTTGTTTAATTTTAAGCGGGGACAATATTGAGGGGTGGAATAAAGTATTTACAAAACGAGGGAAATTTATTTCATATCCAATTTTACCTGCGGGAGGCTAGTTTTAAGTTTTAGATTGTAAGTAGAATAATTTGCCATACTTTTTGTAACGCAACTTTTAAATAAATCTGTCTTAAGTTACCCAGTTGCAACCCAGCGCTTGAGCGGAGCAGACGTGTCTAATCCCTTAAGCAATTACCTGGCGAGCACTTTTACGAGCGGATTATCCCAAACGTACCGAGCGATTTTACCTGAGTTTTTTCTGTGTGCGGTGAATTTTATTCATCTTTCGTTATGACGACGAAAGGAGAGGAGTTTGCGGCGACAGTGAACGATTTCAAGGAGAAGGTTCTAAAGTTAGTGCCCGAAGTTGCGTCAACAATTAGCTTGTCTGACCGTAAGGAAGTACGGTCATGTGTGAACGGCATGGCAAACACCATGTTGTTAATGTGCGGAATGTTAGTCAACATGCGGGAGCTGCTGAACGAGGCGGAACAGAAAATGGATGAGCTGAAGAAGAAGGTGACGAACAAAGTTCCGGTGGAAAATACGGTGGCAAAACCCATCACTAGAAGGGAAGTTAAAAACACTTACGCGAGTGCACTGCGGAAAAATGAAGTTATTGTGAATTGTGGGGAAGAAAAACTGACGAGTGCGCAGATTAAGTGCCGTATAATGACGTGTGTGGATCCTGTGGCGAATGAAATAGGCATCGCAAAAATGACGATGTTAAAAAACGGAGGTGTCAAAGTGAATTGCCCGGACGCCAATGACTTGGAAAAGTTTAAAACACAGGTGAAGAAATCTGACCTGAAGATGAAGACCGTGGAAAAGCGCAAGCCGTGGATGCGTCTTTTCCGAATTGACGTGAACGCTACCGCCGATAACATAATGCAAACGATCTGGAAACAGAATTCGTTTATCCGCGACACGTTTAATACCATGAACGAATTTAGTGAAAAAGTAAGCGTACGACGACACATTAAAAATATGCGGAATAAATACACGAAATCCGTCATCCTGGAAGTGCCAGCGCTGCTGAGAAAGATTTTATTAGACCGACCACTCAAGATCGAGTACGAGTGCATATTCGCGGAGGATTATCGAGACATTTTACAATGCTACCAGTGCCACGCGTTCGGTCATAAGTCAGCGGACTGTAAGGTCAAAGACCAAGTTTGTGGAAAGTGCGGCGAAAATGGCCATGCCTTCAAAGACTGTACCAGCCGGAAAACGTGTTGTGTGGTGTGCCGACGGCAAAACGACGCGACCAAGGACGGGCGTAAGCTCGAAACCGACCATGACGCAAAATCTAGACGCTGCCCGTCGATGAAGCGGTTCGAGGAGAGGTTCATGGACAGCATCGACTACGATGGCTAATCCAGCAAATAATAACCACGGGGTAAGTGGATCTGTTTCCTTGGTGAAGTGCGCGTAGATTAATTTAAACAAAAGCATGTCAGGGGTAAATTTATTAACTAAAATCATAGAGGACGAGGGAATAGATATTTGTTTTATTCAGGAACCTAACATACGCGGAGGCAGGGTAAGAGGCTTCACCTCACATATGGATGTTTTTTATAAAACGGGAAATAGCCCGCGGACGGCAATTTGTGTAAATTCAGGTACGGCTCATGGGGTAATTTTAACGGATTTATGTTCGGAGAAAATCACGGTAATTGAATTTCAAAAGGGACTAATTAGATTTTTCGGTATTTCGGCTTATCTTCCGTGCGCAAACAATAAGAGGGATGAGGATTTTGAAGAAGCTATTAGTGAGCTTAGGCAGGTAATAGGGTCATTAGAAAATAAAGGGGAGATTATAATAGGTATCGACGCAAATGCGAAATGCGGATTATGGGGCAGCCCGACGGAGGACAAACGCGGCAGAATTTTTTCGGAACTGATAGACGAGCGCGAATTAATTATACTTAATACGGGAAATATACCAACATACGCCGGCCCGGGGGACCGAACAAGCTTCATTGACGTGACAGCTTGTTCTGTTGACATCGCGGCTTCGGTGTATGGCTGGTCGGTAGACACGGAAAACGAAATTTCTGATCATAGGATAATTAGATGGGAATTAGGCGGCGCGGCGAATAACAATGATACATTTAAAAAACGCGGATTTTGCACAAAACGGGCGAATTGGGAAATTTTTGACGAGGTATTAGAAAGTAACAGGCATCGGATTATTAGGGCACTAGATGATAGATCGCGGGAGGGTATTAATAACGCGGCGGAATTAATTAATAATATAATTATCGAGGCATGTGAAGCAGGGATTCCTAGGGTTAAAAAATTTGCAAAATCGGTACCATGGTGGACGAGGGAGATAGACAACGCGAGGGCGGAAATTAGACGTTTTAAAAGGGCGTGGAATAGGTCACGAGGGGACGTAGAAAGGGCGGAAAAAAAACGCGAATACTATGAAAAATTTACGGCTTACAAAAAATTGATTAAAGACACGCGATTAAACGAATGGAAGCGGTTTTGCACGGAATCTTCCAGCGAAGAGCCATGGGGATGCGCGTATAAAGTCATTAGGGGTAGTAAACGGCGGAATGTGATTTCAAATGTTAGATTGGCGGACGGGACTTATACTAAAACGATGCGGGAAACGGCGACGGCTTTACTTGATAAATTCTTTCCGGAAGACAACGCGGCTAACGACAATGAGGCGCACAAAGAAATTCGCGAACAGGCGGCGAGGGTCACGGGGGGCGTAAACGACTGCGACCTCACGCGCGGGGAACTAGATAACGCGATTAGAGGTATAGGCGCGAAAAAAGCACCAGGGCGCGATAAAATTACGATTGAAATAGTTAAACGGGCAATGTTCACAATAGGCGACGAAATTCATAAATGCATGCGGATGTGCGTGGGCGAAGGTGTCTTTCCAGCTTGTTGGAAAGATACAGATGTTAGATTAATTCCGAAAGCGGGGAAGGAGGACGTCGCGGATATGGGAAGTTATAGACCGATCCGTTTGCTACCTTGTCTCGGGAAGATTTTAGACGATATTTTAATTAAACGGATTGAATACCATTTGGAAAGCGTAGGCGCAACGGCGGACAATCAATACGGGTTTTCAAAAGGCAAATCTACAGTGCACGCGGTACATAGGGTGATAGACTTTGTTAATGACGCGAAACGGGACGGTGAATATAGCGCGGTTGTTTCATTAGACATTGCGGGGGCGTTTGATCACACGTGGTGGCCGACGATAATTAACGAGTTGGGCAGAACGGGCGTACCGGGTAACTTAATTAAATTAGCGAGGGATTTCTTAGAAAAACGTATAGCGCGAATTGATTACGCAGGGCAATCGGTCACAAGGGAAATAGAAAAAGGCTGTCCGCAGGGATCAAAATCAGGGCCTGGATTTTGGAAAATTGTACACGCGACACTTTTGAGAAAAAATATTCCGGATAATTGCGAAATAATTGCGTTTGCAGATGATACGGTTTTACTGGCACGGTCGAAACAATATAAGGGGCTTAAAGACGCGGTAAATTCGGCTTTAGAAATGATTAATAACTGAGGCAAAGACGTCAAATTAAAATTTAACGCGGAAAAAACGACAGGGCTTTTTTTCGGGAAATTAAAACAGACGAGGCCAAATTTTAAAATGGGAGACACATTTGTTCACTGCGCGGAAAGTATTAAATATCTCGGTATCATAATAGATGAAAAATTAAGCTGGCGGCAGCACGTGGATTATATTTGTATAAAGGCGCGGAAAATTTCACAGCAGCTACGGGTGGCTTGTAAACTAACGTGGGGTTTAACGAGGGACGCGATGCGAACAATTTACTTAGGCGCGATTGAACCGGCAATTACGTATGGCTCGGCGATTTGGGGAAATAATTTAAAATCACGCGAAATAAAAAACTTGCGATCGTTGCAGCGAATTATGGCGATAAGCGCGGCAGCGGCGTATAAGTCAATATCCGGGGATGCGGCATTAATTATTGCGGATTTAATACCGGTGGAGGAGAAAATCAGGGAAACAAGCTCGCGATGGCGGACGCGAAACTCGGGGGTTTTAAACCGCGGCGGCGAAAATATAACAATCGAACAGAGAGGACTAGTTTGTAGGCATCCAGCCGAGAATCGCGGAATAAATTTCAATGTAGTAGACGCGGATTTTAAAGCGGAAAATGTAATTTATACAGACGGATCAAAAACGGAACATGGCATCGGCGCGGCCATCGCGGTTTATAAGCAGGGCGCGGAAACGGACGCTCTTAAATTAAAATTAGGTAATAAATGCACAGTCTTTCAAAGCGAATTAGTTGCAATTAGGGCCGCGGTAGAATACGTGAAACAAAAAGAGGACAGATTATGGCACATCGTTTCGGACTCTAAGGCGGCACTTCATGCACTTAGATCAATGCGGAAACCAACAGAGTTAATGCTAGAGATAGATCGACTAATTAGGGAGGCGCGAGGGAAAATAATCAGATTTCACTGGACGCGGGCGCACGTAGGAAACGAGGGTAACGAAAGAGCGGATGTACTCGCGAAAGAAGCCACAACGGGGGAATTAGATTTGAACGTTTACGATAGGGCACCGTTTTCACACGCGAAACGATTAATTAGAGCCGACGCGATATTTAAATGGAATCAGCGATGGGCAAATTCTGTAAATGGGCGTATTACGTTTAATTTTATTAAAACAGTACATGAGAGGCGCGAAATTATAGTTAACATCACATCGGAAATGACTCAATTAATGACAGGGCATGGGAACTTTGGTAAATTTCTTAAACGGATAGGTAAAACGGAGATAGAAGACTGTGCATGCGGTAACGGAATCGACAGCGCGGAACACGTTATGTTCTCCTGCTCGTTTACGCAGGAGCAACGAGATAGGGCACACGTTAAGTTGGTATCGGCTGGATTAGAATGGCCAGATAGCTATGAAGAGCTGGCTAATATTAGGCGCGCAAATAAATTTTGGGAAGTATTTAAATCATTTGCGGGCAATGTAGAATCATTAAGAGCGGGTTAAATTAAATTAAATTAGATACATGCTTTGTGAGAATTGTCTGTGCGCGCACCGTGAAGCAGATTCACTTATCAAATACGGCGTAACACCAGGATGGAGGCAAACGGGCAGCAAGCGGAACATAACACCAGAAGAAAGAAGAAAGAAGAGGACGCATCAACGAAGAAGAGGATCGCACTTCGTAGAAGAGGACAAGAGGACTCATCGTCGCTGAAGAGCAGAACAGGACATAAGAAGAGGACCAAAGAAGAGGAGAAGAAGAACGAACCGGGGCGCGCGCACTATTTGACGGCGCCAACCTGTTAATTTTGTATTTCATGTTAATTTTGATTTTTTATGGGATGGGGTGAAATAAATATATGTATGCCTGGGGATTGTTTTATTTTGTTTAATTTTAAGCGGGGACAATGTATAGGGGTGGAATAAAGTATTTTTAAAACGAGGGAAATTTATTTCATCCCCAATTTTACCTGCGGGAGGCTAGTTTTAAGTTTTAGATTGTAAGTAGAATAATTTGCTATACTTTTTGTCATGCAACAATTTAAATAAATCTGTCTTAAGTTACCAACACCTTTCATGGTATCCCATAAGCGTTAATTTAGGCGCTTTAACTCGACGTTTGGTTCATCCCACAGCGCCAGTTCTGCTTACCAAAAGTGGCCCACTTGGCACTCTGATCCGATCTCGCGGCTTCATCGTTTGAGCAAGCCGGAGATCTCACCCATTTAAAGTTTGAGAATAGGTTGAGGTCGTTTCGACCCCAATGCCTCTAATCATTCGCTTTACCGGATGAGACTCGCTCACCGGAGCGCCAGCTATCCTGAGGGAAACTTCGGAGGGAACCAGCTACTAGATAGTTCGATTGGTCTTTCGCCCCTATACCCAGTTCCGACGATCGATTTGCACGTCAGAATCGCTACGGACCTCCATCAGGGTTTCCCCTGACTTCGTCCTGACCAGGCATAGTTCACCATCTTTCGGGTCCCAGCATGTACGCTCTGGGTGCGCCTCAGCTCGCGATGAGCACGAGACGCCCCGGGAGTGCAGCGCGGAAACGTCGTCCTGCACATCCTCCCTAGGCAACGCGCGCTAGGCACGGCCTTCACTTTTATTACGCCTTTAGGTTTCGCTAAGTCCCAATGACTCGCGCACATGCTAGACTCCTTGGTCCGTGTTTCAAGACGGGTCCTGAAAGTACCCAAAGCTAAAGCGTCGCCGACGGGCGTATAAAACGGAGTCTGTCCGAGGACACCGTCGCCAGCAGTCGAGCGGGTCCGGTGAAGTCGAGGCACGAGTCCTCAGACGCCCACCGGATATCCGAAAGCACTTGCGACGGGCCGGACGCGTATCGTATGATCGCGGCCCCGCGCCACTGTTGTACCGTCGGGCGGGCAGGCCGGGAGACGGGGGTCCGAACGGAAACAGCCCGAAGGCGCCACTCGGTCTCCACCCCGATCCTTAGGCCTGCGCCCAACGGGTCGCGACGTCCTACTAGGGGAGAAGTGCACGCGTTCGTCACCCCGACACACGGAGCGAGAACGGAGCGACCGGCCGGCGACCGCGAGGGCCACCGGCACGACCGTCTCGAGCGTCCAACGCTCCGGGGCGGACGAGACACGCTGAATCTCCCCATTCGACCTTTCGGGTTTCTCAGGTTTACCCCTGAACGGTTTCACGTACTATTGAACTCTCTCTTCAAAGTTCTTTTCAACTTTCCCTCACGGTACTTGTTCGCTATCGGTCTCGTGGTTATATTTAGCCTTAGATGGAGTTTACCACCCAATTAGGGCTGTACTCTCAAGCAACCCGACTCTGAGGAGAGATCCTCCCGCTGTCGGCGGCGATCGCTACGGGCCTGGCACCCTCTATGGGTAAGTGGCCCCGTTCAAGAAGGACTTGGCAGCACCGCACGACCTCGGGATAATGGATCCTCCCTAACACCACATTTCCCGGCGACAACGCGTAAGACGGCCGCGGGATTCGGTGCTGGGCTTTTCCCTGTTCGCTCGCCGCTACTAAGGGAATCCTGGTTAGTTTCTTTTCCTCCGCTTAATAATATGCTTAAATTCAGCGGGTAGTCCCACCTGCTCTGAGGTCTGAATCAGATTTATATACAAAAATATATATATACGTTTTCGTTTTGACAACGTTCACACACACTATAAATTATACATATTTGGTTTACATATCACTTACACCCGACCCAGACGGCCGTATTAGATCAACAAAAAGATAATTCACATATATATATATATATATATATATATATATATATATATATATATATATATATATATAAACACACCAAAAACGTCAACGCACGACGTAACATCTCACATCTTTGATAGGTTTGTGTGATGTTTGTCACGTCTTTTGCGTTAGGCGAACAAACAGTGTGTTGTCCACGCGCTCTACACGCACGGCCAGACGTCCTGAGAGTCAATGTCTACTAGGAAACGACGACCGGTGTGTTCTGCGCGGATGACGACGATTGTTCATCTCGTTTGCGAACGCGGTTCTAATCTATTTTAAGAGGACGGACTTCTATCGAAATGCGAACCTCCAATTTGAGCCCCGCGATGTTATTCCTCATCATTCGTCTCCGAATGTCACAGACGAGACGGGTGGACGGCAACGGGAACAACAACCGGGCAGTCTTGGAAATAGAAACGACCCTCAGCCAGGAATGGTCCAGGAACAGTATCCAAGGACCGCAATGTGCGTTCGAAATGTCGATGTTCATGTATCCTGCAGTTCACAATAAGACGCGCAATTAGCTGCGTTCTTCATCGACCCACGAGCCAAGTGATTCACCGTTCAGGGTAATATAAGAGTGTTTTGAGAATCAAGTAGAGGCGAACCTCTATCTAACATTCTGCTACTCTTGGTGACGGACGTTTTGTATTTTTTTATTTCTCATGGAAACTTTTTAAACAACACATTAATTTTACAATATTTTCAAGAAAACAAAAAAGTTTTCTCTACTCTTTTATAATTTCTCCTCACGGATAATATTATTATTGTAAAAGAGTCGTTACATGTACGTTCTAATAAATGTTTATCTGTGAACAGGCGAAATACATTTAAAACCCTCTGTGTTATAATTTATGTTTATAATAAATTTTAGACCAGGGTACCTTGATTCTCACAAATAACATAAAACAAAATCGTCATTATGACACGTCTACGTGCGTGGATGGTGCTGATGCTCCGTATTGCGTGCGTGTAATGTTATTTCGACGAGAATAATAAGTGGTGTATATAACGGTTACGCACAAATATATACGTACACAGCCTACTCACGCCACCGCGTGGTTACCGTATATCACAATATTGCGGTCTCTTCGTTATATTTCCTCTTTTCTTATCGTCTTAAACGAACACGCACACAACACCCTATCCACACAATGTAAATGTGTTATAAATAATAATAATGCTCACAAGACGACGGATCTCGCACGTAACATGCGAGAAGCGAAACGTCCGATGGTGTTTCGTATTGCGTGCGCAGTGTTATTATTTCGATAAGAATAATAAGAAGTATATAATATAACGGTTACGCACAAATACACGTACGGATACAGCTTACTCAGGCAATCATCACTGATCGCTTGGTTACCATATTACACGGTACAGTATTGCGGTCTCGTCGCTATACATTTCCTCTTTTCTTCCTCTCGTTGTGTCAAACAAAGCACACACAAACACCCTATTAATAATAATAATATCATTAATGTTGTTTCTCTTGTCACAAGACGACGGATCTCATCATCACATATATAACATGCGAAAGAGAGATGCGAAACGTCCGATATAGTGTTTATTACCTCTTATTAGAGACAAAGCAACACAACAGATATACATATTATATACGTATATAATACAGTCACACTCGCACACACACAGTTTACTTACTGGTGGTGGGTGATCTTTATTTTTGCACGTAATTTTGTCATTATTATTATATAATAATTTAAAAACGTTAATGATCCTTCCGCAGGTTCACCTACGGAAACCTTGTTACGACTTTTACTTCCTCTAAATGATCAAGTTTGGTCATCTTCCCAGCAACATCGACGAACGTCGAAACGTCACCGAGTACCGGTCCGAAGACCTCACTAAATCATTCAATCGGTAGTAGCGACGGGCGGTGTGTACAAAGGGCAGGGACGTAATCAACGCGAGCTTATGACTCGCGCTTACTGGGAATTCCTCGTTCATGGGGAACAATTGCAAGCCCCAATCCCTAACACGAAGGAGGTTCAGCGGGTTACCCGGACCTTTCGGCCAGGGAGGACACGTCAAATTAAGCCGCAGGCTCCACTCCTGGTGGTGCCCTTCCGTCAATTCCTTTAAGTTTCAGCTTTGCAACCATACTTCCCCCGGAACCCAAAAGCTTTGGTTTCCCGGAAGCTGCCCGCCGAGTCATCGGAGGAACGTCGGCGGATCGCTGGCTGGCATCGTTTATGGTTAGAACTAGGGCGGTATCTGATCGCCTTCGAACCTCTAACTTTCGTTCTTGATCAATGAAAGCGTTTTTGGCAAATGCTTTCGCTTTAGTCCGTCTTGCGACGATCCAAGAATTTCACCTCTAACGTCGCAATACGAATGCCCCCATCCGTTCCTATTAATCATTACCTCGGGGTTCCGATAACCAACAAAATAGAACCGAGGTCCTATTCTATTATTCCATGCACTAAGTATTCAGGCAAAGTTTTAGCCTGCTTTAAGCACTCTAATTTGTTCAAAGTAAACGTGCCGGCCCACCTCGACACTCAGTGAAGAGCACCGCGATGGGATTTCAAGTTGAGCCGCCCTCACGGGCTAAGCTCACCGGCAGGACGTCCCGCGGGCACGCCAGTTGGACACCGCGAGCGATGAACCGGCGGCGCGGGACACAGATTCGACTACGAGCTTTTTAACCGCAACAACTTTAATATACGCTATTGGAGCTGGAATTACCGCGGCTGCTGGCACCAGACTGGCCCTCCAATTGATCCTCGTTAAAAGGTTTAGAGTGTTCTCATTCCGATTACGGGGCCTCGGATGAGTCATTTTTCGTCACTACCTCCCCGTGCCGGGAGTGGGTAATTTGCGCGCCTGCTGCCTTCCTTGGATGTGGTAGCCGTTTCTCAGGCTCCCTCTCCGGAATCGAACCCTGATTCCCCGTTACCCGTTACAACCATGGTAGGCGCAGAACCTACCATCGACAGTTGATAAGGCAGACATTTGAAAGATGCGTCGCCGGTGCGAGACCGTGCGATCAGCAATAAGTTATTCAGATTCACCAAGTTGTACGATGACGAACTTTCGCCCGTCACCGATTGGTTTTGATCTAATAAAAGCGTTCCTTCCGTCTCCGGTCGGAACTCTGTTTGCATGTATTAGCTCTAGAATTACCACAGTTATCCAAGGATAAGTGGTACGATCTAAGGAACCATAACTGATTTAATGAGCCTTTCGCGGTTTCACCTTAATTTGGCTTGTACTGAGACATGCATGGCTTAATCTTTGAGACAAGCATATGACTACTGGCAGGATCAACCAGGGAGCTGTGTTTTTGTCGCCGCCGCTGCTGGAGCAGCAGCAACAAAGCTAAAACAAACTAGCTCTTTTATTAAGAAGTGGATTATAAATTCTGCTATGCGCTACGCACATATTTTTGCAGACCCACGACTTCAGACATAAGAAAATATACTGTTTATAACTACTTTTTTATTCGTTATAGGTAGAAACCAAAAGGTATTTCTTTGTAAGTCACGGCGAAAGTTACGACACGCAGTCCACGCAGCACGCAAATTTTATTGAGCGTGCGCAAGTACATGTGTTGAACTCGTAAATCACGGACTATATTTTGGTTTCATCAATATATTTTTCTTAATTTTATTTTAAGACATATATCAAGATATATTCTCAATTTGTAAAGATCGGCTTACACATACTCTTCATTGTTCGTTAGTTTGAAAATCATCGTCTCGGCCGGAGACCACGCATATTGGGTCTCCTGTACGTCTGACTATATGATGATATATTATCAACCATAACGTTTTTTTCATTCTCGCTCGGAATGTAGTGAGTTATTGCATTTGAATGTTCACGGCGTTCTTACGCGCCGCTACTTAACAATATTACATGTACAGTCTACATGTTGATCGCTTATGGGCCATACGCATAAATGAATATGTGAAATGGGTCCCGCGCTCGTGCTATGGGACAGGTTCAAACTACCTGTTAGAGTTTTTAAAACTGACGACTTTCGTCGCCCGTTTGCAGTACGTTCGACAGGCGTAAAACATTTAAAACCCTTTATAAAATACTGAAACACTTACAGTGTTCAGCACTTATATTGGACCAGGGTACCTATCTGTGATTTCCCGTTCTTGGGTAATTCCTCCTCCGACGAAACCAAAAGTTATGATTTATAAATCACGACGAAATACGATAACAGCAGCTGTTAATAAACTCGTAAATCGCGGATTATTATTCGGTTTCCAAATTTTATGAGTTATATTTATAAATATATACTCAATTTAAAAAATAAGATCACCACCTTACACAAACTCTTCATCGTTCCGTTAGTTTGAAAATCATCGTCTCGGCCGGAGACCACGCATGTTGGGTCTCCTGTACGTCTGACTTCATGATGATATATTTTCAACTGAACGTCAATTTTATTATTATCGCTATTAATTTGCGAGTTGAGTCATTGCTAATTTTGACAATATTACATGTCCGAGAGGACATGTTGATCGCCTATGGGCCATACGCATAAATGAATATGTGAAATGGGTCCCGCGCTCGTGCTATGGGACAGGTTCAAAAACTACCTGTTAAGTTCTCCACTAATTTATAAATCACGACGAAATACGATAACAGCAGCTGTTAATAAACTCGTAAATCGCGGATTATTTTTTGGTTTCCCAATTTCATGAGTTATACCTTACACAAACTCTTCATCGTTCCGTTAGTTTGAAAATCATCGTCTCGGCCGGAGACCACGCATGTTGGGTCTCCTGTACGTCTGACTTAATGATGATATATTTTTCAACTGAACGTCAATTTTATTATTATCGCTATTTATTTGGGAGTTAGAGAGTTATTGCAAATTTTGAAAATATTACATGTCCGAGGACATGTTGATCGCCTATGGGCCATACGCATAAATGAATATGTGAAATGGGTCCCGCGTTCTTGCTTTGGGACAGGTTGAGAAACTACCTGTTAGAGTTGCAGTACGTTCGTTCGCGCGACGGGCGTAAAACATTTAAAACCCTTAAGAAAATACACGGAAGAAAACCATTTGCATGCTTAGAGATTTTCAACCTTAATGTGCATTTTTTGGTCCAGGGTACCCATCATCAAACGTGAACGTTTAAACATCATAATCTCGGTACCTACGATCTTGCATTAAATATCATGGGCCGAGAAAATAATAATCGCTCTGTTTTTCTCCTCTTTCTCCTTCGGGGGTTTCGGGTGTTGGGAGCCATAAGAACCCTCTCTTTTGTCATAAAATACAGATCATGTTATTTATTATAGTAAAGACAGTAATAAACCTACACGATTCAGTAATAAAATCTATAACACAGGATTCACCATTCACTCCATGACCCCCCCATAAGTACCCTTCTCGCACAGCGGTTCAGAATGTGTATCCTAATTTATTTATTTTTCTCCGCAAATGCTCGCATGCGGCGATAAAATTACAAGTCCTATCAAAAAGTAAAATGATTGTTTTTACTTTTTAAGTAAATTACGAATATTGCGGATTCGCATCGTGGCCCGTCGTTAATCGTGCCTTTGCACATTTAGCGATAACGCAAGTCCGAAGGTAAAACAAAATTACGAGCGAGTCATGTTCACAAGTGGATTCGACGAGATAAAGAAAACGCCATTAATTCTGTTTTCGTACAAATATTTTATGTTCGTGAAAAATAATGTACGTTCCGGCGATAATACGTTTCTGTCACAGCGGTTTAGAATGTCTATCCGATTTAAATGTGAGTCGTGCCTGCGAGCGAATTCGACGAGATCCCGTAAACGCCATTGACTTCCTCATCGAGCATCGAACTTATGTTCGTGAGAAATAATGTACGTTCCGGCGATAATACGTTTCTGTCACAGCGGTTCAGAATGTCTATCCGATTTAAGTGTGAGTCGTTCCTACGAGCGAATTCGACGAGATCCCGTAAACGCCATTGACTTCCTCATCGAGCATCGAACTTATGTTCGTGAGAAATAATGTACGTTCCGGCGATATTACGTTTCTGTCACAGCGGTTCAGAATGTCTATCCGATTTAAGAGTGAGTCGTGCCTGCGAGCGAATTCGACGAGATCCCGTAAACGCCATTGACTTCCTCATCGAGCAACCGTTTTATGTTCGTGAGAAATAATGTACGTTCCGGCGATAATACGTTTCTGTCACAGCGGTTCAGAATGTCTATCCGATTTAAGTGTGAGTCGTGCCAACAAGCGAATTCGACGAGATAGATCCGGAAGACGCAATTAACTTCCTCATGGAACCGTTTCATGCTCAGAGTTAAGGATGTCTTTCCGAACTGAGATTTTCACGAATTGTGACTATTTGCCGCCGAAAATCAACACCAAAAATCGCACATATCAGTAAATAATTGAAAAAGTACATTGTTGTTTCAGATCAATTCACTTTGAGAGATGAAAGCACAACATTATGCATTTACCAAGACGTAATCAGTTGCAATATGATGACGAGAAATCGAAAGGAACCGCCCCAAGAACGAGAGTATTATTAAAATTGTAGTAATTTGCCATCGAAAATCAACACCAGAAATCGCACTTTTACGTAAGTAATAGAAAAAGTGCATTATTGTTTTTGGCCAATTCACTCCGAGATATGGATATACAACGCGCTGCATCAATTAAGGTGCAATTTGTTGCAATATAATGATAAGAAAACCAGAATAACCGCACAAACAACCAGAGAATTTCACAAATTGTGACTTTACGATAGCGAAAATTTCAATTTTACAACAAAAATCAACACCGGATATCACGAATTTTCGCAAATAATTGAAAAAGTACATAATTGTTTTTGATCAATTCACTCTGAAATATAAAAATGGAAGGTGGTGCATCGATCAAGATGTAATCGGGTGCAATGCGATGATGGGAAATCGAAAAGAATTGACAAAAGAAAACCTAAACCAACTTTATTTTGTCTAATTCGTAAGGGCGTGGCAGCCGCGAACTGCCAACAGTGGCCCTTTTGAAACCGGAGACTGCCGGCATTCCTGGCAACATTCCCTCAGTACACGCACCCTTCTTCCACATGTCCTTCACCATCGCATCGTGGCACATTTCCTAACCTAACCTAACCTAACCCAACCTAACCTAACCTTTTTTTTTTTTTTTTTTTTTTCTTTTTTTAGAAAGAGTTAATCCTATTTAAAGGTGCACGACTTAGTGGTTCCACTAAGTCTATTTACCCTCCACTTTCTTTTGCGTGGAGGGCTCAGCTGATGTTCGGCTGTGCCTTGGGGGATTATCTTCCTGACTTCTGCGGGCGTGAATGTTCGAGATTCCCTGGAACACCAAGTGGTATACTTCACGGGATTCGAGCTGCTCGCCTGTCTATACTTGTTGCTAGTATCCTTGTGTCAGATATCATCCTTCAGTCTCCGCCGTCGCCAGGCTGTCCCGGAATTTTTTCCCTACAACTTCTCCGGCAAAGGAGCTTACTGCTTCCCACTTCCTATGGTCGTCGAGCATGTGCCCGACGAGGGTCGCTGCCTGGACTGGTCCACCCAAAATTTCCCTCAGCAATGCCCTCGGTCGATCCCATTCCGGGCAATTCTCCAGAGTATGCTCCGCAAGGTCTTCTGGATCACCGCAGTATAGGCACGTACTCCGGTCTGCTTTGCCAATCCTGACCAAGTACGATTGGAAACAACCGTGCCCAGACAAAAGTTGGGTGAGCCAATGAGAGGTGTAGCCATGGCGCCTCTCCACCCAAGGCTTTACTTTGGGTATTAGTCGCTGCGTCCACCTTCCATGCGGGGATGATGCCCATCTTGACTGCCATGAAGCCAGAGTGGTAGTCCACGACTCTGCCTTGGCCTCCCTCCGCGTAAGACCCCTTTTCCGCGCCTCGAATTCCTGGGCCCTCTCCACTACTAGCAGATCTCCTGGGGTTGCAGAGGCCAGTACCTCCACAGCATCTGTTGAAATTGTTCTGTAGGCCCGCGTGATTCTAATTGCGCTTACCCGTAGAGCCCTCCGCAGTCTATTTCTGTTTCTTGCCGTTCGGGTGGAAGCGACGAAGGTAGGAGCCGCATATACAAGTTTAGCCCTGGCCACTGCAGCCAGTATTCTTCTTTTGCCTTCGTCAGGCCCTCCCATGTTCGGCATTAGTCTTGACACTTCTGCGTCCATCCGGGCCGCCCCTATAGCTGCCTGTGATACGTGGTGTGTGTGGTTCGGGTTTGCCTCGAGCCACACGCCAAGGTACTTAATGTATTTTTCCACTGTGACATCTGTTCCCATTATATTGAGGGTTTCTTCGGCCTGGCGTCCTGATCTTTTGGTGGATAGCCAGACTGCCTCCGTCTTGTCCTTAGCTAAGGAGAGCCCAGAGGCGGTGATCCAGTTCGAAATGGTCTCGACAGCCTGAGCCGCCGCCATCCTTACTTCATCCATGGTCTTAGCACAAACTATGATTGCCAAGTCATCGGCAAAGGCAACAGTTTCAACACCTTGTGGTAATTCTAAACGAAGTACTCCGTCATAGGTGATGTTCCAGAGCAGGGGGCCAAGTACTGACCCCTGGGGAATACCAGCTGTCATCTGGAAGGTCCTTGTGGATCCTGCCTCATCATATTCCACCTCTCTATTGCTGAGGTAGCTTTGGATTAACTTTTTTTTGTAGGGTGGGGTTCCTATGATGTCAAGGGCCTCTAATATCCGCCACCACGGCAATGAGTTGAAGGCATTTCGGATGTCGATTGTAATCATTACGCAATGCCTACGATTCCTCCAGGTGCCACTATTTGCTTCATTGGCAATGTCCTGCACCACCTTGATGGCGTCAGTTGTGGAGCGTCCTTTGCGGAAACCGAATTGTCGTTCCGACAGTCCGCCCGACCGAGCGACGGTTTCTTCCAGGAGATCTGCTATGAGCCTCTCCAGAATTTTTGCCTCTCCATCCAGGAGGCAAAGTGGCCTATATGATCCAGATTCTTCCGGTGGCTTCCCTGGCTTGGGGATTAGTACCAGCTTGGCTCTCTTCCATTTCCTAGGGAACGTACCCTCTTGGAGACATATGTTCATCGCCTCTGTGAATTCCTTGGGGATTTTTTCGGCAGCGGCTTTTATGAATTCATTTGGCAATCCATTTGGTCCCGGTGCTTTTTTGTTCGGCAGCCTCGTGACCGCCGCCATTACCTCCGTTTCCGTCCATTCCGGGATGTCGACATGGAAAGTTTCCTCTTCGGCCTCCGTTTCGGGTTCTGGTCTTTCTTGTCCAGGGGGAAACAGTGTTCCAACCACTCTCTCGACACCGCCCGGAACCATGACCTCCGGACCTGGTTGCCTGGCGCGAATCTTCTTACGGACAATTTGGTACCCGAGGCCCCAGGGATTGTTTTCCACTTCTTCGCAAAGCCGCTTCCATCCCAGGTCCTTACTTCTGCGTATAGCGAGGCGAAGCTCGCGCTTTGCTTTGCGGGAGTGCTCTAGCAAGTCGGCTGTGACTCTGTCCCTCGCTCTGGCTCGAGTCAATCGTCGCCGGGCAGTGGTTGCTTCATGGCGCAGCTCCTTAATTTCGTCCGTCCACCAGTAGACGGCTCTCCTTTGTCCTGGACGTGATTTAGGAACAGAGGCTATGCATGCCCCTTGTAGTCTGTCTGTCAAGTGGCTAGTCGTGGCCTCCGCACAGTCGTGTTCCACTATTGGGCCTGCACTTGCGTTTAGGTATGCGTCCAGCTTCTTTTGGTCCAGTTTGTGTATGATCCAGCGCTCTTTTGTTGGGTTGAGTTGGTCTGTTTGGCCGAAAGAAAATACGACGTACTTGTGGGTACTTAAGGATTCTTCATCCAGCACCGCCCATCCTTTGATGGATCCCGCTAGACCTGGAGATGCCAGCGTGAGGTCTAGGTGCGATTTCGATCGACCGCGCACGAAGGTAGGCTTTCCCCCTACGTTGCAGACTTGTAGGTTAAGCGAGGTTACGAGATCCAGCACCACCTCTCCCCTACTATCCGTTAGGGGAGACCCCCACTGCACTGCCTTCGAGTTGAAGTCCCCAGTTACAAGAACCCTTCCTCGATGTCTACGTACGCTGTTCTCGAGGGTGGTTATCCATTGTAGGAAATTCACCATTCCGCAGTTTGGCGAGATGTAGCAGCTATAAACCACAGTGTTTCCTATCTGGACCCATATAATGCCTTGCGCAGGAGCATTCCACGCCGTCATCTGGGTCCTGAGGTGGCCGCGGACCTGTATAGCCACATCCCCTCCCACGCTATCTTGGAGCCATCCTGCGTCTAGTCGTGCGTTATTGGGCTCGCTGATTAGCAGCAGTGGCGCCCTCCGTTGCGCCGCCGAAGCCATCAGTAGGTCGTGGGCAGCCCTGGACCTACTTAGGTTGGCCTGTATTACCCCTCCGACCAACTCTGTAGAGCTGTGTTTGGAGCCTCAGTCTCCGTATTCATATTTTGGGTCTGGTCATTTCCAATTTCTGCGCGTTTGTCTATCTTCCTTTTGTTGGACTCCTCCCCTTCCATCCGACTTCTGGGCTTTACACTCAGGGATAGTTTTAATTTATCCTGGAAAATCGGACATCTTGATGTTCCCGCCCTGTGCCCGTCCACTTTGCAAATTGGGCATCTCGCTTGATCTGTACAGCCTTTTGCTTGGTGTCCGCTGGCGCAGCAGTTTTTGCAGAGCTGAGATCTATCCTCCCCTTTGCATTGAGGTCTTAGGTGCCCGTGTTCCCAGCATCTGTAGTACGTGATGATCTCCACGCGCTCCCTTATTCGGGCGTTTATCCAGCCCACTTGGATCTTTCCCAACTTAACAAGTTCCATCGCTGCCTCCGGAGATGACATGAGTGTAGCAACTTGTGTGCTTCCGTGCGCCGGTCTCAGGGACCTAACCTCTACATCTGCATCTTCCCCTATTTTGTGTTTAACTGCATTTACCACATCGTCGTGAGTGGTGTATAGATCAAGGTCACGTATGGTAAGGAGGACTTTGTTATTTTTCAAACTGGCGCTCCCTGCTCCCATGGCAGTGTCAATGGCTCTCGTAGTCGTTCGCCTTCTTTTTGCCCTTTGGCCAGGTGGACGAGCATGTCCCCTTGGCGAGTCTCAGTGATCCGGTCAACACTGATGTCTAGGCCCTGGATGTCCACCTTTTGTCTTAGTTCCCTTAGGGCCTCGGCGTAGTTCCTGTCGCCAGTCTTTACTAAGACAGCGTCGCCTCTCGGCTTTAAGCGAGGCGCATTTTGATTCCTGACCCTATTTTTGTTGGTGAGCTCTTTTCTTGTTCCAGAATCGTTATTTGCAGTCTTTTGGGCAGTACTCCTAGCTCCACTCGCATCTCCTGTCCAGACTTCGATCTCGATCTGGGTCCCGCAGAAAGTCCATTCAATTTGCCTTTTTACTTTTTCCCAAGATAGTTGGTCCTTACCCGATCCTATTCTGGGCATTTTGATACTGTTTATGCCCCGTGCCAGGGCCTCCTCCTTAAGAGCTTCAAGGCAGTGTGACCAAGTGTCCATGGTTGCTTTCTCTGAGTGTTTTTCTCTGTTCACGAGATGAAAGATTTGCGCAGTAGTCTCCTGTGTTACGGAGTCCCCTACCATCATTTTATGGGTAATGCTCTGATGTAGGACCTCGCCCGGTTTGGCTCCCCGCTGTTTTAGTGCCTCGGAACCATGATACTTCTGTGCTATCTTTGCCGCCAGTCCATTTCCTTTGCCGAATTCCGTGGAGACGCCATATGCCAGAATAGTATTCTTTGTGTCCTTCAGCAGGTCCCCTTCTTTTTCCTTAACTCGTTCATATTCATGCTCCTCTGGTTCAGCCGTCCGTATCGGCCATTCCTCGGGAGTGCTAGTGCTGGCGTCGCTGGTGTTTACTGGTTGGCCTTTTTGCTCCACTGCATTGGCAGTCGGCCCAGTCTTTTTGTCAGTGATATTGGGAAGGCGCAGGTTTTCTAGGTAGGCTGCAATTTCGCACATCTTGTCGATTTCTTTTTTGATTTCGCATCTTGTGTTCCGGTTGACATACTCTTTGAGTCTCCCTGATGTGTCACATACCTTTTTTAGGAGTGTCTCCAGGTTGTAGTCTTGTTTTTTCAGAATGGGCTGGAGCTCCGGAGACTCGCTGGCTTCTCTTTTGCTTCTGCAGCTTGCCGCTTCAGGTGTTTGCATAGCCGGTGTGGTTATTCCGAGCTGCCCCGACAAGCTTCGGCAGATGCCTGGGAAGCTTTGAGTTACTGTAGAGCCCGGTGGACTTTGAGTGTCATGAGTGGTCGGGCTGCAGTTTTGTATTTGCGTTAATTCCCTTGAAATTGGGCGTGAGCCTGACATGGTTCGCTGCCGTATCGGAGAACGTGCCAGCCCTCTCCGTGCAAAGGGGTCGGTGCTAGGTGCCTTCCCCGTATCCCTCTGGTTGTCTGTTTGTGTCGCAGTAGCTGGGTAACCGTCGAGTGTAGCCTGCTTCATCACTACGGTCTCGACGAGAACTGGGGTATCCCTCCCCTGCTCCGTAAACTTCGTTTGTATGTGCCATAATTTTTTTTTTTTTTTCCTTTGAGCGTAGCCGGGTCGTCATCGTGAGTCACAGAAGGCGAAGTTTGCAGAGAGAGACCACTAGCCCTCGTTGCCTAATAGCATAGGGGTCGGAAGAGAACAAAGGTTTGCTTAGAGTAGCTGATAGTTCACAGTGAGAGAGGACAGACCGGAGCGACCCCGTGCTCTCGGGAAGCCTTCCAGCAGCAGGGTCGGAAGCCAAGCGGTAGAGTTGCCTAGATTAGGCCGAAGAAAAAGTTTACAGATGGGATACCACCCCAGACTAGTAGAAACAAAGTGTGATCCCGTGATAGGTCCCTCCTCCTTTGTCCGGGCTTGGGACCGGCATCAGGGGGTAGTACTACATCGTAGTACTATCCCCTGCGGCGGAGTTAACCTAACCTAACCCTACCTAACCTAACCTAACCTAAACCTGAATCCAACTTAACCTAACCTAACCTAACCTAACCTTAAATCCAACCTAACCCAACCTAACCTAACCCAACCTAACCTAAACCTAAACCAAAACCTAACCTAAACCTAAATCCAACCGAACCTAAACCTAAACCTAACATAAACTTAAATACAACCTAACCTAAACCTAAATCCAACCTAACCCAACCTAACCTAACCTAAACCTGAATCCAACTTAACCTAACCTAACCTAACCTAAACTTAAATCCAACCTAACCCAACCTAACCTAAACCTAAATCCAACCTAACCTAACCCAACCTAACCTAAACCTGAATCCAACTTAACCTAACCTAACCTAACCTTACCTAACCTAACCTAAACTTAAATCCAACCTAACCCAACCTAACCCAACCTAACCTAACCCAACCTAACCTAAACCTAAACCTAAACCTAAATCCAACCGAACCTAAACCTAAACCTAACATAAACTTAAATACAACCTAACCTAAACCTAAATCCAACCTAACCTAACCTAACCTAACCCAAACCTGAATCCAATTTAACCCAACCCAACCTAACCTAACCTAAACTTAAATCCAACCTAACCCAACCTAACCTAAACCTAAACCTAAACCTAAACCTAATCTAAACCTAAATCCAACCGAACCTAAACCTAACATAAACTTAAATCCAACCTAACCTAAACCTAACCTAACCTAAACCTGAATCCAACCTAACCTAACCTAACCCAACCTAACCTAACCTAACCTAACCTAACCCAACCTAACCCAAACCTCACCAAACCTCACCAAACCTTACCAAACCTCATCAAACCTCATCAAACCTCACCATACCTCACCGAGCCTCACCGAACCTCACCGAACCTCACCGAACCTCACCGAACCTCACCGAACCTTACCAAAACCTCACCAAACCTCACCAAACCTCACCAAACCTCACCAAACCTCGTCAAACCTCATGAAACCTCATCAAACCTCACCAAACCTCACCAAACCTTACCAAACCTCACTAAACCCTAAAAAAAATCAACAACCTCACCGAGCCTCACCAAACCTCACGAAACCTCACCAAACCTCACCAAACCCTACCAAACCTCATCAAACCTAATCAAACCTCACCATACCTCACCGAGCCTCACCGAACCTCACCGAACCTCACCGAACCTCACCAAACCTCACCAAACCTCACGAAACCTCACCAAACCTCACCAAACCTCACCAAACCTTACCAAACCTCACCAAACCTCACCAAACCTCACCAACCTCACCGAGCCTTCCCAAACCTCCCCAAACCTCACCAAATGTCACCAAACCTCAACAAACCTCATCAAACCTCACCAAAACTCACCAAACCTCACCAAACCTCATCAAACCTAACCCAACCCCACCAAACCTCACCTAAACTAACCCAACCTGACCCAACCAAACCTAACCCAACCAGACCAAACCAAACCAAACCAAACCAAACCAAACCAAACCAAACCAAAATAAACCAAACCAAACCAAACCAAACCAAACCAAACCAAACCAAACCAAACCAAACCAAACCAAACCAAACCAAACCAAACCAAACCGAAAAGTTTAAAACAAATGAAAAAGTTTATGGATCATTAGTTCTCGACAAGTCAAAGTGAAATAAGCAAGTAAAAAGAGAAAAATATATATGATATTGCGCCAGTGATACGCAATTTTCCCAGGCGGTCGCCCATCCTGGTACTTATCGCGCCCGGTGTAACTTAACTTCGGTGATCGGACGAGAACCGGTGCATTTTACACGGTATGACCACTGGCAGCATGTACATTCTGAACCTCTGTGCTATAAGGGTGCATTCATGGGGACGGAGTGTCCATGACTCTTTTATTACCCCATCGTCATTATCGTAACTTAGGGCGCGGGTAAACGGCGGGAGTAGCTATGACCCTCTTAATAGCCCCAGTGTCATTATCGTAACTGATGGCGCAGGTGAGTGAACGGCGGGAGTAGCGATGACTCTCTTAACAGGGTCCAGTGACAGTATTGCAACCGAGGGCGCGGGTAAACGGCGGGAGTAGCTGTGACCCTCTTAATAGCCACAGTGTCATTATCGTAACTGAAGGCGTGGGTGAACGGCGGAAGTAGCGATGACTCTCTTGACAGGGTCCAGTGTCAGTATCGCAACCGAGGGCGCGGGTAAACGGCGGGAGTAGCTGTGACCCTCTTAATAGCCCCAGTGTCATTATCGTAACTGATGGAGCGGGTGAACGGCGGGAGTAGCGATGACTCTCTTAACAGGGTCCAGTGTCAGTATCGCAACCGAGGGCGCGGGTAAACGGCGGGAGTAGCTATGACCCTTTTAATAGCCCCAGTGTCATTATCGTAACTGATGGCACGGGTGAACGGCGGGAGTGGCGATGACTCTCTTAACAGGGTCCAGTGTCAGTATCGCAACCGAGGGCGCGGGTAAACGGCGGGAGTAGCTGTGACCCTCTTAATAGCCCCAGTGTCATTATCGTAACTGATGGCGCGGGTGAGTGAACGGCGGGAGTAGCGATGACTCTCTTAACAGGGTCCAGTGACAGTATTGCAACCGAGGGCGCGGGTAAACGGCGGGAGTAGCTGTGACCCTCTTAATAGCCACAGTGTCATTATCGTAACTGAAGGCGTGGGTGCACGGCGGAAGTAGCGATGACTCTCTTGACAGGGTCCAGTGTCAGTATCGCAACCGAGGGCGTGGGTAAACGGCGGGAGTAGCTGTGACCCTCTTAATAGCCCCAGTGTCATTATCGTAACTGATGGCGCGGGTGAACGGCGGGAGTAGCGATGACTCTCTTAACAGGGTCCAGTGTCAGTATCGCAACCGAGGGCGCGGGTAAACGGCGGGAGTAGCTATGACCCTCTTAATAGCCCCAGTGTCATTATCGTAACTGATGGCGCGGGTGAACGGCGGGAGTAGCGATGACTCGCTTAACAGGGTCCAGTGTCATTATCGCAACCGAGGGTGCGGGTAAACG
>OU343065.1:1506924-1521924 GCA_910593695.2 Ocypus olens
TAGACGCATTAATATAAGAGGAACACGATGTTTTTGGTAAGTGGCAAATGTCCCTGACACATTTCCTAATTGCCTGGTCAGTTAGCTTGAGGAGCTTTCGTGAGGTGAGTGGATTTTGTAACGAATGAATCCACCGTGGTATAAGACCTTGTTTTAAGATAGATAGTTTTTGGGCAGGCTTAAGGCCTGCTCTCCTAATCCTGTCAAGTTGTACATACAGCAGATTGAGATTAGGTTTGTCACAACCAACCATAGAGAATTTAAGCCCCAGGTATTTCATGTGGTCAACCCCCAGTTGTTTGATGGGGACACTGTTGATATTGTACTGGTCCCTGGAGATTGCGTACAGTTTCCGTTTGCCTGGAACTTTTCCGGTGGCAAGGCAGTGACATTTTAAAAAGTTTAGGGAGAGGCCTTTGTTGGTTAGGAAAGTGGTACACGTCTTGAGTAGATGGCCAATTTCGAATCGACCGGGCCCCAGCAGCAAAAGGTCGTCGGCATATGCTAGTGCGCTGACTTTCGTATCACCGTGTATAGGGAGTCCCAGAGCAGAATCTAAATCTCCTAGAAGTTCGTCGAGTACCATATTAAACAGCACTGGAGAAAGGGGGTCCCCCTGTTTGACGCCCCTGGTGATATGGATAGGACCGGTGCGGTCCCGCCCGACCTCGATGGTGGTAAAACTGCCTTTATAGTTCGTCTTTATGTAAGTTTTCAGCCTCTCATCAATACCGAATCACTCTAACCCTTTGGAGATAGACGCGTGTGAAACGCTGTCGAAAGCTTTGGCTAGATCCAGGGAGATAACAGTATAAGGTTTAGCTCTCTTCCTGTGCTTCTTGACTTTATCGTGAAGAACGGCACTGTTTATGAGAGTGCCGTCTTCTTTGATATAACACTTCTGGGCCTCGTGAAATTGAAGGGTGCCTAGTCTTCTTGCCAGAATTTTGTGAGCGATTCGGATGATGATTGACGAGATGGTAATGGGACGCCAGTTTTGAATGAGATGTCTGTCGGCGTCGCCTTTTGGGATAATAATGGTCCTGTTCTGCAGGAGAGGTGGGGGGACGTGCCCCAGTAATATCATGCCGTTGATCAGGCAGGTAATCAGCTTTATAGGTATGTTACGGAGTTAAGTAATGTTGACTCCGTCCGGTCCCCGAGCGTGACTCTTACTACTCTTGATTGTAAGTTCGACCTCTTCGGATGTAATGAAGTCATATATATGGGTATTATCGGGTATACTTGAAGGAATGGGTGTGAGGTCTGGAAGAGATTGACTAGACAGAATGTTTGAAAAGTGCTGAAGAGAGTCATAGTTACTCCCGCCGTTTACCCGCGCTTGCTTAAATTTCTTCACGTTGACATTCAGAGCACTGGGCAGAAATCACATTGCGTCAACACCCGCATGGGCCATCGCAATGCTTTGTTTTAATTAGACAGTCGGAATCCCCAAGTCCGTGCCAGTTCTGAGCTGACCGTTGAATGGCGGCCGAAGAGGACACCGGCCCACGCACGCGGAAGGACGAGCCAACCGATGCGCGAACACGGGCCTCGCAGCAAGGAAGTTCCGCGGGAGGCCAAGGCACGGGACCGAGCTCGGATCGGCGCACGCGAACGCGCGCGTCCCCTCGCCCAGGCCCGGCACGTCAGCCAGGACCCGCTTCCCGACCAAGCCCGACACGCCCCGGTCCTCAGAGCCAATCCTTATCCCGAAGTTACGGATCCAATTTGCCGACTTCCCTTACCTACATTATTCTATCGACTAGAGGCTGTTCACCTTGGAGACCTGCTGCGGATATGGGTACGAACCGGCAGAATACTCGATGTGGCCCTCTTCTGGATTTTCAAGGTCCGAGGGGAAGATCCGGACACCGCCGCAACTGCGGTGCTCTTCGCGTTCCAAACCATATCTCCCTGCTAGAGGATTCCATGGAACTCGAACGCTCATACAGAAAAGAAAACTCTTTCCGGATCTCCCGACAGCGTCTCCAGGTGTGTGTGTTTGCCGAAGACTACCGCGAAATTCTGCAGTGTTTCCAGTGCCACGCATTCGGACATAAATCGGCGGACTGCAGCATCAAAGAGCAAGTGTGTGGAAAATGTGGCGAGAACGGGCATGCATTTAAAGAATGCACGAGCCGGAAAACATGCTGTGTAGTGTGCCGACGACAAAATGACGCGGTCAAGGACGGGCGCAAGTTCGACACCGACCACGACGCCAAATCAAGATGCTGCCCGTCGATGAAGCGGTTCGAGGAGAGGTTTTTAGACAGCATCGACTACGATGTCTAATACCGCAAAAAATAACCACGGGGTAAGTGAATCTGTTTCCTTGGTGAAGTGCGCGCAGATTAATTTAAACAAAAGCATGTCAGGGGTAAATTTATTAACTAAAATCATAGAGGACGAGGGAATAGATATTTGTTTTATTCAGGAACCTAACATACGCGGAGGCAGGGTAAGAGGCTTCACCTCACATATGGATGTTTTTTATAAAACGGGAAATAGCCCGCGGACGGCAATTTGTGTAAATTCAGGTACGGCTCATGGGGTAATTTTAACGGATTTATGTTCGGAGAAAATCACGGTAATTGAATTTCAAAAGGGACTAATTAGATTTTTCGGTATTTCGGCTTATCTTCCGTGCGCAAACAATAAGAGGGATGAGGATTTTGAAGAAGCTATTAGTGAGCTCAGGCAGGTAATAGGGTCATTAGAAAATAAAGGGGAGATTATAATAGGTATCGACGCAAATGCGAAATGCGGATTATGGGGCAGCCCGACGGAGGACAAACGCGGCAGAATTTTTTCGGAACTGATAGACGAGCGCGAATTAATTATACTTATTACGGGAAATATACCAACATACGCCGGCCCGGGGGAACGAACAAGCTTCATTGACGTGACAGCTTGTTCTGTTGACATCGCGGCTTCGGTGTATGGCTGGTCGGTAGACATGGAAAACGAAATTTCTGATCATAGGATAATTAGATGGGAATTAGGCGGCGCGGCGAATAACAATGATACATTTAAAAAACGCGGATTTTGCACAAAACGGGCGAATTGGGAAATTTTTGACGAGGTATTAGAAAGTAACAGGCATCGGATTATTAGGGCACTAGATGATAGATCGCGGGAGGGTATTAATAACGCGGCGGAATTAATTAATAATATAATTATCGAGGCATGTGAAGCAGGAATTCCTAGGGTTAAAAAATTTGCAAAATCGGTACCATGGTGGACGAGGAAGATAGATAACGCGAGGGCGGAAGTTAGACGTTTTAAAAGGGCGTGGAATAGGTCGCGAGGGGACGTAGAAAGGGCGGACAAAAAACGCGAATACTATGAAAAATTTACGGCTTACAAAAAATTGATTAAAGACACGCGGTTAAACGAATGGAAGCGGTTTTGCACGGAATCTTCCAGCGAAGAGCCATGGGGATGCGCGTATAAAGTCATTAGGGGTAGTAAACGGCGGAATGTGATTTCAAATGTTAGATTGGCGGACGGGACTTATACTAAAACGATGCGGGAAACGGCGACGGCTTTACTTGATAAATTCTTTCCGGAAGACAACGCGGCTGACGACAATGAGGCGCACAAAGAAATTCGCGAACAGGCGGCAAGGGTCACGGGGGGCGTAAACGACTGCGACCTCACGCGCGGCGAACTAGATAACGCGATTAGAGGAATAGGCGCGAAAAAAGCACCAGGGCGCGATAAAATCACGATTGAAATAGTTAAACGGGCAATGTTCACAATAGGCGACGAAATTCATAAATGCATGCGGATGTGCGTGGGCGAAGGTGTCTTTCCAGCTTGTTGGAAAGATACAGATGTTAGATTAATTCCGAAAGCGGGGAAGGAGGACGTCGCGGATATGGGAAGTTATAGACCGATTTGTTTGCTACCTTGTCTCGGGAAGATTTTAGACGATATTTTAATTAAACGGATTGAATACCATTTGGAAAGCGTAGGCGCAACGGCGGACAATCAATACGGGTTTTCAAAAGGCAAATCTACAGTGCACGCGGTACATAGGGTGATAGACTTTGTTAATGACGCGAAACGGGACGGTGAATATAGCGCGGTTGTTTCATTAGATATTGCGGGGGCGTTTGATCACACGTGGTGGCCGACGATAATTAACGAGTTGGGCAGAACGGGCGTACCGGGTAACTTAATTAAATTAGCGAGGGATTTCTTAGAAAAACGTATAGCGCGAATTAATTACGCAGGGCAATCGGTCACGAGGGAAATAGAAAAAGGCTGTCCGCAGGGATCAAAATCAGGGCCGGGATTTAGGAAAATTGTACACGCGACACTTTTGAGAAAAAATATTCCGGATAATTGCGAAATAATTGCGTTTGCAGATGATACGGTTTTACTGGCACGGTCGAAACAATATAAGGGGCTTAAAGACGCGGTAAATTCGGCTTTAGAAATTATTAATAACTGGGGCAAAGACGTCAAATTAAAATTTAACGCGGAAAAAACGACAGGGCTTTTTTTCGGGAAATTAAAACAGACGAGGCCAAATTTTAAAATGGGAGACACATTTGTTCACTGCGCGGAAAGTATTAAATATCTCGGTATCATAATAGATGAAAAATTAAGCTGGCGGCAGCACGTGGATTATATTTGTATAAAGGCGCGGAAAATTTCACAGCAGCTACGGGTGGCTTGTAAACTAACGTGGGGTTTAACGAGGGACGCGATGCGAACAATTTACTTAGGCGCGATTGAACCGGCAATTACGTATGGCTCGGCGATTTGGGGACATAATTTAAAATCACGCGAAATAAAAAACTTGCGATCGATGCAGCGAATTATGGCGATAGGCGCGGCAGCGGCGTATAAGTCAATATCCGGGGATGCGGCATTAATTATTGCGGATTTAATACCGGTAGAGGAGAAAATCAGGGAAACAAGCTCGCGATGGCGGACGCGAAACTCGGGGGTTTTAAACCGCGGCGGCGAAAATATAACAATCGAACAGAGAGGACTAGTTTGTAGGCATCCAGCCGAGAATCGCGGAATAAATTTCAATGTAGTAGACGCGGATTTTAAAGCGGAAAACGTAATTTATACAGACGGATCAAAAACGGAACATGGCATCGGCGCGGCCATCGCGGTTTATAAGCAGGGCGCGGAAACGGACGCTCTTAAATTAAAAATGGGTAATAAATGCACAGTCTTTCAAAGCGAATTAGTTGCAATTAGGGCCGCGGTAGAATACGTAAAACAAAAAGAGGACAGATTATGGCACATCGTTTCGGACTCTAAGGCGGCACTTCATGCACTTAGATCAATGCGGAAACCAACAGAGTTAATGCTAGAGATAGATCGACTAATTAGGGAGGCGCGAGGGAAAACAATCAGATTTCACTGGACGCGGGCGCACGTAGGAAACGAGGGTAACGAAAGAGCGGATGTACTCGCGAAAGAAGCCACAACGGGGGAATTAGATTTGAACGTTTACGATAGGGCACCGTTTTCACACGCGAAACGATTAATTAGAGCCGACGCGATATTTAAATGGAATCAGGGATGGGCAAATTCTGTAAATGGGCGTATTACGTTTAATTTTATTAAAACAGTACATGAGAGGCGCGAAATTATAGTTAACATCACATCGGAAATGACTCAATTAATGACAGGGCATGGGAACTTTGGTAAATTTCTTAAACGGATAGGTAAAACGGAGATAGAAGACTGTGCATGCGGTAACGGAATCGACAGCGCGGAACACGTTATGTTCTCCTGCTCGTTTACGCAGGAGCAACGAGATAGGGCACACGTTAAGTTGGTATCGGCTGGATTAGAATGGCCAGACAGCTATGAAGAGCTGGCTAATATTAGGCGCGAAAATAAATTTTGGGAAGTATTTAAATCATTTGCGGGCAATGTAGAATCATTAAGAGCGGGTTAAATTAAATTAAATTAGATACATGCTTTGTGAGAATTGTCTGTGCGCGCACCGTGAAGCAGATTCACCTATCAAATACGGCGTAACACCAGGATGGAGGCAAACGGGCAGCAAGCGGAACATAACACCAGAAGAAAGAAGAGGACGCATCAACGAAGAAGAGGATCGCACTTCGTAGAAGAGGACAAGAGGACTCATCGTCGCTGAAGAGCAGAAGAGGACATAAGAAGAGGACAAGAGGACCCATCGTCGCAGAAGAGGATTCAAGAAGAGGAGGACGACCAAAGAAGAGGAGAAGAAGAACGAACCGGGGCGCGCGCATTACCAGCCGGCGCCAACCTGTTATTATTGTATTTACTGTTTATTTTTTATTTATCGTGGGAAGGGGTGAAATAAATTTATGTATGCCTGGGGATTGTTTTATTTTGTTTAATTTTAAGCGGGGACAATGTTGAGGGGTGGAATAAAGTATTTACAAAACGAGGGAAATTTATTTCATATCCAATTTTACCTGCGGGAGGCTAGTTTTAAGTTTTAGATTGTAAGTAGAATAATTTGCTATACATTTTGTCATGCAACAATTTAAATAAATCTGTCTTAAGTTACCAGCTGCAATCCAGAGCTTGAGCGGAGCAGACGTGTCTAATCCCTTAAGCAATTACCTGGCGAGCACTTTTACGAGCGGATTATCCCAAACGTACCGAGCGATTTTTACCTGTGTTTACTGTGTGTGCGGTGAAATTTAACAAGTTTCTTGTTGTGATGGCGACAAAAGGCGAGGAGTTCGCGGCGACCGTGACGGAATTGAAGGAGAAAGTACTTAAATTAGTACCGGATGTGTCTTCGACAATTAGTGTTTCTGACCGGAAAGAGGTTCGAGCGAGCGTGAACGGCATGGCAACCACCATGCTGATGATGTGCGGCATGTTAGTTAACATGCGTGAGCTGCTAGACAGTGCTGAGGAGAAGATGGAGGCGCTGAAGAGGAAGGCGGCGGAACAACTTCCGACGGAAAAAGTGACGGCAAAACAACCGACGAGGAAGGAGATAAAAAACTCGTACGCGACGGCATTGAAGAAAAATGAAGTAATAGTGAATTGTGGCGAGGAAAAACTGACAAGTGCGCAAATAAAGTGCAGAATAATGACGTGTGTCGACCCAGTGGCCAACGAAATTGGTATAGCCCGTATGACGATGTTAAAAAACGGCGGTGTAAAAGTAAATTGCCCTGACCCAAAAGACCTGGAAAAATTTAAGAAGAAAGTTAAAAAATCCGACTTAAAAATGAAAAGCGTAGAAAAACGCAAACCGTGGATGCGCTTATTCCGCATCGATGTCAATGCCACCGCCGACGCCCTGATGGAAACCATATACAAGCAGAACGCCTTCGTCAGGGAATTATTCGACACCCTGACGAAATTTAAGACGGAAGTTAGTGTGCGCCGGCATATTAAAAATCGACGCAACAAGTATACAAAGACCGTCGTCCTGGAAGTACCAGCGGTGCTGAGAAAGGAATTATTAGATCGACCATTAAAAATCGAGTATGAGTGTGTGTTTGCCGAAGACTACCGCGAAATTCTGCAGTGTTTCCAGTGCCACGCATTCGGACATAAATCGGCGGACTGCAGCATAAAAGAACAAGTGTGTGGAAAATGTGGCGAGAACGGGCATGCGTTTAAAGAATGCACGAGCCGTAAAACATGCTGTGTGGTGTGCCGACGACAAAATGACGCGGTCAAGGACGGGCGTAAGTTCGACACCGACCACGACGCCAAATCAAGACGCTGCCCGTCGATGAAGCGGTTCGAGGAGAGGTTTCTAGACAGCATCGACTACGATGTCTAATACCGCAAAAAATAACCACGGGGTAAGTGAATCTGTTTCCTTGGTGAAGTGCGCGCAGATTAATTTAAACAAAAGCATGTCAGGGGTAAATTTATTAACTAAAATCATAGAGGACGAGGGAATTGATATTTGTTTTATTCAGGAACCTAACATACGCGGAGGCAGGGTAAGAGGCTTCACCTCACATATGGATGTTTTTTATAAAACGGGAAATAGCCCGCGGACGGCAATTTGTGTAAATTCAGGTACGGCTCATGGGGTAATTTTAACGGATTTATGTTCGGAGAAAATCACGGTAATTGAATTTCAAAAGGGACTAATTAGATTTTTCGGTATTTCGGCTTATCTTCCGTGCGCTAACAATAAGAGGGATGAGGATTTTGAAGAAGCTATTAGTGAGCTCAGGCAGGTAATAGGGTCATTAGAAAACAAAGGGGAGATTATAATAGGTATCGACGCAAATGCGAAATGCGGATTATGGGGCAGCCCGACGGAGGACAAACGCGGCAGAATTTTTTCGGAACTGATAGACGAGCGCGAATTAATTATACTTAATACGGGAAATATACCAACATACGCCGGCCCGGGGAACCGAACAAGCTTCATTGACGTGACAGCTTGTTCTGTTGACATCGCGGCTTCGGTGTATGGCTGGTCGGTAGACACGGAAAACGAAATTTCTGATCATAGGATAATTAGATGGGAATTAGGCGGCGCGGCGAATAACAATGATACATTTAAAAAACGCGGATTTTGCACAAAACGGGCGAATTGGGAAATTTTTGACGAGGTTAAAAAATTTGCAAAATCGGTACCATGGTGGACGAGGAAGATAGATAACGCGAGGGCGGAAGTTAGACGTTTTAAAAGGGCGTGGAATACTCTTTTATTAAGAAGTGTATTATAAATTCTGCTATGCGCTACGCACATATTTTTGCAGACCCACGACTTCAGACATAAGAAAATATACTGTTTATAACTACTTTTTTATTCGTTATAGGTAGAAACCAAAAGGTATTTCTTTGTAAGTCACGGCGAAAGTTACGACACGCAGTCCACGCAGCACGCAAATTTTATTGAGTGTGTGCGAGTACATGTGTTGAACTCGTAAATCACGGACTATATTTTGGTTTCATCAATATATTTTTCTTAATTTTATTTTAAGACATATATCAAGATATATTCTCAATTTGTAAAGATCGGCTTACACATACTCTTCATTGTTCGTTAGTTGAAAATCATCGTCTCGGCCGGAGACCACGCATATTGGGTCTCCTGTACGTCTGACTATATGATGATATATTATCAACCATAACGTTTTTTTCATTCTCGCTCGGAATGTAGTGAGTTATTGCATTTGAATGTTCACGGCGTTCTTACGCGTCGCTACTTAACAATATTACATGTACAGTCTACATGTTGATCGCTTATGGGCCATACGCATAAATGAATATGTGAAATGGGTCCCGCGCTCGTGCTATGGGACAGGTTCAAACTACCTGTTAGAGTTTTTAAAACTGACGACTTTCGTCGCCCGTTTGCAGTACGTTCGACAGGCGTAAAACATTTAAAACCCTTTATAAAATACTGAAACACTTACAGTGTTCAGCACTTATATTGGACCAGGGTACCTATCTGTGATTTCCCGTTCTTGGGTAATTCCTCCTCCGACGAAATCAAAAGTTATGATTTATAAATCACGACGAAATACGATAACAGCAGCTGTTAATAAACTCGTAAATCGCGGATTATTATTCGGTTTCCAAATTTTACGAGTTATATTTATAAATATATACTCAATTTAAAAAATAAGATCACCACCTTACACAAACTCTTCATCGTTCCGTTAGTTTGAAAATCATCGTCTCGGCCGGAGACCACGCATGTTGGGTCTCCTGTACGTCTGACTTCATGATGATATATTTTCAACTGAACGTCAATTTTATTATTATCGCTATTAATTTGCGAGTTGAGTCATTGCTAATTTTGACAATATTACATGTCCGAGAGGACATGTTGATCGCCTATGGGCCATACGCATAAATGAATATGTGAAATGGGTCCCGCGCTCGTGCCATGAGATAGGTTCAAATACTACCTGTTAAGTTCTCCACTAATTTATAAATCACGACGAAATACGATAACAGCAGCTGTTAATAAACTCGTAAATCGCGGATTATTTTTTGGTTTCCCAATTTTATGAGTTATACCTTACACAAACTCTTCATCGTTCCGTTAGTTTGAAAATCATCGTCTCGGCCGGAGACCACGCATGTTGGGTCTCCTGTACGTCTGACTTAATGATGATATATTTTTCAACTGAACGTGATTTTATTATTATCGCTATTTATTTGGGAGTTAGAGAGTTATTGCAAATTTTGAAAATATTACATGTCCGAGGACATGTTGATCGCCTATGGGCCATACGCATAAATGAATATGTGAAATGGGTCCCGCGTTCTTGCTTTGGGACAGGTTGAGAAACTACCTGTTAGAGTTGCAGTACGTTCGTTCGCGCGACGGGCGCAAAACATTTAAAACCCTTAAGAAAATACACGGAAGAAAACCATTTGCATGCTTAGAGATTTTCAACCTTAATGTGCATTTCTCGGTCCAGGGTACCCATCATCAAACGTGAACGTTTAAACATCATAATCTCGGTACCTACGATCTTGCATTAAATATCATGGGCCGAGAAAATAATAATCGCTCTGTTTTTCTCCTCTTTCTCCTTCGGGGGTTTCGGGTGTTGGGAGCCATAAGAACCCTCTCTTTTGTCATAAAATACAGATCATGTTATTTATTATAGTAAAGACAGTAATAAACCTACACGATTCAGTAATAAAATCTATAACACAGGATTCACCATTCACTACATGACCCCCCCATAAGTACCCTTCTCGCACAGCGGTTCAGAATGTGCATCCTAATTTATTTATTTTTCTCCGCAAATGCTCGCATGCGGCGATAAAATTACAAGTCCTATCAAAAAGTAAAATGATTGTTTTTACTTTTTAAGTAAATTACGAATATTGCGGATTCGCATCGTGGCCCGTCGTTAATCGTGCCTTTGCACATTTAGCGATAACGCAAGTCCGAAGGTAAAACAAAATTGCGAGCGAGTCATGTTCACAAGTGGATTCGACGAGATAAAGAAAACGCCATTAATTCTGTTTTCGTACAAATATTTTATGTTCGTGAAAAATAATGTACGTTCCGGCGATAATACGTTTCTGTCACAGCGGTTTAGAATGTCTATCCGATTTAAATGTGAGTCGTGCCTGCGAGCGAATTCGACGAGATCCCGTAAACGCCATTGACTTCCTCATCGAGCAACCGTTTTATGTTCGTGAGAAATAATGTACGTTCCGGCGATAATACGTTTCTGTCACAGCGGTTCAGAATATCTATCCGATTTAAATGTGAGTCGTGCCAACAAGCGAATTCGACGAGATAGATCCGGAAGACGCAATTAACTTCCTCATGGAACCGTTTCATGCTCAGAGTTAAGGATGTCTTTCCGAACTGAGATTTTTACGAATTGTGACCATTTACCGCCGAAAATCAACACCAAAAATCGCACATATCAGTAAATAATTGAAAAAGTACATTGTTGTTTCAGATCAATTCACTTTGAGAGATGAAAGCACAACGTTCTGCATTTACCAAGACGTAATCAGTTGCAATATGATGACGAGAAATCGAAAGGAACCGCCCCAAGAACGAGAGAATTATTAAAATTGTAGTAATTTGCCACCGAAAATCAACACCAGAAATCGCACTTTTACGTAAGTAATAGAAAAAGTGCATTATTGTTTTTGGCCAATTCACTCCGAGATATGGATATACAACGCGCTGCATCGATTAAGGTGCAATTTGTTGCAATATAATGACGAGAAAACCAGAATAACCGCACAAACAACCAGAGAATTTCACAAATTGTGACTTTGCGATAGCGAAAATTTCAATTTTACAACAAAAATCAACACCGGATATCACGAATTTTCGCAAATAATTGAAAAAGTACATAATTGTTTTTGATCAATTCACTCTGAAATATAAAAATGGAAGGTGGTGCATCGATCAAGATGTAATCGGGTGCAATGCGATGATGGGAAATCGAAAAGAATTGACAAAAAAGAACCTAAACCAACTTTATTTTGTCTAATTCGTAAGGACGTGGCAGCCGCGAACTGCCAACAGCGGCCCTTTTGAAACGGGAGACTGCCTTCATCCCTGCCAACATTCCCTCAGTACACGCACTACACGCACCCTTCTTCCACATGTCCTTCACCATCGCATCGTGGCACATTTCCAAACGCAACCCAACCCAACCCAACCCAACCCAACCCAACCCAACCCAACCCAACCCAACCCAACCCAACCCAACCCAACCCAACCCAACCCAACCCAACCCAACCCAACCCAACCCAACCCAACCCAACCCAACCCAACCCAACCCAACCCAACCCAACCCAACCCAACCCAACCCAACCCAACCCAACCCAACCCAACCCAACCCAACCCAACCCAACCCAACCCAACCCAACCCAACCCAACCCAACCCAACCCAACCCAACCCAACCCAACCCAACCCAACCCAACCCAACCCAACCCAACCCAACCCAACCCAACCCAACCCAACCCAACCCAACCCAACCCAACCCAACCCAACCCAACCCAACCCAACCCAACCCAACCCAACCCAACCCAACCCAACCCAACCCAACCCAACCCAACCCAACCCAACCCAACCCAACCCAACCCAACCCAACCCAACCCAACCCAACCCAACCCAACCCAACCCAACCCAACCCAACCCAACCCAACCCAACCCTACCCAACCCTACCCAACCCTACCCAACCCTACCCAACCCTACCCAACCCTACCCAACCCTACCCAACCCAACCAAACCTAAACCTAAACCTAAACCTAAACCTAAACCTAAACCTATACCTAAACCTATACCTATACCTATACCTATACCTATACCTAAACTTAAACTTAAACTTAAACCTAAACCTAACCTAAACCTAAATCCAACCTAACCTAACCCAACCTAACCCAACCCAACCTAAAGCTAACCTAACCTAAACCTAAACCTAAACCTAAACCTAAACCTAAACCTATACCTAAACTTAAACCTAAACCTAACCTAAACCTAAATCCAACCTAACCCAACCCAACCTAACCCAACCTAACCCAACCTAACCCAACCCAACCTAACCCAACCCAACCTAACCCAACCCAACCTAACCCAACCCAACCTAAACCTAAAGCTAACCTAAACTTAAATCCAACCTAACCCAACCTAACCTAACCCTACCTAACCTAAACCTAAACCTAACCTAAACCTAAACCTAACATAAACTTAAATCCAACCTAACCTAAACCTAACCTAAACCTAAATCCAACCTAACCCAACCTAACCTAACCTAAACCTGAATCCAACTTAACCTAACCTAACCTAACCTAACCTAACCTAAACTTAAATCCAACCTAACCCAACCTAACCTTACCCAACCTAACCTAAACCTAAACCTTACCTAAACCTAAATCCAACCGAACCTAAACCTAAACCTAACATAAAATTAAATCCAACCTAACCCAAACCCAACCTAAACCTAAATCTAACCCAAACTACATAAAAATATCTATATCTACTGCCAGAACCCCACAGGGGTGCTACTGGAATGAACAGATACCAACGACCCTAATGCTTACATACAGTCGAAATCTGGAAACATAATAGAATAATACGGTAGAACTTTAAACTAGAACGTCGGCTCCCTCTCGCCCTATTCGGAGGTAGCTACTGCCCTTGCTAATTCCCCTGCTACTCCATCTGTAATTCTCTCTCTTCCGCTTCCTTCGCGGTAATGAGCGTTACCGCGAAGCGCTGTATAGCTTTCCACGCATCCTCCGATTCTAGGAGTAGCGGCACGAAATTTTCAGTAATTATATTAGTACCGACGCTAGCCACCACGATTTTTCTGCACTCCCGCCATCTCTCGCAATAGAAGATCGTGTGTTCTGGGGTGTCGGTTTCTCCACAATACAGACACTCCGCGCTTGTCGATAGAGCCATACGATGGAGATATGCTCTGAAGCAACCGTGTCCCGCGATCATTTGTAGCCCACCTCACCCCACTGCCTCTCCACCCATGGCTTAATCTGTGGAATGAGCCTGGCAGTCCACCTGCCATCACTTGTCTCGTCCCATCTTCTCTGCCACGTCTCTAAAGATAGGGTCCTCGCTGCTCTCTTGATCTGGCGCCTGGGTGCCAATGGTTCCCTTCTGCTCTCCTTGTATGTTAGGGCTCGTTCAGCAGCCAGGATGTCTACCGGACACATGCCTGCAATAACCAGGGCCGCTTCTGTCGACGTAGTCCTATAAAGACTAGCCATGCGTAAGGCGGACTGTCTTTGTACCTTCAATATTCTATTTCTATTCCGCTTAACTCTCATGGCTCTTATCCATATCTCGGCCCCATACAGGAGGATGGATATTGTCGCGGAGCCCAGCAGCCTTCTTTTCAGTTGTCTGGGCCCTCCGATGTTCGGCATCAGCCATCCCAGTCGCCTACTCCTCTCCCCAGCCTTGGCCGAGGCGCTATTTAAATGCTCTGCAAAAGAGCTTCCCGAATCAAATGTGATACCAAGGCATTTTAGCGACTTCTGTGGCACGATTACACAGTCCCCTAGCACGAAGCTGACGGGTTTCAGCTTTCTTCTACCTGCCATTATGATTGCCTTGTCTTTTCCGGCGCCACCTCCAGGCTTTTCTCATTCATCCAGAAATAAATGTCTCTCAGTGCCGTGTTTACTTTATCCATTAGCTGGTCCTCAGTCCTAGCCGTCACCACTAGTGACAGGTCATCCGCGAAGGCAATGAGTTTTGCCCTATCAGGGAAGTGCAATCGTAGGACCCCATCGTACGCCATGTTCCTCAGGGTTGGCCCTAGCACCGAGCCTTGAGGCACCCCCCCGGTGAGTGCAACTCTTTCCTGTCCTCCTGCGCTGGCGAACTGGATCCAGCGGTCCCTGAGGTAACTCTCCAGGATTTTTATGAGGTGTGGAGCCACCTTTCTGTTCTCTAGATTCTCAAGGATGATCTGCCAACTCACCGTGTTGAACGCATTTTTTACGTCAATTGTGATTAGGGGAGAGGTAGGTAGGTGTGAGGTTCGGATACAGCAAAAATTTGTTAAAACGCGGA